>JAOQMQ010000196.1:37666008-37687926 GCA_027563845.1 Erythroxylum subrotundum
CCGTCATATTGGGCTTGAAAATAAATGAATTGCTAGTCGTAGAATATTATTCTTGTCAGGCTCTTGATTCAATACACCTCCACTGTTGTGTTCGATTAGATATTGTTACTTTCAATAAATTGGAATCAGGACTATTTTTCTGTTTTATTAAACCTAATGAATTACCGAGATCTCACATGTATTGTAGTGGTCTTGGTGATATGAGATTCTGGTGTTAGCAAACATTGATTAATGTGTAGCAACTTCAGGTAACCATGCTGCATGGTTTTTTACCCTTTTGGCGGAATATGGGAAAGAGTAAGCTGTAAGCTATAGATAGGGGAGCTTAAAGGAGAAAGAAATAGAAACTAGTGAGAAAAGGTGCGGTTGCAATTATGGATTATTGGCCTCTTGGCAATCATTCTAGAGGTGGTTTTGTTTGTAACTGTCTAGAAGACATTGGCTAAGTCGGCGGTCAAATTATAACAATAATTATTTTTCTTTGAGTCAGCTAAAACAATTTTACCAAAGGAGAATGGGAACATGTAAAGAATGGATGGTCAAATATGTAGGTCTTATTGTTGCAATTTGAAGATTAAATGTACATCTAGGTGTGGGAAAGAATTTTCTTATATTTTCATATATTGAATAGGAAGTGTACAGCCATATATAGGCCATTACAAGTAGGAATTTAAATCTGGCAAGTTATCCAAAGCTATCTAATGTAATCCCTTAAATTAAGGGATTTCAAACCTATTCTATCTTATCTATTTGCAGCCTATCTATATCTGAGTATAATCTATTTACAGCCGTTTAGTATCTCAACACTCTTTGCGGGGGAAGGGTGTACCAGATTCCATAATTTCTTGTCTCTTGAACAAGTGAAATTAATCTTATGTTCTGAATGAGGAAGGGGATGGATGCTGAAATGTCATTGCTATCCCAAATTTCTGCTGCTCTTTATGCTTTTTGTTTCCCTTTTGTGACCTAGATGGAAATTTGTCTGAAATTATTCCCTTTGTTTATCAATGCATTTGCGCATTGGAGGGCTAACTTTTGGATATCTGGAACTGTCCTTTCCTTTCTACTTGTTGGCTGAAACAAGGAAGGCGTCTCAAGTGCCTTTCTAATCCTATACGCTTAGACGAACAATTTATGTAGATGACAGTTGAATTTGTTAAAAATATATGCCTTGAGATAAGAGGTATATTGTTTTATGGATGTAAGCCTTGGGTGAGGATGCGATGTTGCATTTGTATTGGGTAGCAAATATTATATACTTCTGCAACGGTATTTTGTTGCAACGGATGGAAACTAGATGCATTCCTTCAGAGTTCCCCTTAATCTAGAATGGAAAGTTTGTGTTGTGCAAATTCATGTAACTGGATTGATAGCGCTTTCACTTTTACTTGGACAATGAGCAGACGTGAAAAATAAAAACACTTCCATTGTTCTTGTTTTTGTTTTTCTTTCTCCGGTTAAGATTTTCATGCTACTTTTACCAAACATTTTACCTTTGCAATTCCATTTTGGGGTCAGTCTACTTAAACAGTTAGTTTATAGGAGATTGATTTCCTGTTGTTTAGTGCTCAATGGGGAATGGCTAAATTATAGATTCTATTTTTTAACTTTGCAGATGAGCATTGGCAGGAAATGGAAGGAGGTCATTGACATTAATGAAAAGATCACCTACAGTTTCCACGTAATTCTCATCTATGGTTGCTATCTAAATAAGATGAAACATCTTTTTGTCCGCCTTAATTCTCACTGCTCTTGATAACAGGATGATTCAAGGAGAGAGAAATCTGTCAAAGGCCGATACAGTGTATGAGCACCGCTTGATGAATTTTGGATGCAATTTCATTTTCGTACTGTATGCAACGCCAAAATCCTGGATAATCCTATTTCTTATTTCTGTTATACTTCATGCAACTCTGATTGTAGTCTGTGCAATTGAGAGACAAAATATAGAATTGTCTAAGAGTTCTGCGGATCTTCAGCATTTTGAATGTCAACCTGGTGAATATCATGTTCTAGTTCTAAGGATCAATGGCTAGTGAAGAGGTAAGGAATGTGCCAACGATTTTGGCTGTTCCAATGCTCTGCTCTTTACTTGGCACTCAGGTTGAGCAGGAAAAGTTAATCCTGAATCTCCTCCAGACTGAGAAAGTAAACACAACTGTTTGAGATATTAAAAAAATCACAAAGTTTCATAAGTAATTACTGTCAAGAGATTTATTATTATTATCTACTTTATTGGAAGTATTCAATATAAAAATTATTAAAGTAAATCGAACTAGAAAATTAAAAATTGAATCAAAATGTCAATCGAGTCAAATCTTTTACAATTAAATTGGTTGAGTTTTTTTAATCACTAATCCCAAAATAAAATAAGTTTTAAGAAAGTCCCCTGGCTGAGTAGAGTTCATGAATCTCTGTGTTGGAGGTATTGATTTGGTATTTTCAAGATCATTTTTTTATTGCATTGAAGTATTAGAGACTGATTATTTATAGTTTTAGTAAATAAATAAATAATTAAATCTTATTATTTGATTTTAAATTGTTAAATATGATTTTTTCATCATAAAAAGATTTGATATTTTTATATAAATATTTGATAGAAATATTGATTTTTTATAATTTTAATAATTAATTTATCAAATCTTATTATTTGATTTAAATCGTTAAATGTGATTTTTTTTTTCACTTTTTCACCATGAAAAAGGTTTCAGTAATTTTATATAAATATTTGATCAGAATACTTATTATTTATAGTTTAATAATTAATTAATCGTCTTATTATTTGATTTTAAATCGTTAAATATGATTTTTTGTCATAAAAAACTGTTTTTATATAAAAATGTGGTAGGAATAGAGCATTTTTATGATGAAAAAGGTTAATTAATTTTATATAAATCACTTTCTTTATTACATTAAATTAATTTAACATATTTTTAATTCAGTTTAAAATAATGCATTGTATATTACAGGCCCCTATGGAAGCCCGTGGATGATGGATAACAAGTCGGCGATGGACAACACTGGCGATTGAGGAGGATGACAATAGGTGCACTGTTAGTGTTCATTGGGCCTAGGCCATTTCATTGAGTGTAACCCTAGATGTAGACCATTGTATATAGCCATCTCAAAAACCCTACTCAAGTCGAGTCGAGCCCTCGTTTTCTCTTCAGCAGTCAAAATGTCGAAGCGAGGTATTCTTCTTCTTTGATTCGAGATTTCAATTTCATCTCTTTTTTTGTTGATCTGTTCATAGGAGTCACTTGGTTTTGAAAAATTATTACCAAATTATCATTTTCAAGCTAATTTGAGTTGGGTTCTGCGTTTTGGCTATACAGGGCGTGGTGGATCAGCAGGAAACAAGTTCAGGATGTCACTGGGTCTACCAGTGGCAGCAACTGTGAACTGTGCTGACAACACAGGTGCTAAGAACCTATACATCATTTCGGTGAAGGGAATCAAGGGTCGTTTGAACCGCTTGCCATCTGCTTGTGTTGGGGACATGGTTATGGCCACTGTCAAGAAGGGTAAGCCTGATCTTAGGAAAAAGGTCATGCCGGCTGTCATTGTCCGCCAGCGCAAGCCTTGGCGCCGAAAGGATGGTGTCTTCATGTACTTTGAAGGTCCTTTTCTTTCTCAATTCATTTCCAATTGTTAGACCGTAATAAGTTGGTGTTAAAGTTTTGTGATTGATCTTGCCCATATGACTTTTTTGGTGCTGTTGTTTTGCTTTTATTGTTAACTAGAGATGTTTGTTTCATTATGTTAGTAGTCTACTAGATGTGCCAAAAGTTATAAACTTTGAAGCCCTTCGTTCATAAAAACTGATTGACTTCAATTTATTTCGAGTTCTACGTGTCTATCCTTAATTCTCAACCTAAAAGGTTTAATAAATGATCCAGTGGGTTGGCTTGTTCGATTTTTGGTAACTTTTTTTCTTCTAGTTAGACTGATCTGCAAGGTTATATTATTTCCTTCCATAATTTCAACCGTGTTGGCATCTCTACAATTGTTCCAAAGGCCCTCTTTCTTATATACCAATTCAAGTCTGGACCCCTTATCTTTGTATTATATTTTGCATGGTTTAGAAAGCTCCCGAATATGGAACTGGGGTATGATAAATAACAAGACTGCTTATGTAGTATCTTTAAGTGTGTATGTTCTTTGGGTATATGTGTAGTAATGACAGATTGCCGTCTGGAATCACCTCTAGTGTACTAAATGGGTGAAATATTGTATCAATTGGGTTTTCTATTTTTAGACTCGAGATTTTGCTATTTGATAGACTTGTTCCTAAATTTCTGCAAACTCTATGAGCTTAAACAAACTCAACATCATTGGCTTGCTGATAGTGGTGTTGATATTGGCTTGTTTTAGCTGCACTTCCATAACCAGTAGCATCAGATTGAATGGTGATGACCTTTCACTGCTTGACAAATATATTCTATTTCATTAGCATCCCTGCTGGGGATGTCACATACTTGGCATTTTGATTTCCTTTATGTGCTGTTTGAGTATCTGAAGTGAAGACTTTTTTTAGCATGAGTGACACGGAAAGTTTGCTGAAACATATTGACTTGGTATACGACTTTGTATCTTTGCAGATAACGCAGGTGTTATTGTGAATCCAAAGGGCGAGATGAAAGGTAAAATTTAGAGATATTGGCATAGATTTCTTCTTTTTCCCCATCTTTTGTTATTAATATTGAGAAATGATTTCCACTCAATTCTGGAAGTACCTATTGCATTTGTCTAGATTTGATTCCATTTACGTATGGCATGTGCATTGATTCAATTCAGTTTACTTACTGCTTGGTGTTAATGCTTAATGTTTGGTTTATTGTTACCTGCATATTTAGGTTCGGCGATTACTGGCCCTATTGGTAAGGAGTGTGCTGATTTGTGGCCAAGGATTGCAAGTGCAGCTAATGCCATTGTTTAATGATTATTACTTCAAGAGGGGAGTTCTTTAGTAGTGACTATCTGTCTGAAAGGAGCTTTAGTTCCTCTTTAGTTGTGACTGAAAGTTGAGATTTATCTGTGGATTTTTGTTTGCAGGATTCGGCTGTAATTTTGATATTTATGATTATCCCAATTGGTATCTATTAAAAAACGCCATCACTTTGCATTGCATACAATTTAATATAAACATTGGAAGCTGACTGGTTTTTTCAGTACATTGAGTGAATGCTAAATTTTCTTAAATATCAGATACTCGGGGCTTATACTTCTCTTGATGACATTATTCTTATTTATCAATTTAAAATAGGCTTGAGAAAGATTATTCTTATTTATCAATTTGAAGTTCTTAAAAAGTAAATTATTAAATAAAAATTAGTTAATTTATATTAATTTATTAATTTTAAAAAACAGAAAGCAATGCTTATGGGGCCAAAAAACAAAAAAGTTTCAAGGGCAAATCCGTCGAGCTTTCTTCAACTTTTTTAAACAGTTTTTGCATTGTCTCATAGTATTTCCCCTTGTGCTTATTTGTGCTATTGAAACTTCTCTTCTTCTTCTATAAAGCTAACAACCCCAAAGAATGTGGTAGTAAAAGGTAAGACTTTTTTAGTTCTATTACAACAGAATAAGTCAAACGTATTACAGCTGAACTGAGGAATGACATGAGAGTAAATGAAGATTCAGAGTTTAGATTCTGATGATTCTAAGGGCACCCAATATTGACAACTCTAAGATATTATGTAAACTTGTGAACTTCCACAATCTCAAGTGTCAATGACCAATTGGCCGAAAATCTGTGGTTCCAAATCAAGCAAGGAATCCAAGTCTCTCCCCATTTTTCTTGGCCAGCCTGATCAACCCTTGCCTTTGTTTGGAATCGGCTCCTATTGATTTGCAAAACTCCGTTATAACCTGCCAAGTTGAAATCAAGTAAATCTTCCAAACTTTGGTTCAAATTGTGAAGGGATTCATCTCAACAGTAAACTTTTCATCAGAATTTCAACCACCTCTTAACAAATCTAAGATGATTTTCTAACCTTCTTCTTCCTATCCAAGATGTCATATTCTTCAAATAACATATCAGAATTAAAATTTTAACTTCAGAATCTGGGCAACGAAACATAATTAACAGGACAACAGTTTTTTGCATAGAGAGCAAATAGATACACCCAGAATCCCAAAACACCTACTCAGTTCTTCTGTTCTTTGCCTTTCTAATTTGGAAAATGCAAATCTGACTCACGATTACATAGATGAGAACTAAGGAATGATACCTGTGAGTGCAAGGCAATCGCTTTGCCTCTAAACTGATTGAACCTTTTCTTTCCAATTATGTTTCGAGTGACAACAACAACTGGAGCAAAAAGACCTTTCCCTTCATTAACGTTCTTCATCATAGGCTGCATTCTCAATGGCTTCCCAACTCTCACATGGTTTGGCACTGACTTCACCAACATCCCATACTCGTCTCCCAAAACTGAACTGCCCCAACTTCCCTTAAACCCAGTTGCAGAAAGCGAAACAGCCATTGAAGAGCAACCTCCCCAAGCTCAACAAGATGCTGTAAAAGGCCAAAGATCCAACCTTTTCTCTTTGATGTGTGGTTTTTGGTGGGCTTCAGTGAAGAAAGGATATGTTACAGTTTCCTGTATTTGTAAATCACAAAGGCCTGTGGTTCATCTTTATTGGGAAGAAGAGGTGGTGTGAGAGACTGCGTCATGGGTGATTAAGAACCACACACTGGTGATTTTGGATTTTAGTTCAGATATCCGAACACGTAACTAGTCCTCGTTAACAGCTGATGGTCCCAGATTGGTTTGGAATCTAGATCTTGTGTTCTACTGGTTCTTTCTTTGATGGGGGCCCTTTTGCTAACCAGTTTGTTCATACGTAGGATCTTTGATTGGACAATCCTAGCCGTTCAGTTTCTTGATGAGACCTCAACCATTTGATTAGTATTACTGTCAGACAGTAATTACAAATAAAACTGAGCCATAAAAATTGGGTGTCAAAGAATCTAAGTTTTGACTATGAATGCTTAGTTTAGGTACCAAACTCAAACCCAATCTCACGTTTCCCATGTTCTTGGAAGTTGCACGTATCTACATATGAACAATACGCTTGTTTGGAGGTGGCAGAGGGATGTGTACTCGTTTTGGTTCAGAAGATGAATGTTTCTATACTTTGATTATTCGTGTAGTTGGAATTTGAGAGTTCAAGAAAGTTCTAACAAAATTTGGCATATGTGTAGCTTTCCTAGATTTGAGGCATAGAAGGAAACAAAGTTTAAGAAAACGACTTTGATAATAGTCAACTGGTAAATGTTATTTAATAATTTTATATTTTAAATAAATTATTTAATAAAATAATAATTCAGGATTTAAATAAATAATTTTAATGTGTATTTTATTTTAAATTTGTTATTATTTAAATTATTAAGGTGAGAATTATTCTACTGTCGTCTAAATTTGAACCTTTTTAATGAATTAAATTAACATGTAAGAAACAAAATTTGTCGTATAATTTAAAAAAATGAAAAAAGATATTTAGCACTTTCGTAATTTAAACATCATTTCAGTTTAAGTTGAGATATTTTATTAAAGTTATTGTATAAGAAAGTCTAAAAGCGTGCAACTTTATTTGTAAATATTTAATATTTTAAAAATTAGATTAGAAGTTAAACCGATAAGATAAGAAGTTTAAATTTTAAAAGATTCAGTCCGTATTAAACCCTAATAAAATAGCTAAATATTGAATAAAATTAAAAAATACAATATAATTGAAAGATATCGTTCTTATCTATAGAAAAATTTGAAATTTAATTAAAAAATATTAAATAAAAATTAATTAATTAATTTTGATTTATAATAACTTATTGATTAATAAAAAGTGACTGATTAATCAATAAATTGATCAATTTTTAACAACAAAAGTTATTAAAGTAAATCCAACATAAAAGTTTAAAACTGAACTAGAAAATTAGACGATTTAAAATTTTTATTTTTAAATTGTCAAACCGTTAAGTTTTTTAATCATTAATGATATACTAATGATCTATCTAACATGTTTAATCGATTGCTTAGTGTGAGATAATCAGTCTAAAAAATCATTTTGTTTTCATAATTTTTAAACAAATCTTATGTTTAAGAGTTTATTAGCAAATTCGTATAATTTAAAAAGTTATATATCTCAAATCTTTTGAACTTAAATTTTAATTTGTTAAAATATTTACTATAAGTGCATTCAAAATTTACTTAACTCAAAATGTATCTATTAATATTTATTTGAGTTTAGTCGAAAATTTAATTAAGTGAAAATGTTTAATAAAAATTATGTAATAGAAAGAGACAACTATAAAAATGTGTTAATATAATTATGTTAAAATAAACTAAAGGAACATTAAATTGATCGGTTTGTTCATTCTAAAAAATTACAATGAGATATGGTAATGTTTTGCTAATAATTAAAAAATTTATCCGGTTTAATTAGATTAATAAAAATTTTGAATCTGTTAATTTTTTATTTAATTTATAATTATTTAATTTATTTTAATAATTTTTATTAAGTAAAGGAAGAGATGAATGTACCTTGAAAGTATCATCTGATTACGCAAAGAGACGAACAAAATCACAAGTTTCTTGTTTGCTTTGGGAATCACGGTTGCTCCAACTTCAAAGAGAACCCAACCTATCAAACATCTTAGACTAACTATACTTAATAAAATAACCAATAAATTTCTAAGGCCTAGGTGAATTGGTAAGAATTTTTTTTTAGTTTAAGTGAGGTAACGGGTTCGAACCCTTCTCGCATATGCAGCCGTTTAAAATTTAAAGTTAGAACTTTACCTCCCGTAAGGGACCTACTCGAGCGAAAGTTAGTATAGGTGTAGATAGTTTAAAGATATCTTCTCATAATTGAGACTAGCCTAGAATACCTTGTGAGCACCTAAAAAAATAAAATAACCAATAAGTTAAAATCTCTCTCTTTTTTTTATATATAACTTAAGTCATAAAATTACATTCAATAAATAAGTTTATTTTTAACTTTTAAAATTAACATTTTTAATTACTTAAATATTTAATTATTAAAATTTTAGTAGTCGATATCTCCGTTTTATTGATGGGACATCATCAAAAGTGAATCATAAACCTCAAGTAAGCTCGTAGACAGGAGTTATTTGTGGTCTGAATGGTTCAGTTAAGGACTTATCATAGCCAACCTATTTCTAAGTGTATAAGATTTTATTAATAACATGTAAATTTTTGGTTTAAGAATATTAACAAAAAACTGTTTATAAATTTAAAAGTTATATCAAAGAAAAAAATTTAATTAAAAGATTAAAAATACAGTTGTCCAGCCATATCATTGATCTCAGTTCCACATAACCTTTAGATCTCAGAAGAACAACCAATAGCAACGCTCCACGTGGTATGCCGCCCTAAATTACAACGATATTAACCGACTCCTATCAGCCTGATCTACTGGGTCCCACCTGCCAACCAATAACCTCCGTTTGATCTAGTGTCAGGAAATATACTTACGGTCCCATTTTGAGCACTTGTCAAACGCACTCGCCTGTGGAAAAAGGAAAAACAGAGGAGACGCACTTCACCTGTTTGATGCTCTGCTTTTCGTGAATCGTGATTCTCTGTTCTTCTTTAAGGATCTGGGTTTTGTTGCTTTAGATTAAATGGTCTCCTTCTTGCACTTGTTTGATTTGCTTTGCTCTTCAATTAATCTCATTATCTCTGCCTTAACCTTTTTTTCCTTTGTAATATTTCTAATCATCACTTGAAAGTGACTTAAAGCTCCATGCTTGCTGCCACTTATTGTTTCCCTTTCAATGAGTTCTGTTATTTCTTGTTCTCGGTTTAAATTTCTTGATTTCATTCTGTTTAGAGCTTGATCAGCTCAATAACTTAGCGTTGACCTCGTAACTTCCATTGTCACACAGCTATTTCTTTTAACCACCAAAAGCACAAACTTTTGGGATTAGGGTTTGTTGCTTCCTGATATTTTTTATGTTGACTAATGTTTTTTTTTTTTTGGTAATGGAAAGAACCTTTTAAGTCATTTGTTTCCCTTTTAAGTCATTCATCGGTGATCTATCATTTGCTCTGATTCCTCCAAACTTGAGTGTTGTGTTCTTGTGGGAGGTCTGTGTCAACTGTCGATGGATAAGGATGCTAAGGATGGTAATGGGTTGAAAAATGATGATTTGGTACGTCTGGACGGTTCAAAAGTTGAGGATAAGACTGATGATGTAGAAGACGACAGCGAGTCTAATTCCTTGTTGCCTCCTAGGAGAGGTGGGATGTCAAGAAACTCGGACAAAGTCCGCAGAAAGGTTCAATGGAATGATAAGAACGGGCATAAGCTAGTGGAGGTAGTGGAGTTTGAACCAAGGTAAATCCTATTTTCTCTTGGAGGCTGTGAATCTCTTTTGTTGTTTGGTTTGGCTTCGACTTGTGCTTCTTTTGTAGTCAATGCTTACTTTATTAAATTGCTTGTTTTTTTTTAATATTTTGAGATAATAAATGTGTTAGTAGTTAGAAATTGATTGAATTTGAATGCTAATTCTATAAGCTTCTGCTAAGCTGGTAAATCGGGAGCTTATCTGGGATCTAAATTCCTTACATTGTTAGTATCTCTATTCCTTTTTATTTTTTGAGAATTCAGAGTTACTATCTTTCTCTTCTATAGACTCCTGTTAGCATGTGCTATCTAGTGAATAGGACATCAAGAGCTTGATAATGGTTTCTACTTCCTGGTTATTCCCACTAGTAGAAATTTGATGCTATTAATATGGAGTTGGTATAAATCTGAATGATGTACGTCAAGCCAAGGGCATCATCTTCTGTTTTTTCACCTTTTAAACCTTGTGCACTTGCTATCCAATTGTAAGTCTCTTTCTCAGGCACACACACATTTAATTGCTAACAGTACCTCCTTACTTCATCTTGAGTAACTATTGTGAATCATGGGGGAAATTGATCCTATGCAAGTCCTAGCCAGGGAGAGTAATTCTTGATATTCTTGTAATGCACATTAAGAAAATCTCATGTCAAGACTATGCAACTCTTTCGTCAAGATATTTGACATTTTTAATAACTCACAATTGGTGAGTCCTCTAGATCTTGTTTCTGCTGGAACCATCGTGAAACTTATATAGATTTTACATATATGAAACTTGTATAGATTTTACATTGCTCCTTTTTATGCTTGATCTCAATTAGTTGCTTTTGTAATCATCCTGTTTTTTGGAATTCATGAGCTTTGGTGTCATTCCTTGCACTCATCCCCCCTTGATGTGAATTGATGGTAAATTTGTTTTCTCATGCTAACTACAGTATGCGGCATTCTTAATCATTATCCTGAAACAAGGAAAAGTTTCATGTGCTATGAATAAATTGTTATTGAGTGATATTTTTATAATTGGCAAGTGCTAACTACAATTCCATTGAAATAAGGCTTATGAAGCCACAAATATGCATATATAGATCTCAAATGTGAAAATTCCGTAGAATAAGAAAAGAAAAGAATTGCAAAATATTTTAGTATAATATGATTGCCTACTACATCATAATGTTGTCAAGTTGAGAAAGACTGCAATGTATCAGTTAACAATTGTTATTTGTTTATTCTCATAAGATAATTAATTAAAATGTTGCAATTTTTAACGACTAGAGAAAGCGGATATTTCATTATACAATTTACTTCAAACAAATTATGAGTTTGATTTTAGCTACAGATTTGCAGAGTAAGACATACGACTTGATGTAGCTGAGCTAATATGAATATAAAACATACATATGCATGTAACCGTATACTCCTTTCTCTTTTTGCTTTTTTGTCATTACCTCTCAACAATAAAATGTGAGTTAACTGATGAAGTAATATCTATAATGATCTCATTGATATATGTATTGTGCCCTCATAGATTTCTCCTTTTTCCTCTACATAAGCTGCACATCAAAATGTTCTTCTTATTAGGCATGATTTTTGTGTTGTGGTTTTGCTACCATCCATTACTCCCCTGATGCCACTATAGTCATGTTGATGCAAAAGAACTTAAAGTCTATAAAAGAAATAAAAGACTAAAGATTATTCAACCACAAGCTTTAATTTGGTGGGATGAGGATTGGGAATTGAGTTGATATAAAAAATAATGGCTAAAATTTAGATTATATTAGGATTCTTTATTAGATAGGAAGTAGTAGTAAGTTAAATATGTTATCTTAATTGTTTAGGACTTATAGAATATTAGAATATGATTTAAATTTGTTAGGAATACTTTCCCACTAGAATAAGAGTTCTAAAAATTTTGCTATAAAAATGTGTGTATTTCGCCCTGGAATATCAAGCAATCTAAAAGTTTTCTATGAACTTGAGCTTTCAATTAGAAGTTGTGAAACTTTCTTATAAGAGTTATTCTTGAACCCTAGGAGTGATTCTTAGTTTTTTACTTTCCGTTTTGTGTTCCTTACTAAATTCTAGCAAACTTAACCTAAATTACAATCATCTTAAACCTAAATTTCAACTATATTAAACCCTGAAATTCTAAACCTAAATTTCCAATAATCAAACCCTAAAAATCTAACTATACTAATTCTAAAATTTCAGTATTCTTAGGTGAAATCCAAACTTGAAACTTGATATTTCAGTAGTCTAATATCAGTCATATTTCCTAAATTTGTAAGTTTTAGCTATTAGTTGATACTTCTTCCCTTTGTCCTACGTCAATTTGGTATCAGAGTTTTGGTTCACAAAGATGACACATAGTAAAAGGGCATATAGAAGAATATTCAGTGACCTAGAGCAAGATGAAATACTTCTAAATATTGCAAAAAAAATTGGGCATCAATGATCCTCATTCATATGGTGTCCCAAAACACCATCATACATGTAACAACTTCCATAAAAAACCATGTTCGACAAATTTTGGAGAGGTTAGACAACCTTGACATACATTCCCGAAAAATCAGAAATCCCACAAGAAATAATTATAACAACCAACAACCTATACTTGATGTTGAACATGAAGAACGTGGTGATAAGCAAGAAGAAGAGACTGATATTGGTCAACAACACTCATCGTATGAGAAAATCTTTGCTGAAAAATCATGTGCTGATTTTGATTCCTCAAATTTCGTAGATCAATTGGAATCTTCGAGCCTACATGTAGAAGGTGCTTAAGTACTTGATGATATGTAGAGTTTGGCAATGGAAGATGATCTTGACATGGAGAGTTTGACAGTAAGAGACAATCAAAGCGTTAAAGATGAAGAAAAATATAACAAAGTGGATTCTTTGGCAAACCCTAAAGTTGAAATAATTGACCAAGAAGTTCAAACACTTAAACTGCAAGCTAAAACAATAGTGTAACAGGTTGAAAAAATAGGACAACAAGCTAAAATAACAGAATATGGATTGAAAAGATTAACCAATAATTACTTGAGGTTCCGAAATTTGTTGGTTCAAAACTTAAGTGATATCATTGGTGTTGTTGATGAAGATTGTGTTGTAGTGGCTAATGAGGAGAAGTAGACTTGGATGAAGATGCGCAATTAGTACAACATAGGAACAAAGAAGAAGCTGTGAGTGCACTTGCAAAGTCAAAATTCAGCAGTGTTAACAAGTTAGTGCATATAACTACATGAAGCAACAATAAGTATAATCTTGATGCCTATGTTGTAGAGAAGCCATGTGATTTCGTGATGAAACCATTTGCAAATATATTGTTTAAGACTTATGATGTTGTCCACATTGCTAAACTATTCTTCAAAGCGGTTGTATGTCTCCAAGAATTACCTTTAACCATCATATCTAATCATGACGTGAAGTTTATGAGTTATTTTTGGAGAACTCTATGGAAAATATTGAACATTAAGCTTCAATTTTCAAGTTCTTTCCATCCCCAAACTGATGGACAAACAAAGGTGAAGAATATAAGCTTGAGAGATTTGTTATGATTTTTGGTTAGAGACAATGTGAAAAATTAGGACCTAATTATTCTTATGGCAAAAATTAGGACCTAATTATTCTTATGGCATAATTTGTATACAACAGTTCTATAAGTAGGTTAACTAGTAAGAGTCCTTTTGAGATAGTCTCAGGTGGTCAACCAAGGAAGCTTATTGATGTGGTTCCTGTACCATAAAAAATACGAGTTAGAGTTGAAAGCCAAAAGTTTTGCATAATACATGAGAGACATCTTTGATGAGATACAACGAAATTTAACAACCAACAATTTGTCTTCTAAAGATCATGATGATCGATATCGTCGATTTTTGGAATTCAATTAAGGGGATATGGTGATGGTTAGAATTTGTCCAAAGCATTTTTGAAAGGAAAATATAAGAAACTTCATTCATGGAATGTCAAACCTTATAAGATCATCAAAAAAATAAGTGTTAATGCTTAGGTTTTGGAATTACCCAGTGATATGGGAATTAGTCATATCTTTAATATTGCAGACTTAACTATTTATCAAAGATACGATGATACACAATCTCCAATTGCGGCTGTGAGAATTCCAACCATTTCTCATCTTAAAGAGGAGATAAAGGATGTTCTTGATGACCAAAATTGTAGGCACAGGAGATGGAGAATATCGACAATTTCTTGTCAAGTGGAAAGGAAGACTGAATTTTGACCGTATGTGAATTTTATAATCTAAATTTCAAAAGTTGAATCTAGACATATATGATCAATATTTATCATATTCTCGAAGACGAATTTAGACAAGTCGGGAAGAATTGATGCAAAAGAACTTAAAGTCTATAAAAGAAATAAAAGAGAAAATATCAGTCAACCACAAACTTTAATTTGACGGAATGAGAATTGGGAATTGAGTTGATATCAAAGATAAGGGCTGAAGTTTAAATTATGTTAGGATTTCTTATTAGATAGGAAGTAACAATAAGTTAAATATGTTATTCTATTTTAGATATATTTCCTAGTTGTTTAGAACTCATAGGATTTTTATTATAATAGGATTTAAGTTAGGAGCTCTTTCCTACTAGAATAAGGGTTCTAAAAACTTCTCTATAAATATGCGTGTATTCCACCCTTCAATAACAAGCAATCTAAAATTTTTCTAGAAACTTGAGTTTTCAACTAGAAGGTGTGAAGCTTTCTTTTTAAGAGTGATTCTTAAGACCCTAAGAGTGATTCCTAGTTTACTACTTTCCATTACCTAACCTAAATTTCGACCATCTTAAACCTAAATTTCATCTATATTAAAATATGAAATTCTAAGCCTAAATTTTCGGTAATCATCTAAAAACTCAATTATACCAAATCTGAAATTTCAGCTTTTTTTAGCCAAAATCCAAACCCTAAACTTGATATTCCAACAGTCTAATATCAATCATATTTTTTAATATTGTGAGTTTTAGCTACTAGTTGATACTTCCTCTATTTGTCTTACATCACCTGTATTTTGTTATTGCCAAGGAGACCTAAACTAGGCCTAATAATGCAGTGCTAGAATTGACAATAGGGAGATATATTCTCCTTAGAACCTTCAAATCAAGTGCTGATAGTCTGGATTCTTTGTTTGTAGTAATAATCTATTCTTATAGTATTCAAATTCTTTGGGCTTAAATATGCCTTGCTGCCCTCTGCTGTCTAAATTATGGAAGAAAGTGGATGAGTTTTGATTGAAAACATTCCATGAAAACACAAATGTAACAGGTTTAAGGTTTTCTAATAATAGCTGTATGAAGTGTGGAACACTTAAAATTGGACCTTGGTTAGGTACTAAGATTTTATTATTTGTTGTTCAATCAGTACATTAGTGACCTTTCAAAAGGCTGGACAAACTCGAAGTTCTTCAAATTATGCATTTATTGGCATCCAAGTATGAAATTTTGTCAACTTATATCCTAGAGGCAAACTTTTTATTACCTGATGTAGTTTTGAATAAATGTTTATGGATTTGATGTTACTACGTGTTGCATTTCTCAAATCAGTATTTTTCATCTTGTGCCTGCAGTGATGTTAGTGATTCTGATGAGGACTCGGATTCTTGTATCTGTACCATAATGTAGATGCTCTAGTACAACAAGTTTGAAGATATCTATGGGACAACCCAGCACGGCATTCTCTTTAGCAACGATTTCAGCCCGGGTGTCAGAAAGCTTGCTTTAACCTTTGCTTTAAGGAGATAAGGCCTCAATTACTGACTCAAGATTTTCTTACCTGGATATTATGGTGAATTTTCTCACGAGAAGCTTATCCCTGGAATTGAAGATAACAATGTCAGCCCTAAGTTTACATGATATTTATCAGTCAGATAACATATTTGTTTGTGCAATTTCTGCAGAAACGTACGGGATTACTCTTTCTGCTTGATTCATGTAGTTAACGTCTTCACAACTTTGTGTGTTATATCTTGAAAACTTAGCAACTACTTGGCTAATTTCTTATTTCTGCCACAAAGTTGTTTTGGAAACAAGTGTATCTTTCCCAGATCATACAAGGAACATTGCAGACTCTTAGATCGGATATCAGAAACATGATATAGACATTAATTCTGCTGTATTTATCAGATCTTTACTCCTCATTTCTATTTCCTATTTGATATGACCTTTTATGTGGAGTATGTTGAAATATACTGATCCTCAGTTTCACCA
This sequence comes from Erythroxylum subrotundum, assembly GCA_027563845.1. Classification (NCBI taxonomy): domain Eukaryota; kingdom Viridiplantae; phylum Streptophyta; class Magnoliopsida; order Malpighiales; family Erythroxylaceae; genus Erythroxylum; species Erythroxylum subrotundum. Next base: position 37,682,607 of record JAOQMQ010000196.1, read on the forward strand.
CTATTGTGGAGCTTTACTAATTCATTTCCTACCGATCTGAACTTTAGAATTTTGTAGTTAGTTGGCGGATGGAACTTTCTTCAATCCATATGCATAAATTCCGCTATATTGCTTGTATCAATGGTTGCAAAGGAAGAATTTACTTGTACCAAATAATTGTTCGATACTGTAACACATACCTGACTTCCACCATCTAGCAACTTGCTTCGGTCACTTTGATTCTATGAGATTAGGATCCCTGAAAGTAATGCAGCATAATATCTTTGCCAGCTGTCTTCTATGTAATCAGACAAAGATTGAACAATAACATGCGGGGCATACATTCCACCACTATGTTTCAATTATGGAAGAGCTTTGTAAGATAAAGAATATAAATTTAGCACTTGAAATTGTCATCACTTTGAAACATAAACACTTGATGCTTATATGGTCTGTTTACATCTGTCTTTTTTTCAGAATTAGAAAAAATAAAGAATTACAAACAAGAACAAAAAGAACATCATGGCTTTCCTTCTCACACTATAGAGCTCTTCCCTAACACAAGAATCATTTTCCAAGAATTTTAGGACGAAGTGGATCAAAGAATCAGCAACACACAGAATCAAGAAAACACAAACTGTATCACACTCTACATTTAAGCAAAACAAAAGTACAAGAGGCACTTCTGCTGCTTTTTATGGCAACGACATCAATTCCAAACCTTCAAGAACAACCACCTTTCCCTTTTCTCTATTTGGTAGTTTCAACCAACTCTTTATAGTTTTGATATGTATGTCATACCCTTGAGTGATCTGAACATAGTAATTTGCTATCGCGCCTCCAAATTGGTGATATCTAAGATAGGCATATCATCTCTGTTTCTCCATGAATATGTACTGTCAAAAACAGCTCCCTTTGAAGGGATGGTCTCAACAGGGTTTATGGATTTTGATGTGCATTCGGCACTCAACTTGCAAGTATCAGGGAAAACTAACCAGTTGGAGAGGCTGGAATCGACTGGGATTTCCTGGATTATAGGTCTGGACTGGCTAATATTTGAGGTTGAAGTAAAGGGATTGTTTGCTTGTTGCTCTAATGTTAAATTCTCTTTACTCTTATCCTTTACTATGAGCTTACTTCTTGCCTTCATTGCCTTCCACTGACTTAGATTTTCTACAGGATTCAGAACAGAGTGAACATATTGACCCCTGTTTCTAGCATTTGGAGTAAATCCCAGAGATCCAAGTGCCCCTTGATTTGAATCAACAAGGGAACTTAGCTCTGTGGCTTCTTCAATTGAAGAATCTCGCTTCTGTGAATCCTTAAGCTGCCTGGAAATTTCTTCTACGCTTAACCTGAAGTGGTCAATATCACCATCATAAACCCAGTCATCTCCATCAAAGCCATCACTACCATCATCATCATCCAAATCGCTTTCTTCAAAAGCTATTTCATCCTCCTCATTATAGCTGTCTAAGCAGTTTCTATATCTATAATTTTGTGGATAAGATGCCAATTTCGTCCCATCTGAATCCCCTTCAGTGATAGAAGAAGCTGCTTCGCCAGTACTTTCTTTCTTTTCCTCCTCATCACTTTCTTCTGCTGGGATCGGTTCATAAGCCTGCACATTCAAGTTGAAACTAACTTTCTTTCTAATTTTGCAGTTCAAGGACTCCTTGGGCTTTTTCCTGCACAAAAAAGAATCCCACCCAGAAGCAAAGTCAATGCCAAGAACACACACAAACATTCTAATGAAGGCCAAATTCCATGAGAGAACAAAATGAACTAACCTGATCTCTGAATCTGAGTTTGTGGGCACTTCTGTTTGGTCAATACAAGAAGAAACATTATCCAGAGGTTCATAGTTGCCAATCCTCTGCCACAAAGAGAGAAAGTAACAATCTTTAATGGAGCTTGATTATGACAATCTAAACTTCAAAATCACAACTACTTAAACCAGCCATTAAAAAAAAAAAATCTCACTTTATCTCCAAACAGAACTTTGCTGGGCGGTTTTCGACGCTTCCGCTTGGAAGAAAAGCCAAAACAGCCGAGAAAGAAACAACCCATTAAGAAACCTTCCGTAACGTAAACTCTCCAATAAAGGAGGGGGTGTGTTGGGTTGATGTGTAAGGGTAAGGAAGGAGGAATTTGAAGACAGTGGTTGGCTCCAATGTTATTTTGAAAATTGGAACCGTTGGGATGGGAGGGACTGCAATGATTGTGGAAGATGACACGAGTTCATAGAATATTAAACTCAAAAGGACAAAGGGACAGACACAAGAAGAAGAGGTCTCACTTTTTGTCCCATCCGATTTTGTAAACTTTTTGTATTTGCATTTGCGGATGCGGCTCGTGACATTTTGTCTTTGCTGCGTCTGTTAAATCTATTTTCTCTTTTCTTTTTAACGGTAACTGTTAACGGAGATTTGCTTTCCCTTTTGTTTTTAAATTAGGTAAAAAGAGTTGTTAAATTGAACTTTTCTATTTTAATTTATTCTTATAAAAAATCTGATTTTGATATTAAGTTATTAACTAAATAAGTATTAGTAAAATAATTCAACTATTCTAATAATTTTATAATTTTATTTTCATTTATACATGCGAGTCATTTGGAAATAACATCTCTACTAGTTAGGGGTAAGTTTGCGTACTACTGAACCTCTATAGACCTTGCATCCAACGGAAATTATATTGGGTATTGTCGTTAATAATTTTATAATTATTTAAGGCTTAATATAAAATAAAATTTTCAAATAAAGACTTACAAGTCACTTATATACTTAATTATTTTATTTTAAGGTTAATTACGAAAAAATCTCAAACTTTACTCAATTTTGTGATTATAGCTCGAACTTAAAAAGTAGTAATTCAAACTTTTAATTTTTTTCAATTATAGCCCAATATTAGTATCTCTATTAGTGTTACTGACGTGACTTATCACATAAGACAGAAACCTTAAACACTTATACATGTCAGACTTAATTAAACTAACTAATTAAGTTTCATTAAGTTTTTTTTTTTTTTGGTAAGAAAAAGTGAGCAAAGCTCACAAAGGCAGAAAATTATCTAACATAAGAGACTCCTATTAAATCATGATCAAGCCATCTACCAACACTGGGGGGAACTTGCCCCAAAACATGAAAGCCAGGAGGAAAATCAAAAGCAAGATGAAAAAGGGAGTCAGCTGCAAAGTTCCCTTTTCTGTAAATGTAAGTGAGTTTCACATTATGAAATCGCTACAGTAAGTCTAGAATTCTGGCAACGAGATGCAAACAACCTGAATTTGCTTAAACGCCACCGGTCAACATCTTGACAGCAATCTCATTATCACATTCAACAATCACATCCAAATAGGCAAGTTTATGAGTGAATTAAATACCATAATAGAGAGCCCACAACTCAGCACGAAGTATTGAATAACGACCCGTCTTGAAAACAAACCCATGTTTCCAGCGACCAGTGTGATCACGAATCAAACCTCCACCTGCAGCAATCTCCGTAGAGGCAGCCAAAGAAGCATTAGTGTTGAGCTTCATAAAAGGGGAATGTGGACATTTCCAAAAAATTAACCGTGAAACCGAATAACTATTATTCTTCGAAGGTAACTTATTGAAGGTATCCTGAATCAAAGCTTCAGAAATAGTACTTTGCAAGGTATTAAAGATGGAAGAAATACCATAATTAAACACTCTGTCATTCCTTCATTTCCAAAGGTTCCAGCAGCCTAATCCGAAAATAGTAGGCCAACTAAGATGATCATGAGAGAGATAAGAGATTTTCATGTTCAATAATAACCAATCTTCCAGATTAGGTAAATTACGAAAAAATCTCAAACTTTACTCAATTTTGTGATTATAGCTCGAACTTAAAAAGTAGTAATTCAAACTTTTAATTTTTTTCAAATATAGCCCAATGTTAGTATCTCTGTTAGTGTTCCTGACGTTACTTGTCACATAAGACAGAAACCTTAAACACTTATACATGTCAGACTTAATTAAACTAACTAATTAAGTTTCATTAAGTTGTTTGTGTAACTAAACTACATTATTTTTAGATGAAGAAAGCTCTGGGGTAGCATTTTAGTATCCTCCAAATCTATCGACTCGTAAAACTTGTCATCATTGTTATTCCTCTCATTTAAATCCGACACTTGAGAAATGGACAAAGAATCCCCTAAGCTCTTCAATTTCTCCTTAGGAACATCAGGCCACGACTTCTTAACACACTCCACATATTCTCCCACCACATACACTTTAAAAAATAATCCTACCATGATTCACAAACTCCTGGAATACAATTGACAGTTTAGCTTGTTCGACCCTCATGGTTAAAGAACAATGTTTGAAAAACTCCCAAGCCTGGGTATCAAACAGTGTTTCCTTGTCGTAAATCACAATCTATTTTGGAATTTGGGAATTCCAAAGGAATCGCTCCTAGACTTGATCTTCAACTCCGAAATCACCTGAAGCATGATATTCTGTTGTGAATGAGCTCAACGGCAGATGGCGAGTCGATGACGACAACGTTGGAACTCATCCAACTGTCGCTTCCAATCCTCGCTTACAACTCATAAATAACATGATCGAATTGTCCCTGCTAACTGATTAAGTTTCTAACAATCTGAATGAAATCCCATCTTGTCACGCTAGGCATTTCTTTACCCGATCTGAGTTTGGTGAGACAATTGAGTTTGATTTAGGCTGCTCTTCATCTAAAAACGACACAATTTATTTAAACAACTTAATCAAACTTAATTGGTTAGTTTAATTAAGTCTAACGTGTATAAGTGTTTAAGGTTTTTGTCTTATGTGGCAAGTCACATCAGTAACGTTAACAGAAATAGTAACGTCGGGCTAGAATTGAAAAACAATATAAATTTAAGTATTTAATTCACTTTTTCAAGTTTAAGCTATAATTATAAAATTGAGTAAATTTTGGTATTTTTTGTAATTAACCGTTTATTTTAAATAAGATTAATTTATTATATTAGTTGTCATTAAATATTATATAAAATTAAAATAAAATTTATTATCTCTGCAAACAACAACTTATAAGAAATTACGTTAAGATTCACGGTAATGATAGATAGTATTACCATTAATCAGCGTTGTGGATTTCGTACCGTTCCGGCTGAAAAATAGTATCGGAACGGGCATGAAAGGTACCGGTGATAAATTCCGGTCGGTACCGCCAATACCGGATTTTTTCGGGCCATTTCGCAAAAAAAAACTCCAAGGACCATATTGCAAATAAACAAAACTTAACCCTAATTTTCTCTGGGGGGGGGGGGGGGGGGGGGGGGGGGGGGGGGGGGGGGGGGGGGGGGGGGGGGGGGGGG
>JAOQMQ010000196.1:37693162-37704407 GCA_027563845.1 Erythroxylum subrotundum
TTGTTATTATTATTATTTGTTAACTTTTTTACTAATACAAATCATTCGTTTTAAAATAATCAATGAATTACATATTTTTAATCATATTATACTGCAGGGATATTTTAGTCATTGACATTGTTTTTATGTTCTGTCAACTGCAACCAACCACATTTCTGTCCTTAAGAGGGAGACAATTTTATCTGTTTTGTCCATCACAACCAAACACCTTACTGTCTCCAATTTTTATTCTGTTTTGTCTCCAAATTTTTGTCTCGTTCCGTATCTACATACTGGAGATAGTAGCCAAACGCAGTGTCAATTAACAATCAGCCCACAACTTAATTAGTTCTTAAGCCTTCTAATAAACTATCGGGATTCACACGGGATCTCTCTCCGCACAAAACTTGATAAGATTAGTTACCTGGTCTATTAGATCGCCTAACTCTCATTAACCCAATATAATAATTTTTATCTAGTTCACCCTCTCGATTTATTACCGAAATATGCAAGTAACGTAATTAATCACAACACTCAATCAATCAACACAAAAGATAACTAGATTAACATTGAATTAATTCAAAAATCCCTGAAGAGTTTAGAATGTCATCCAATCCAAACTCAACATAATCATCACATTCATCATATACATTCAAAGAAAAGAATAACAAGATGAAATGGAAATGTCACTTAGATCGGGATAGCCCGGGAATGTAGGAACTACAACAACCCACTCATCTCTCTCCTCTTCTTCCTCTTCTCTCTTCTTTCTTGAAAGTTTTTCAAATGTAGCAAAAATGGAGGCTTTCTTAGGGTTTCATCGTAATGCCTTTTATAGGATTTTCTAATTTGGACAATCCTAAGACTTTTTTCAGAGTCCGAAAGATCCCTAAAAAACAACTAAATAAAAACTAAACCATCTATAAAAACACGATGTAATTTACAACTACCATGTCTCCATTCTAAATTTTGTCTAACTTTAAGATATAATATTTAGCATTCTTCCTTTAACTAAAACTAATAACTCGTACGAAGACTCTTTTAATTGTTCATCGAACGAAATCCATTTTTATGTGCAAATTCGTGGATCAAATGTTTAATTTATTAAATTGTGGATTTGTTTACATACCCATGCTTGATTTTGTATTATTTTAAAAACTTTTGCTTATTAAAATATGCATATTTCAATATGAAATTATATTAATAACATTCATATATAATTGAAAATTTTGCTTATTAAAATATGCACATTTCTATGTGAAATTATATTAATAACATTCATATATAATTGACTTATATCAGGAACGTACTTAAAAGATTTATTGTTACGAGTTCATTGTTAATAGATTAATTAATTAAGATACATTAAACAATTTTTAAATTTTAATAAACATTAATTATATAACTTAATACCTATGAATTTAACACTACTAATTATACTTGAATTAAAACAAGTAATTTAATAAATTTATAATCATCTTATATTTGGGGAAAAATTAGGTCGAATATCCTTACACTTTGAATTGTATATTCCTCTAATTTGAGGCATGAACTCAAAATCTCACCAATTCAAGTGTTGGATATTGACTAAGATTTGTCAACAATTATACACGTTTATAATTTAGATTTTAAAAATTAAAAAAATCATCTTTATGCAGTAGTACAAAAACTAGATATTGGATTGTTGAAGATGACTGTAAACGCAATGTATTTTGTATTATTCGTAATAAAAAAAAAAAGAAGAAGTCACAAATCTTGGTGGTCTTTCACCTATTGTAGCTGAAGCATGAGCGTCGAAGGAGATGAACGTTGAAGTGGAATTGGACTTTTTATCATTAGTCAAAACTTTGAAATTTAATTTTCCATCAAAATTTTATTTTTATGCTTAATTAATTACTACAAAGATTTATTACATGATATCTTTAATTTTAAAATTATCTTTATTTATTGACATGCGTTGGAATTACTTATATCACAACGAGCCTTCAAAAGTGAAATTATATTCTTTTTAAAATTTTCTCGATATTACAACAACAAAAATAAGTTAGTAAAAATTCTACTAATATGAAATTCTACTGATATGCGGAGTCTGGGGTCCAGTAATATGTAGCCTTATCCCTAATTAGTAGAGAAATTGTTTATGAATAATCTGCATAAAAAGATTATATTAATTTTCAAAAGCATTGACTTAACTTTTTTTACTTTTATTAATATTTGACAAAATATAATGTAACTTTAACCAATTAATTTTGTAGATATAATAACTTTGTTTGATAATATAAGTAGTCATCTATAATACTTATAGTATAAATATATTTATGAAGATAATATAAATATAAATATATTTATGAAGATAATATAAAATACTATTAGCAAATAAATTTTATTTAATTATACAAAATTAATCAAAATTATTGCTAATAATATTACTGTAATTATTTTTTAATTTAACACATTAAATTTATTCTTAAGATAAAACTTTTATAAATGGAAAGTAGCTATTTAATAATTCAAATTTTTTGACTAAGCTTTTCACATATAATTTTTTTTGTATAACTCAATCTTTTTATCATGCAAAATTTTGATATCTTTTTATCGTGCAAAATTTTGATTAGACTCATAGTATAAAATTAATGTCTACTTTGTTTGAGTTCAGTTATATTAATTATATAATATTAATAATTAATTATATTAATGACATTTGAAAAATATTTTTTGAATAAATAATAATCGAGAACAAGGAAACATTTTCCCTAATCATTTTATAATATGAATCATGTATTAATCATTCAATTACTTTCATATAGTTTATGCTATATTCAATTACTATCGATTGAGTTATCTTTGATTAAAATAAGTAATAAATAGTATTTAAACTTATCAAATATGAGATACTTTAGAAATCTTAAGTTAAATAATTACTTATATAATCATCACAAAGAAATATTGTAGAGATATATAAGTAATGTTCTAAATAGAGTTATCGTATATGTTCAATTCAGTGAACTTGATTTCTAACAAACACTCAAATATTTATTTAAGTGTCTACATATTTTAATTTATTAAGGTCGACAACTTTTTTCATAAGAAAGTATTATAATTTTTAGTATGGGCAAAGTGCAGAGTTCATTAATAAGAATCGAGCTTAAGTCAACCATTGTCAAAATGACCAGAACTAGTCATTTGAATAGTTGACTCTTACTATTTATAAACCCATTAACATTTTCATGTTTAGTCAATATAAGATACTCTATCAGAAAGAAACAAAAAGTGTATTGGTGTTTTTACGCTTTATTAATATCCAATATCAATAGGACTATAAATAATTTAAAAATAACATATAAATACAATATGAAACTCATAATTATTTGAATGTAAATTTTACGTAAACGTGATAACACTATGTCAATTATTTGACATTATAATCCGTCAATTAGACTGTCCATTATTTAATATTATAACCTATCAATTATATTCTTTTTAAATCATTTATAGAAATAATAGCTCAAGTTTAAATAACATGATCAACTTATCATTACAATTAAGAATGGAAGTAATTACTCTCAATAATTTAAGACTAATATTATATTTAATAATTTTATTTACTGAACTAATTTAAGTGATATTTAAATAAGTTGTAAATGAACTAAAATAGATAGAAAAAGATCCTAAGCGATGAACATGTAACACATTATGAAGTTATTGTAAACTTTAATTTTAATTTGAATTATGTTCTCTCATATATAAACTTAACTCATATAAATTATTTATTTTTATACATTTAATTTACTTTATTCAAATGTTTAATAACTTTATTAATAAAATTGTTTTGTCCATTTTCTCAAATTTTAAAAAAGTTAATCTATTTAAAATTTATCTCAATTTACTTTTTAATTTTAATTTTTTTATTTGACAATTATCATTTAATCTTGTATAATATAATTTAGTTCTCACGTAATTTAAGCGAGTAGCTTTCTGCACATGAAGAGAGAACATTATTATTATCATCACGTGCAGATCGCGTGACAAAGTTTAAGAAAGGTGAGGCTCCTACTGAGTGCCAGGTTAACTTCGAGGACAAAAACCCCATCAAAATCTCCACCGTACACGTAAATCTACGTTAAGAAATCTCCACCGGTGGTATCACAGACCTAACGTACTACCTCCCGCGTGTCCAAACGTTGATTTATCTTTTTCGTCACCTATTAGCTGCTTTTTTTCTCTGTCACCCTCTCGTCGCCCCCAAAGGCTCAAACCCTTTCCTTTTCGTCCCAAACCCCGCAAAGCCCCTCCACAATTCTCCATTTCGTAGTTGCGGAGGGATTTCAAATCCCGTTTTTTTGATATTTATATACATATATTTGTTATGGATTCAGATCAGGGCAAGCTTTTTATTGGTGGGATTTCATGGGAGACGTCTGAGGATAAGCTCAAAGACTACTTCTCCCAGTACGGGGATGTTCTTCAGGCCGTGGTCATGAGAGACAAGACCACTGGCAGACCCAGAGGCTTTGGCTTTGTTGTGTTTTCAGATCCCTCTATACTCGATAGGGTTCTTCAAGATAAGCACACTATTGATGGTAGAACGGTGAGGGAAAGATTCCATTTTTGTTCCTTTTTTAGGGTTTTATTGGTGGGTTTTCGTTTTCAGGTTTGTGTGTACATGGGGGTATTAATAGATGTGTTGATTTTTTGGTAATGGTTTCTTGGTTTGAGGGAATCTTGGAACTTTTCTTCTTTTTGAACTGTGGGTTCTGTCTTGTTTTTCATTCTATTAGCGGTTTATTAGTTCTGGCCCTCCATGTTGTTTTTCGTTCATTTCAAATGGAGGTTAAGCTGGAAATGAGGATTCAACTTGTTTCTGCTGCTTTGTAGTTTGTTTTATTGAGTTTGACATTTATTCTATTGCCTTCCTTTGATTAAATTTTCATTATCTGTAGTGAACTTTAGGTTTTTGGGATTTTCATTTATTGAATCCTGTTTTGTAAGCATTGGTAGTGGTTCTTTTGAGTTTCTATTGTTTATTATCTCTTTGTCTCAGCGTCAATGTTGGATTCAAGTTTTCCATTCTGTCGAATGATGGTCTATTGGAGTAGTTCAATTATCCTTTCATGCTTAGTACTGGGATGATAATAATTCATTTGTCGGTGCTGTTAGATATTACTGTTTAAGGATGCTTGATGATATTTTGGTGCTCTTTCCTTATTGTATTTCTTTGCTTCTAACTTTGCAGCTTAATTTACCCTTATCATGCTTATTTGTGACATTCTGGCTGTTATGATTGATTTGTGATGATCTCTTATGGCGATCTTTAAAAGTTTTTGATCATTTCTTGTGGAGTTGATTTTGATTGCTTTCTTAATTTTCACTGGAGCGTTCTGAGATGAATGTCATGGATAAATGAAAATAACTTCGTGTTCATGAATTTCTCCAGTTGTCTGTTTCTTTATCTGAATTAGTTTTCAGCATTTTGTGGATGTGATGGCGACGATAAAATTATTGACACTTCCATATTTTCATTCCAACATTGGTTTCTCAAAACTACTTTAGATATTTGAACTAGTGAGTTTAGAAACTCAGCATTGTATTACTGTAGGATACTTATGATTATAGTTATTACCTTTGGAATTGACTACAAAATTGTAAAGCATGTGTTTGCTTAAACAAATGAAAGATATCAGCAAATGTTATCGTGGTCATTTGGATCAAATAGATTTATACTCGGGCCTTCAATTCATACTTATTGTTAAGACCATTAAGATCTGTACTTGATTTTTGGTGTCCATTGTTACTTATCGTGTTTAATGAAGTGCTCATCTTTGCTATCGCAAGCACTTCTTGTTATGCTGTTGCACACATGTTAATGTTTTTGTATGATAGTGAAGCTGATTTCTGCTAGCAATCCTGAATTGTTGTTATAATATCATATGGTTATCATATACACATTTTCAGATGAGTGTCTAGTTTATTACAACTCCTGCTAAATGTTTTTTGCAGCTCAAGTCCATTAAAAATTTGAACTCTGGTGAAGAACTTCTCATGTCATTTCTCACATTAGTGATTGATAAAATCAAAGCAATGTTGCATGATGTGGCAATAGTCCTGCGTCTGAATTTAATTTTTTACCTCTCTTATTCACCCACTTTCTTTGATTTTCCAGGTTGATGCAAAGAGGGCGTTATCACGAGAAGAGCAGCAAACTACTGGCAGAGTTGGAAACCTGAATAGTGCTAGAAATGTTGGTAATGGTGGAAATATAAGAACCAAGAAGATTTTTGTTGGAGGACTGCCTCCCACTCTAACTGAAGAAGGGTTCCGCCAGTATTTTGAAGCTTATGGCCATGTCACTGATGTAGTAATAATGTATGACCAGAATACCCAACGGCCTCGTGGATTTGGATTTATTTCCTTTGACACTGAAGATGCAGTTGATCGGGTTTTACAAAAAACATTTCATGATTTGAATGGTAAGCAAGTTGAAGTGAAACAGGCACTTCCTAAGGACTCTAATCCTGGTGGAGGCCGAGCTTTGGGTGGTGGCTCTTTTGGCGGTAGCAGCGGCAACAGCGGCAGCGGATATCAGGGATATGGTAGTTCTGGTAACAATTCAAGCTCCTATGATGGCCGGATGGATTCAAACAGGTATATGCAGCCTCAGGGTTCTGGAGGTGGTTATCCTCCTTATGGTTCATCTGGATATGGTGCAACTGGCTATGGATATGGTCCTGCAAATAATGGTGTTGGTTACGGTGGTTATGGGAGTTATGGCAGTGCAAGTGCTGGATATGGAGCACCTGCTGGTGCAGCCTATGGGAACCCGAATGTAGGGAATGCTGGGTATGCAAGTGGTCCACCTGGTGCCCATAGAAGTTCATGGAGCAGTCAAGCTCCTTCTAGTTATGGTGGCATGGGATATGGAAATGCTACTTCTTGGGGTGCTCCTAATACTGGTGGTGGTGGTGGTGGACCTGGTTCAGCACCAACTGGTCAATCTCCAAGTGCGGTAACTGGTTATGGGAGTCAGGGTTATGGGTATGGTAACTACGGTAGTAATGATGGATCTTATGGAAATCCATCTGTATATGGTGCTATGGGAGGTCGTTCTGGGGGTCCTTCAAACAGTAATTTGGGTGGTCAAGGTTCAGGCGACTTGCAAGGGACTGGATACATGGGAAGTGGCTATAGTGATGCAAATGGAAATTCAGGTTATGGCAATGCAGCATGGAGATCTGATCCATCACAAGCTTCTGGAAATTATGGGGCATCTCAAGGAAGTGGTGCTCATGGTCAAGTTGGGTATGCTGGATATGGTGGTGCTCAAAGCCGACAAGCACAACAACAGTGATTTTGACTCTTCAAGGCCTTCATCATCCTTTTGCGACTTCCTCCTGCCTTCTCTTTGAGGTCTTTTGATGATTTCTTGTTCACAACAACAGGGGAGATGTCTCAATTGAATGGTGATGCGTCTATAGGCCTGGTTGGATTGCTTGAATCCTAGTAGTTTGCAATATTTTGCTAGTCTATAATAAGTAGTTCAAGGCATACTAGCTGCCCTCTTTATTTATCTACTTTCTTGTTGAGTGTAGTTCTAAAATTTGGCATGCTTATAATTTGTGCTAGCAGTTTGGAACTTTGTTATCTGTGTTAAGTCTTCAATCTATTGTGATAATGAATAGTTCTGTTCATCTGATTGTAGCTGAGAATTTTGTTATGTGCATCTGAATTGTTCACTTTCTTGGCCTTCCACTAAGAATGTGATGTTGGTGAGCTTTTAGATTGCATTTATGTATCATTAATTCAAGTATTTGTAAAGATGAATTGCAGGCTTCCTAGAGATAGAAGTTGAAGTTTGGGCAACTTGGGTTGGTCACTACATAGATTTGTAGTGATATTCGTAGTGGTAGTTGACGCATTGAGGATGGAATAATCATTTTCCCCCTGTATTTGCCCTTGTGTTGTACAGGAGGAGATGCTCGTATTATAAGATGGAGTCGAGTCTCCACTCATGGCTGAGCCCGAGCTTCATAGTGGTTGTGTGTGGATTGTGGGGTTTGTTTTCATCCTGGAATGCAATTGAAGAGGACTTGGTCGGTTGAAATTGTGTATTAGCCTGAATGGCCATTTTTTCGGCTAGGCGATATCAACAGTCAAATATATCTTGCTGGCATTTCAAGTTATAAGTTTCTCAAAGATTCCAATTTTTGGTGGGCTGGTCGATTTTGTGAGGCAGACAGCTTGTGGCACGTTAAGCTGAGGAGTTAGTGTCATTTGTGTTGAGATCATGTTAGAACATAATTTTTTAGGCCATGTTATCTAATGGAGTAGATCAGTATGATTCCAAATGTTTAGAACACCAGGAACGCTGTTAAAAGAAGGTAGGCGTATGCAAATCTTGGTATGAGGTCAACTAGTTTTGTTACATTTATGGAAGGCTATTTCATAAAAAGGTTAGGCTATACATTTATACAATTTTCTTTTGAATTAACATCTTAATCACATTTTTTGAGGGTTATTATTATCCTTGATGCCCTTTACACCCGATGGGATTAGTATTGAGATTTCCTGGTCACAAAAGATGTCTTCTTTTTGGGTGCTTTAGAAAACAGGAAAGATTGTTTCTTGCTTGTTTCAACGTGAAATAGTTCCATTTGCTTGTGGGATCTTCAAGATGAGAAAGATGTTCTTGGTGTAGTAGCTGCTTGATTACCTTGAAGTGACTGCAATATCAAGCATTGCCGTGAATGTGATTGTGATTGTGATTGTGATTTCCAGGGATGCTGATAATTTCTGTTAAAACTGAAGTTACAAAGGTCCTACCAGAATTTCCACCGGGAGAAGAGCTCTAAATTCTAGTCTTTCTTGAGCTGGGAAGGAAAAAATTGAAATCTTTCACAAAAATGACGAGAATTATAAATTTTGTTATCGTTTACATGATGTATGTCAGCTTAACCTGTGTTGGTACCAATTTACCTCCTGCAACAGATATCTAAGGAAAGTTATGGAAGTTTATGAATAAGTACACATATGATATACTATTTTATAAAAAGGCAGAGAATTATTAAAATTATTAGACAAGATACAAAGCTTGAGGGTTGCATATAATTTCTGGAAAGAATAAATCAATTGGAAGATGTGTAAATATTAAAAAAAGACACAAGGAAGCAAGTTATTTGCATTTATTCTCCAAGTTCTTGTTCTTCCAAAGCTTGGCAACAAGCTCGTATTTCTTTCCTCCTTCAGCGACTTGGCCAAGTGCCTAAAGCCCTTAAAAGTCAAAAACCAAAGCTTTGTAACTACACTTATTTGCATCAACACTTGAATTGAGCATCAAAGCCTTGCATTTCAGCGCTCTCTCTCTTTTTTTTCCTCTCTCTCTCTCTTCTTCTTCAAAACTCCTAAAGCCTTGTAATGCTGAACATGGGCCTCCTGTGCTTTATAATACATGGGTCAAGCCTACCTATCATAGCAGGCCCATAAACACAGGCCCAATGACACGTTAAAGAGAGAATTACCATTGACATCTAATTAAAGGGGTTTGTACAAAATTAAGTTTATTATGCTAGTCCACAATTAATGATAAAATTCTATCATGAACAATATTTGAAAACGAGTTATTTTCTTTTTTGATATTTGCTTTTTATTTACTTTTGTTTATTTTGTGCCGCCTATCAAGCTTTTATATTTACTTTAATATTTAATATTTACCCTTTATATTTGCATAAAGCACCTTGTAGTGGTTAGTTCTACTGCCTTTGAAGTGTGATATTGTTTGTTTACTTTAATATTTGTGTTATTATCTATATTGAGCATTATAACCTGTAAGGTTACTTCTTTGTGACCAGAAAGTCACGGGTTTAAGTCCCAAAAATAATTTCTTTGTAAATTATAAAGGAAATGCTACTATAATAGGTGACCGTCTCTTGACTCTTACAAAGCGAGGAGTCTTGTGTTCTGAGATTTTCCCTTTAGTGTTATAACTCGTAGCGATCGACTTTAGCACCTATTATGTTATGATATTCAATACTTGTTCTTATTGATTTAATTTGCTTTAATATCTACTTTAGTTGCTTATTTAATATTTACTTTATACATGTTATCTTAATATGTAACAAAGCAATTTATAAAAAGATTAAATAGAGACCTTTGTAGGTTAGAAGAGCAACACTTAGAGCTCCTAAAATTTCAACAAAGCATAACAATAACAAAAACTTTATCCTTGCAAACTAACTTAGAGACAAGATTAGAAGAAATAGCATATTGAGAAGAGTCATTAAAAGGGTAGAACTTTTGAATAGACCTTAAGTATCTACTTATAATTTAAGCCTTAAACCTTTTTGCCAAAGTGAGCCTTTGACTGTTTAAGAGGGATCCTTTAAAACTTTAAGGTTTATTCTTAATTATCCTTAGAGCCCTTCAAAGTTTTTCCTTTATCATCCCTTACTTGATCCTCGCACTTCCCTTCATTGAGGATCTAATGAGGATTCCATGGCTCAAAAATGAACAAATGATTCATTCATGTAGCCTTGAGGGTTTTTTATATTGAATTTATTAATTTAGGTTTATTGACTTTTGTTCACATATGGAATGTGGTTTCGGTAGTTTGAGCCTAGATGAAGCGTGTTAATCTATTGGTTTAGCCTATTCATAATTGAGGAAGTTGATATTCTTAGAAAAATAGATTTCTTTACAAGATCTAAATCTATTTTTAGTGTATCCAACTTTAGTACCAATGATTGGATCATGAACGATGATGAGATAATAATAATAATAGAAAATTTTGAAAAATCTATAAATAATTGGGGAATTTCTAAAGTGCAAAAGGATCAAATCTACCAATAATGAAAGTTTTTTTTTTTCAAAAAATATATTTCACCATTAAAACAAAAGAATATGAGTCAGAGAAAGAAAAGTTTTAGAATAGGATTAAGAATTTCTCAACACCATCGAAAGCCAATAGAATAGGATTAATGAGAACATATTTTCTAATTCCCCAAAGTCTTCAACATCCCAAACTCTAAACACCATCCAAACTAGAAGTAGTAGTCAAACTAGGATCAAAACTAGTAAGTCCCAAGAAGTAAACATGATTGAGCAAGAAACCAATAGTGAAAGTGAAAGTCTAACCTCCTTCTCTTCAAAAAATATATTTCACCATTAAAACAAAAGAATATGAGTCAGAGAAAGAAAAATTTTAGAATAGGATTAAGAATTTCTCAACACCATCGAAAGCCAATAGAATAGGATTAATGAGAACATATTTTCTAAT
>JAOQMQ010000196.1:37728650-37739687 GCA_027563845.1 Erythroxylum subrotundum
GACGAACTACACAATTCCATAAATGGCCTTGTGTAGTCGTATTCTTGAGGAGTCTTAAAAGGAAACTCCTTGCCACTTGCGGGCAGGCGGGAGAAGCCTATTCATGGTCAACGTTAAAGTGACATATTCTTGGTGGACTATACTTAAGCCACATAACATGTATTTCATGCATTTAAAACATGTTACCTACATGGAATACTCTTGAAAACATGTTTTCATACACTTGTCATAGTGACACAATTCAACATTCATATCTCCATATTAAACATCAAAATCATGTTTTGTTCATTTCAATGAAACTCAACCATTAACACAACTAGCATTTATTATCCAAATATTTCATACAAGCACAACCATAACACAATTCTCAAACAAGTTAAAGCATAGTCAAAACTCACCTTTAAGTAGTTGGAAAATCATTAATTTCATTAATAAGAGCATTCATGGCTTATTAATATAAATATAAAAATGCAACCCACCTTGAACCCTTGCTTATCTCTTGGTCAACTTGGCCTCTCCTCTTGCTCCTCTTGCCCTCTTCCTTGAGTTTCTTGAATAATACACAAAATCCCCAAATCAAAATGGGATTTAAAATTGAAAACCCTAAAGACCTCAAACATAAAATTCACTCTAGAATCATTAAACCCATCTTATTTCTAAACTTTTGGAACCAAAACCCACACAAAAACTAAAACTTAAAACCATGACCTACCTTGGATCTTTACCCAATCAAGGGATTTCTTGGCTCATAAGATAGCTTGGAACTTCCTCCACCTTTTTCCTCTTTGAACTTTCTTCAAAACCCTTCTTGATCACTTAGAAAACCAAAGCCCTAGCAACTCTCCTTTTTCTCCTTCTTCTTCTCCACTCACGACACTTCTCTCCTCTCACTCTCAAATTTTCGTTTCTCCCTCTCTAAGAAGCAGTACAAGTCTTCTTCCTCTCTTCTAATTCTTCTTTTTATACTTCCATTTAGGTCCAAAGCCCATTTAACCCTTAAGTCCAATTAATTACAAGATACAAGCCTTCCTCCTCTTTTTTTTATACTCTCTTATTTAAGCCCATTAAACCTTGAATGAAAAACCTTGTTCATTTATGACTTAAATCTCTTGCTTAAGCCCATAGGCCCATCATTTCTTTATACATTTATCAAATTCATTTAATTCATACTAACTCATGCCACCTAACCTAATTAATGCTACCATACTAATTAATGTCAACATAATTCAATTCATCAAAACCTCCAATTAATCAAATCATGCTTAATATATATAAAAAATTTCAGGGGCCAACACTAATACGCACAAAACTCTTATTCGAACTTTAGATTACACTAATTCAATAACCAAATAGTCTTATTTTAGCATTAGGATAGTCTTATCCTTATACCCAAACACTGTATATTCCAATACTAGAATAAACTTAACTTCACGTCCAAACCTATCATCTTCCATGAAAACCTAAGTTCCATAAAGATGAAACCCTAACTTTCATCTTCAAGCCTGCTGCCACCACATGCCATTGCCTCCAGCTATTCTTACAACTGCATCTCTATGTAGCAGCTTGTGAACGATAAAGTACGAGTGCTCTAAGGCACATAGCGTGTGCATCATCGAAGGTTGCATGACATTTGAAGCTTTTGCCTGAAGTTGTGAGGCTCCTATTCATGTGATCGCCCACTTAACTATTGTTTCATTGTCTTGGCATCTCTATATGTGTCCTAGTCGCTGCCACGTCGACTTTCCAGCATCACACTTTACCAAGGACCAGTCGCTGGCTAGTCTTATTCAAGCAGTAGCTAAGGTCAGTGATGGAGCCAGGAATTTAAGATAGGAGGGCCAAATAAAATATAGATTTCATAAAAATTTTCATATCAAAGCTAAATTAAAAAATAAAGTTTTATTAAGAATATAAAATAGTTAAAATTACAATGATCATCGCCTACTTTTCATAACAAGATCATTTTATATACAATTGCACATATAATCCTATAAGGAAAACCATCATTGAAGACAGGCTATGTAAGCACAAATTACCTGTCCATATAGTCCCCAGCCAAAACTAAGTAGTGCTCCGGCATCTGTAAAATGTGAAATTGAATATCAATGATTGGTATGTGAACTTACATTGGCCTAATCAAAGCCTGGATAAATTCACAAAGTTGGAAATGCAGTAAAATATGGTTGGATTATGTCTCACATCAAATTTAACTTTCAATCCAGCTCAGAATCTTAATTTGCAAATGTCTTGTTTATGCTTAAAACTGCATTAAGTTGTGTTCCCAAGCAGTGAAAAAGCTGGTCACTCGTGCTTCTATCACTTGAATCTTGTATACTAATTACCATTAGTGGATTAAGAAAACAGCAACAAACGTATACTCGTTATAACTGCACTATGATGCTCTCCACAAGCAATCCCCTTCACATAACTTCCAGGAACTGTAAAACCATGTCCCTCTAACATCCTGCCCCCTCGAGAAACTTTTTGTGGTCTGTCCTCAGCATAAGAATAGTCAATGTATGGTATTGGATGAGGAGAGGACACCATCCTTATCCATGATCCCAAACCAAGCTGTCCTTCACCTCCATAGCCCCAGCCCTAAACCTGTCCTATATCTGAAACCTTGGGGTAGTTCAAGTGTCATGAGTAACAGATCCTCAATAACTTCAAGCTTCATACAGCATATCAATCTTGAGATTGCTTTCACTTTAATTTATAAGATCCAAACACTGGAACATAAAAGCACCATTAAGATCACCTGACAATGCTAAAGTATGGCGTCCACCAGCAGCAACAGTTGCAATCTTGACTCCAGGATTCAATGTCACCAGACATGGAAGTGCTGATGGTGTTTCATCACCAGAAGATGAGCTTTCAGCCGCTTGTTTAGTTGATGATATTCTTCTCCGCTTTGTGCTTCCATCTGCAGACTCTTTCATGCCAACAACAGATAAGGTACCACTTCCACCAGTAGAGCGTGAACCTTGAGAGCGAGGGCTCACTGCAACATCTCAGAAGTGCCATATTAGGCTATAACCAAATAACATCTACTAGTCAATTCTTTTGAATGACAAGCAAAATTGATAATACCTTGCTCGGTCAGAAATGGACTCTGTCTTTCAAGTACACCGTTTCCTATACTTGCCACCGAAGATGGGTCTCCAAAAACTCTTCCTAAAGGAACGCATTCTCTCCATCCCCACGTATAAACTTCTCCATTGTCCCTCATTTAAGAGATAGACACGAACTTAGTTTACCAGTATAGGCAGAGACATATAGCCGAAGAAAGTATGAAATGGCACAAATAAATTACTTAGAAAATACCAATGGGGCAAATTGGAAGAAAAATAAAGAGATCATGCTTACCAGTAGCTGCTACACAATGTGCCCAACCTGTTGCTGCTTTCATGATGGAAACATCAGTTGGAAGAGGAAATGGCTCGGGAATTTCCTAAGAAAGGGAGATGTGGGTTAGATTACAAGAAAAAAAATAGAATATAAATTTAAGAGGAAGATAAATGTATATTATATTTTTAAATCTTGGGCGCACTGGGCCCCAAATAACTCCATCAGTGGCTAAGGTCTATAAACACATAAACCAAAAACAATAGTGTTTTAGCTGCAGATAAGTACCAATGCCATTAGCCATGGTTAACTATAAAAAGTTGTTTAGTAGCCACAAACAAACATGTTTACTAGCAACCACAAACCGGCGTTTTTTTTCATAAATTATAGGTTCATTATTTTTTATAGATTTCGAATGCTTAATGAAACTGTTTGATATATTATTTATCGGTTAAACAATTTCAATTTAATTCCAAATTGAATTATAGGGTTTTAAGATTTCTAATATGAACTTTTTAGATTTCTGGGTTTGTAATACGAACTTTTAATGTATTAATGTTCATATTTAAGATGCAAAACTTTTACTATACAATTCAAAAATTATAATAAATATTAATCAAATTATATAATTAAACTCGACTTTGATACCATTTTAAAAAATTGGGTTTGGATCTAATCGTAAGTGTAATGGAATAATAACGAAATTTTTTATATTTTGATTTCTCAAAAACAAGATAACTTTAAATTTTATAAAAAGATTAATATGTAAATCACAATAAAAAATTAATCTTAATTCATTCTTTATTTCGATGCTTGATCATTTTCTTGTCAAATCTCTCTATCTGTTTTCAAAACTAGCTCATCTCAACCACCATACACGGTATCCATAGAACGTGATGAGAGAACTATGTAACTATTATAAAGAAGGCTAGGCAAGGAGAGCTAGTTCTCATAGAGCTTAAGCCTATTTATAATAGATTTTGGATATTTTAGTAATTTAATTAAAATTAAATTGTAATTTCAATTAAACTTTAATTAAAATTACAAATAATTCAAATTAAATACCAATTATTCCCAATAAAGATCCAATATCTCATATTGATCCTTATTTATTAAATATTTCATATTTAATCATAAAATTTCTTAAACTTTACAATCAAGTCTAACTTGATTAAAATATATTTTCTCTTCAATTCATTCTTTATGTGTGATCTGTTAGGTTTCTAAATATATTGGTAATGGATATAAATTATACCCTAAATCATACTTATGATTAGATAAATTAAACTTATTTGATTTATCTTTAATTTTATAATTAAACAATTTATATCTATAGATTAAGACTGACATCTATCAAAACAGAATGACCACCAAAATATTTAAGAATATCAAAGTAGTTTTGACTAACCCTTTTGTGCATGATTTTTTGTATAATTCAATCTTTTCATCATATAATGTTCCAATGAGAAATACCTGAGTGAGAAGTTGTTCTTGCTAAAGCCTTTAGCTCGGCATTAGAATTAGCGTAGTAGTTAGAAATGAAAATAAAAGATATTTTATAAAGAAGCCTTAGGCTAATTGGGATAAATATGGTATAGTAGCAGTAGCATGGGGGTCACATTCATTAAAAAGGCAAGCTGTAAGAATAACACTAAGAAATCTCTCTAAAACCAAAGCCCTGGACTGAGTTACTATGGTCAGATAGTAGTTAGGAAGAAAATCCAGTTCACAAAAGGAAAGATACTAATCGAGAATAACATAATATTCTCCCTAATTACTTTAGGGTTATTACAGGTCTTATGGGAGAACCAACCCCAAAAGCTAGCTTGAAGGGTGGGAGAGCCCATAAGCTTATAAACCCCATATCAGTCTCTTTTATTACCGATGTGGGACAATTAGACCGTAATATCCCACCACGCTTCACAGCCCAGGTACCAGGTACCGGTGGGCTGGCTGTGTGCTAGACCTTTTCTAGCCCCGACCGAACACTACTATACTGGCGTCACCACCCACATATCCACGGACTGGCTGTGCACTAAACCTTTTCTAGCCCCGGACAAACACTGCAATGTCAGTGTCACCACTCGTGGGCGTGGCACGAAGACTTGAAAGAGTGGTGTTAACTTTAATACCAATTGTTACAGGTCTTATGGGAGAACCAACCCAAAAAGCTAGCTTGAAGGGTGGGAGAGCCTATAAGCCTATAACCCCCCATCAGTCTCTTTTATTACCGATGTGGGACAATTAGACCATAACAAGGGTGATGAATCCTATATTTATTACTCAACTACCTCCATATAGTTTATGCTACATCCAATGACTATTGACTGAAGTACTTATGATTAGAATAAGTCATAAGTAGTATAAAAACATTTCAATCCCTATACAAGATAACTTTAGAGATATTAAGTCAAAGGATCACTTATACAATCATCACAATGAGAATTTTCATAAACATACAAGTAATGTTCCAAATGGATTTCTCATATAGGGTTAGTTCAATGAACTTATTCTCTAATAAATATCCACACATATATTTAAGTATTTCTATACTTTAGTCTATGAGATTGACTACTTCCTTTATAAGGAAAAATATAATGTGTGTTAGTTTTTTTACATTTTATTAATGTCCAGTCTTAATGGAACAATGACTATAAACAATTTAAGGATAATAAATAAATGTAATATAAATATCATAATTATAATCTCATCGTAATTTTATTTGCATTGTATATTTATCTCATGGATTGTATCATATACATCTAAATTTTTGCAAAATAAAGAAAGACTTTAAATTATTTTATCACTAAACTACACTAATCTATAAATCGACTATAGGGCATAAACTAACAATTCATACTTTCAATTAGTTATGGTATGAGATGTAGAGAAAATATAAAAATCTCATTTATGTAAACCAAATATTAACCAAGGGGAAGAATTGTAAGGTCCAATTATCGTTTGACCAATGGGAGGTATGGCCAAGATTGAACTAATTGAAAGCGTAGTATCTTTCCTATCACCTTAAACCTTTCATTATGTTTTTTAATCTACTAAAGAGAAGTTTATACCCATCCTTTGGCACCCATTTTCAGGCATGTAATAAAAACTCCATTTATAGTGACAGGCTAAAAAATTAGCATTGTTTTCTTAAGAACACTATGGCAAAAAGAACTTTAGACAACAACATGTTTGCAATAGTTTAAAAACGTGTTGCTAAAAAGTAATGTAACGCAACACTTTAAGCAACACTTTTCAAAGTGTTTTACTAATATAAAAAGGCAATGATAATAATTTTTTTTTCTATATATAAGAAAAGACAACAAAATTTAAAAAATGTTGCAATAATGTCTTATATATGCAACATTTATAATTGTTGTTATAGTTTCAGTCACCTATTTACTAAAGGGTATTTACTAATGTTATATATTTATTTATATAGCTAATTATTAATGAATATTCGGAATATGTATAGGAAAATTAAATTACCCACTAATTTCTATTTGTAAAATTAAAATACTTGAGTTGATATTATGAGAGAAAAGCAAGACATAGAGGTGGATAGGTAGGGAGACTAGAGACTCTAGACCCTTCTTCTTTGCCTTCGCTACCGTGTGCACTGTGGTTTCTGACATCATTAGGTATTGTGTTATGCAGATTACCAACTCTTGCAACCTTAAGTTTGAGGCCAATCTCTGCCAAATCGCCCACCCTAAATCTGTATCAAATTGGGTTTAAGCTTTATTTATTGCTTAAACGATGTTATTTTATTCAAAATGACATCGTTTTACATAAAAATTTGAGTTTTGGATCAGGTAATTCAAGCCCCAAGCGTGACTTGAAGATTGAATATTTTTTGTTTAAAAGTCTAAAATCGACTTAAATTTTGATTAATTTGAGTCATGTCGAGTCAGCTAGGTCAGACCAGTCTGATCTATACTATTTTTGTCATCTTTAAAATAATATTAATATTTAAAATAATATTTATCTCATATAATATTTTAGGGACAAAAATAGTTTTAGAGAAAATGGTTTACAACAATTTTATTTTTAAAAAAAATTAAGAAAAGATTGGTAATAATGAATGAGAAGAATCAACATTTGGAGTCCATCAAATGAAAGGTAAATAAAAATGACATCGTTACAAGAGTTATTTAGATAGCAAGAAATGATGTCATTACAAGTCCAGTGGTAGCAGCTCGAAATTGTTAGTAATTTTCGTTATTACTTTCCGAGTTCGAGGGCGAAAATCTCTAAAATTATTCTCTAAAAACTCATTGGTGGGATTTCATGGGAAATGTCTGAGGATAAGCTCAAAGACTACTTCTCCCAGTACAACAATGTTAGACAATACCACTGATAGACCTAGAGGCTTTGCCTTTGTTGTGTTTTCAGATCTTCTATAATCGATAGGGTTCTTCAAGATAAGCATACTATTGATGGTAGAACGGTGAGGGAAAGATTCCATTTTTGCTCCTATTTAGGGTTTTATTGGTGGGTTTTCATTTTCATGTGTTGGTGTATGTGGGGGTATTAATAGATATGTTGATTTTTTTGGTAATGGTTTCTTGGTTTGAGGGAATCTTGGATTTTTTTTCTTCTTTTTGAAATGTGGGTTCTCTCTTGTTTTCATTCTATTAATGGTTTATTAGTTTATGCCCTCCATGTTTTTCGTTCATTTCAAATGGAGGTTATGCTGTAAATGAGTGGTTCAACTTGTTTCTATTGCTGCATAGTTTGTGTTATTGAGTTATGGCATTTATTCAATTGCTTTCCTTTAATTAAATTTTCATTATCTGTAGTGAACTTTAGTTTTTGGGATTTTCATATATTGAACCCTCTGTCTTGTAAGCATTGGTAGTGGTTCTTTTGAGTTTCTATTGTTTATTATCTCTTTGTTTTAGCATTAATGTTGGATTCAAGTTTTCATTCTATCAAATGATGGTTTATTGGAGTAGTTCAATTATCCTTTCATGCTTATTAATAGGATGATAATGCATAGTTTGTGTTATTGAGTTTTGACATTTATTTGATTGCTTTCCTTTGATTAAATTTTCATTATGTGTAGTGAATTTTAGGTTTTTAGGATTTTCATATATTGAATCCTCTGTCTTGTAAGCATTGGTAGTGGTTCTGTTGAGTTTCTATTGCTTATTATCTCTTTGTTTCAGCATTAATGTTGGATTCAAGTTTCCATTCTATCGAATGATGGTTTATTGGAGTAGTTCAATTATCCTTTCATCCTTATTACTAGGATGATAATGCATAGTTTGTGTTATTGAGTTTTGAAATTTATTCTATTACTTTCCTTTGATTAAATTTTCATTATCTGTAGTGAACTTTAGGTTTTGGGTATTTTCATATATTGAATCCTCTGTCTTGTAAGCATTGTTAGTGGTTCTTTTGAGTTTCCATTAGTTATTATCTCTTTGTTTTAGCATTAATGTTGGATTCAAGTTTCCATTCTATCGAATGATGGTTTATTGGAGTAGTTCAATTATCCTTTCATACTTATTACTGAGATGATAATGATTCATTTGTTTGTGTTGTTAGATATTACTAGTTAAAGATGTCTTGATGATATTTTGGGGCACTTTCTTTATTGTATTTCTTTGTTTCTAACTCTGCAACTTAATTTACCCTTATCATGCTTATTTGTCACATTCTGGCTATTATGATTGATTTGTGATGATCTCTTATAGCATTCTTTGAAAGTTTTTGATCATTTCTTGTGGAGTTGATTTTGATCACTTTCTTAATTTTTCATTAGAGCATTTTGAGATGAATTCAATGGATAAATGAAAATGACTTCTGTGTTCGTTAGTTTGATCAGTTGTTTGTTTCTTTATCTGAATTAGTTTTTAGCATTTTGTGGATGTGATAAAGATATGGTGACAAAAGATTGATGGACTCGATAAAATTATTAAGACTTCCGTATTTTCATTCCAACATTGGTTTCTTAAAACTACTTTAGATATTTTAATTAGTGAATTTAGAAACTCAACATTGTATAGCTGTAGGATACTTATGATTATAATTATTACCTTTGGAATTGACTACAAAATTGTAAAGCATATGTTTGCTTAAAATAATGAAAAATATCAGTAAATGTTAATGTGGTCATTTGGATCAGATAGAGTTATACTTGGGTCTTCAATTCATACTTATTGTTAAGACCAGTAAAATCTGTACTTGATTTTTAGTGTACGTTGTTATTTATCGTGTTTAATGAAGTGCTCGTCTTTACTATTGCAAGTTCTTCTTGTTATGCTATTACACACATGTTAATGTATTTGTATGATAGGGAAACTAATTTGATTTGTTTTTAGAGTTCTCACAAAATTTTCAATCATTCTACCTTAATGTGGATATCTTAGCCTATAAAACCTTCATATTCTTATTTTCACTATGCATGATTGCTTTTAATTTTTAATTGTATTGTTCTTGTCCTTTGTAGTTCCACTTATTGTTAGGTGCTACATGAACTTTAAGTGGTTTAGATAGTTGATTTGCGACTGAGAGCATGAACCATATCTTTGGAATCTCCAAAGTGAGACAATCTGACATGTTTAAGTGAAGCATATTCTTCCTCTTTTCCTATTTTCTAGTCTTTGATTTCAAAAGTCAAATCTCCACGTCTACTATGCCTTATCTATGGAATTTTTGTGAATTCTAATTTGATGTAATTCTTTTTACTAGGTGTTGAAGTCAAGGTAGGGTAGCCTCTTAAGTTGAAACTTGATGAAGATTTCCAGAACTAGTTGTGAGTTCATACAATTTCCTGAACTAGTTGTGAGTTCATACTACTTCAATACTTTTTCTTCGTTGCTTTGATTCCACCTTGTTTCATTTCTTTAGTACCAATTTTTTCCTTCATTCTTTATTGTTAATTGTTCTTTTTCTTCCTTTATTTTATGCACTGGGATGAACTGAGATTCATATTGTAAGTAGCTTGCTGATTTAGTTATATTCTTCAATTAGTGAGAAACTTGATGAAGTAGATTGGACAAAGAATATTGGTATCTGTGAATCAGTTCGACGAGATGTTAGGTAAAAATTTCCCATCCATTTAACAAGAATAGAATCGATGACATGCTATTTTTATATGTATTTCAACTACTTCCTATATTTTAATAGTTTTCATACAACTATGAAATGCATTACCTTGCGAACAGGTACGTTATACTTTCAAAAGACTTTAAGAAAGGTTACAGAGCCAATGTGAAGAAGACTAACCCTAACTTCAAATTCTACAAATGATGAAGAGTTGTTTAAGCACGTGTAATTTTTCTTGCAATTGTTGAAGATTGTAAATTTTGTTTTTGTATTTCGTAACAATAAAAGCACATGTAATTTGCTTTTATATTTTAAATATGTTAAATGTTGAATTTTTCATGTTCTTATAGACTATATATTATATATAAATGTATTTTTTTGGTTATTTATATTTGATAGTACGTACGTATGCAATTAAGACATACATTATTTTTTATATATTGCTTTTAATATATATATATAGATGTTGTCTACATAATAACAAGAGTTTGCTTTTACGCTTGGTTCTGCCGGATTCTGGCCGAACTGCACGTTGCCGTTTGGATCCATGAGCAGACTATTCTGGTAATAACTTCGATGATGAGATCCCTGCAAAACAAAGAAAGGCACGTCGGGGGTTATGTCCCGAAAGGCCCC
>JAOQMQ010000196.1:37775440-37802372 GCA_027563845.1 Erythroxylum subrotundum
GTATGCATGACTATATCAAGACAATTCTAAGCACTCATAAACTCTTCCAAATTATAATTTTACCCTTCCTATCGATGATGGGATGTTACAATATTTCACAAAAATACATTAAAATTTATGAACACAAGGTCATTTAGAGGTGCATATTTATTATTGGATATGTGTATATCTTACATAGTAGAAAGGCCCTCTACTACTAATAATAATAATAGTAATCCTACATAGATATATGCAATATTTCATTAAAAGAGATGCAAGTAATGTTTGGATTGTTAGCACGTAATGGGTTCCTTATTACGTGCCCCAGGGTCCCGTGAAAGGATAAAAAATGAAGGTAATGCAGAATTCCGAGCTCCAAACGTCTACGAATCTCCCGAGGCCTTTAGTGAAAAGTGCTCACCGACTCACGGGCAAGGTCTTTCTACAGTTTCCTCAAGTTCCGAGCTTCCTTAACGGGTCAAGAACCTTATGCTCGTGAATGTTCTCTGAGTAACTGCAGGAGACCTTACCTTTATATAGCTTTCATATCGGGCTTTCCCATCACAAGGCCGATATGGACCCGGTCCACACTAATCAGGACCTATTTTCTACCCAGACTTCAACCCATTAATCTAGATCATTTATTGGGTCACTTTATTATCTTTATCAGGATCAAATGGTGTAACTTAACCGGTAATTAATTTAAAAAACAAAATTGCAATTAATGTTAGTCCAACTTTATGAGATATGGACAAAATTGTCCCTAAGGAAAAAAATGTCTAACATGGATAATCAAACATAAAATGTATGATATTTTCAATATTAGTAATAAAGTTAAAAGGGTAAATGTTATTTTGATTGAGCATCAAAGTTAGAAAGCAAATTGGATTTAGACACCATTACATCTAGGCAGGACATAACATAGTAGTGAAGTACTACAAACAACATACATTTAGATATGATACCTTCAACCTTTAACAACAAATAAGATATATAGATCAAAAGCATTAACATATACGTTGTAGGCCTTTTGCAAGTTCCATGGAGAAAGCAAATTTGATTTGAAGCTTTCTTGCTCTTACCCTACAAGACCTTAAAGTCCATGAAGACTAAGTTGAGTTTTTGACGACTTTTGACACTTGGAATGAGTCACGTAAGGATATCATAAAAAGCCAAAGTCTCGAATGAAAGATGACAATGACGACACCTCACTTGGCAACCCTCTCTAATGTTATTCAGCCAAACTTCCCTTTTGAAAAATCAAGCAAGATGCGACAAAACTGTTTGATGACTATCCCCTGTGAATAATTGAACTACAAGCTTATAGATGAATCTGCATTCAAGAAATTACAACCAACCGAAATTGGAAATGCTATGAAATGAAATGGTCAACCTCGTAGATCCTAAGAAAAGATTTATAAAAAACAAGTCGCATTGCTTAGGGATACTAGGATATAATTTAAGCTCATACTAGATAGAAAATCAAAAGTTGCAAATGTTTAATTAGGATAAAGGTAAAGGAGGTTGAGAGGAAAATGTGAAGAGACAAATCTTCCTTTTTCTACCTTGGAACCGAGCATGAATTTTCTGATTGAGCTTTCATAAACATTTTAAAGGACAAATACTACTAATAAAGGTACTTAAAATAATTACAAAACGTAAGAAATGAAGAAAAATGAAGGAAAAAAATGTTTAAAAGACATGTAAGAAGAAAATGACCTCTTTATAAAAGAGAAAAGAATTTTTCTATATAAGATTCTTTACCCATATTTTAGTTCACTAAAGTTTCCTATTGAGATTCATGTTCTCGGTAAACTATAATAGAATCATGTCATACTTGATCATCTCATCTCAATTCTTCTTAAGTATTTCTTGTTTTTTCTCTTATAGTCCCCAAGGACAATCTTCTCCCATTTTCTCATTGGGGTGTCAAGATATATCTTTTTAATATGTCCGAATTATCTAAGTTTTGTCTTCCTTAACTTACTTTAGCCTAACTTGTCCCTTGCCACTATATTACTGACCTTTTCTTTTTTTGTAAAGTTGCACATCCAACGAAGTATTCTCATCTTCGTCGCCGTTAACTTATGAATATGTACCTGTTTGATGAGTCAACACTTTCCTCCATAAAACATGGTCGACCTAATTGCTAAACAATAAAATTTACCTTTTAGCTTTAGTAATATTTTTTTATCACATAAAACTTCTAATGCACCATTTTATTTAAACCAACTTAATTTGATATGGTGAACTATGTTATTATCTGTCTCCCTATTGTTTTGTATGATGGATCTAAGGTACTTAAAACAATCCTTCTGTGGTATAATTTATGAACTAATCTTTATTTTCACATCAAATGCAACCCCGTGACATAAAAAGTTACACTTTAGGTACTCAATCTTAGTCTTATTCAACTTAAAGCCCTTTGTCTCGAGCGTATCCCTCAAAATTCTAACTTGATAATAACACCCTCTTTTGTTTCATCCACTAAAACAAAGTCATCAATAAACAGCATATACTAAGACACATCTCTTTGGATATTCTCGGTGAGTCCATCCATAACTATTTCAAACAGAAAGGGCTCCACGAAGATCTTTGATGTAGTCCGATATCGATAAAAAAATGTTCTGCATCTCCTTTTATCGTCCTTACTCCAATATTAACACCTTTATACATATCTCTAATAACCCTTATATAGGTCATATGAACTTCCTTAAACTTCTAAACATGTCTACATGACTTCCCTAAGTACTAAGTCATAGGCCTTATAAGTCAACGAAAACTATATGCAGGTCCCTTTATATATCCCTATAATATTCCATCAACAGTCTAAAGATTATAAAGCTTCTACCATAGACCTTCCTGACATAAAACAATTTGGTTATCTGAGATAGTTATACCCTTTCTCACTATTTTTCTCAATTACGTCTCCTATAACTTCATGGTATGACTGAGTAGTTAGATGTCTCTATAATTTTTATAGCTTTGGATGTCTCTTTTGTTCTTGTAGAGAATGATTAGTACGTTAAGGCTCCACTCATCCAATATTTGGACAAACTTGAGGATTATATTAAAAAAACTTGTTTAACCTGATGAGTTATCTATAGAGGTGTTCTACTGCCCTTCCACTCTTTATCTTTCTTAAAGCTCCTTTAATTTCTTTGTTCTTGATGTATCAAGAACAAGTGAACTTACAATAATTCTTAAAAGTGTTAAGATTAGCCATGGAAAAAATGCCATCTCCACGTTCATTAAAAAGACTATAGAAGTACTTTTGTCATCTTCTCTTTATATTGTTTCCATTGATGAATATTCGTCCTGCTTCATCCTTTATACAACAAACTTGATCAAAGTCTTTCAATTTCTATTTCCTAACTGTCACCCGCTTAAATATATCCTTTTTTCCCACCCTTATTTTGTAATCACTGATATAAGTTCTCGTAGGCTTTATTTTTGGTTTATGAGACTGTCTTCTTTGTTATTCTCTCTCTCAATTACCTTCTCTCCATTTATATTGCTATCTAATAAAGTTTTATAAACAACAATCTTGATCTTCACCATCTCTAGTACGTCTTCATTGTCGAGGATGACAACTGGGCCTGTGTTCGATCTGGCCCAAAGTCAATAGCTCAGGCTTGGGTTGATTCACTCAGTCTATTGTCATCTCTGTTCATTTCACTACCAAAGCTCTTTCTTACTACTTCTAATTCTTTTAAAAACTTCTAAAATCTCCTTAATTGCATTTTTTTAAAATCTTGTAACATCATATAAATTAATTAAATTAATGATTCATATATTAAAAATTGTCAAAATCTTATTCACGTTACTAATAATATCATTTTATTTCGCCAAAAGTCAAAAACAGGACGTAAATAATAATAAAAAAAGGCAATGAGTTACTTTTGCCAAAAGCAAAAAGGAAAGGAAGAACCGGGACTTGTAAGGTGTGAAATCGGAACGAAATTTTCTAGTAGATTCAATTGGTGGCCCAAATCATAAGCATATTGCGATCACAAATTCGAAGCGCTCCAAGAACAGCGGCCATCGCCCAACCACTAGTTTAGACTCTAGAATCTAGATTTGATAATTATTACGAAAATATTTATTTAATTCCAAAACCAATAACTCATATTTGAAATTTCTACCTATTTTCCATTTTTAGCCACAAAACAACTTGACTAAAAAGCCATGGCGTCTCTAAGCTCTATTTCTCACTCTCCTATATTTCTCGCTCGTCTCTCGATATCACCTTCTTCTTCGAGGCCTTACGTTGTACCCAAAACAGCTGTTGGTGGATGTCCCAGACAGCTTGGTTTCTACAAGCACGGGGATGGTGCTGTTGCTGTACCGAAAACGTTTGCTATAAGGTCGGCTCTTGATGAAGTGTCTGTTATCGACTCACCTCAAAATGAAGATGGGAAGAGTCAGCTCGTTGATTCTTTGAAGCTCAAATTGCTGGTTTTGCTCTTTCTTTCTCTGGTCATGTTGTTCCTCTGAATTTATTTATGACGCTGTTTTGACCTGCATGATGTAATAAACAGGCGTTCCGTTTATCCAAATATCATCTGAGTTTAGTCTTCTTTGCTTTGTGGTGCTTTTGAGATGATTTATTCACGACTTGGGATGCTGTTCCTTTATTCATGCAATTTGATGGTTTCCCCATTTACTTTGGTTTCATTCCATAATTGCAACTATTCACTTTTCCACGCTAATTGGTTTGGTTTCAGTCTCAAATGCCTATGATGCTCTATATGCTACTTTTATACCTAAATTATGTGCTTATTGCCCTGAGAAATAATTCTCATTCTGGTAAACCAGGAGATTGTTTTTCTTTATAAGTGATTTCCCATCACATTACTCTAGTCCACGCATAATGGCTGATTCAATTTGGCATCCTGTGACGAAATACATCAGATTACTGTTTGATAAATTTCACCACAACTAATTGTGGGATTGAACCTGAGATGAATTGGTCTAATGGCATGATTCATAGAGTTGTCTGTAGCAATTAAAAGAAGTTGGCGGTGTCATCTTTTTGAATTCAATGGTTGTGAAAGCCAGGATAGAAAAAGTTGCTCAAATCATTTAGTGGAAAGGATGGAGGAATACAAAAATAGTAGTCGTACAGTCAGGAAATTTTGGGAGAGATTCTTCAATTGTAAGCTGGATGAAAGCTTTTTGGTGTGGAAAGATGTTTGATATCTGTGACTGTGGATGTGAAGGAAATAGATGGTAATTAAAACAATTCTGAGGTTTCGAGGAGGTGGATATGAATGAAAATCTGCTATTATTTCCAAGTCTTGCAATTTTTAATCCTAGCTCTCATAGCCCTGTTGTTTATGGTCGTTGTTTGAAAAGTTAATATGATACAAATGCTTTATGGTCGAGGCCCAAATTTTGAGGAGCAGAGATATTGATTCACTTTTGAATCTTGTTGGTTTCAAGCGTACGTTGACGAGCATAGTATAATTTTAATCTTTGGGAAGGTCATTTTTATTTTAAAGAATATTTTGATCTTCATATGCATGGTTTCCACATGCAGAGCATTGTTTCTGGCCTAAACAGAGGTCTCGCTGCTAGTGAAGATGATCTAACGAAAGCAGATGATGCTGCCAAAGAACTTGAAAATGCGGGAGGCCTTGTAGATCTCACATGTGATATCGATAAATTGCAAGGGAGATGGAAACTGGTGTATAGCAGTGCATTCTCGTCACGCACTCTAGGTGGGAGTCGGCCTGGACCTCCCACTCGAAGGCTGCTCCCTATAACTCTTGGCCAGGTGACTATGAATTCTTGTTTATTTTATTCCCTCTAGGTGTAAAATCTATTTGTGTGTACTTTGGTTAAAGTCACCGGTGGCTGGTTCTTGTACTCAAAAGGTGGAATCGCCCACCCTAGGCGCCCCCAAACCCCGGCCCGACAGAGTAGTGAGGGGGTAAATCACGGTCTGATCTCATTTAGCTTCTCAGAAAGGCGGCCCAAACCAGTGGCTGGTTCTTATGTGACGATGTGGCGCTTTGCAACTACTAAAGTGATGTCAAAAGTGCATTCCATACTTCACATTTATTGAAATCAAAAGAAAAAAAGAAAAGAAAGCAGAACATTCAGTAAAATTAGATAAATCCTAGTAGTCTAACGTGTTTTAGCATAACCTGTATTGGATTTCTTAATACAAGGTTTCTTGCCTTCTAAATGCAGTGTTGGTTTTTGGTTAGGTCTTTCAACGGATTGATATATTAAGCAAAGATTTTGACAATATTGTAGAGCTTGAGTTAGGTGCTCCATGGCCTCTGCCACCTCTTGAAGTCACTGCCACATTGGCGCACAAATTTGAACTTATAGGTGGGTGCTCCTTACAGATTTATGTCAGTCTCTTGCACTGATTAATCTATCTTGCCGGTTACCTGTGGTTTCCATAGTTGTTTGTGATCTAAGAGCTTTTGGTATTTTATTATTCTTTCATGTGCTTGGGATTGAACAGGATCTGCAAAAATTAAAATAGTATTTGAGAAGACAACCGTAAAGGCATCTGGGAATTTATCACAACTACCACCATTGGAGATACCGCGAATACCAGATGCACTGAGGCCTCCTTCTAACACCGGGAGCGGGGAATTTGAAGTTACCTACCTTGATGCTGATACTCGAGTCACCAGAGGAGACAGAGGTGAGCTTAGGGTCTTTGTCATCTCATGATGCATTTTCTTGTTGCAGCTCTCTTAACATCCTGTAAAATCTAAAGCCCTCTCTGCACTGCGCACAAAGTTTGTCTTTGTTGTATTTTGATTCCAAGTTTTCTTTCTTGTCGCATTCTCGAATGTCCCAAACATGAAAGGGCAAAAAGCATGAACTTCTGCCTGTAACACACCAGATATTGTATAATTTTGTATCTTTTACTTGCAGTACAAAATTTAAAGTGTTCCAATTGCAAAATGTAATTTTCATTAACCAAATTTCTGATGATTGATTTACTGCTCGAACAATATAAGACACTGCACGGTTTAACGGGTTTGTTTAGAAGTGTTGAATGCAAGAGGTGAAACAAACTTTTCTCTACAACCAATGAGGAGGAGGTATACTGTTACAAAATGTTGGAATACAGGACTTTTGAACTCAAGCTTCCAAGTTTAAATTTATTTGAACTATTAATATTTATCGGAAACAACCTCTCTATATTATAAAGGTAAAGTTGCGTATTATCGGACTTTTTTAGACTCTGTTTTTTTGCTAAATTTCGGACTAGGTGTGATGACGACGAATTATTAATATTTAAATTAATTTATAAAAATTATTTAAATCTTGTGAAACGAAACTAGATTTAAACTTTTTATTATATTCATTATAATGTTTCCAACCAACAAAAATATGAATTTCTTGTTTTTTCTAAAATAAAAATAAGATTAAAAAACAAAAGGAGCCCATTCATTACGCCGGGACCGGTCCATCTCGTGCCTCTTCATCCAACCAAAATGTAAACGTTAGAAACCTTAACGGCTACTTTTCACTTTCAAACTTCTCCCCCAAAAAAAAAATATTGTACACACCCATACACCCCTTGTTCCATTTCTTTCTCTGCATTTCAAGATCTCTCTCTCGCTTTCTACTTCATTCTTCGCAATTCTAAGCTTCAACTTGAAAACCCTTTTTCTCTTCTCTTGAATCTTTTTTGATCAAGTTGAAAAATCCAGTCTTGATCTTTCCATACAAGAAAATTTCAATACCAAAGCTTTCAACTTTCTTAAATTTCCCTATCTGGTTTTCACTCCAAATGGCTCCTACACCATCTTCTAAACTTAACCCAGTCCACGCAGTGAAGACCCCACAATCAAAGAACCGTCTCAATTTCACATCTGCGAGAACCCCAAATCCTCACTCTTGTCAAAACCCCAGCTCAGCACTCAAAGAAGCGTCACTCGGAGACCACCCTATTGAAGTTATTGGGAGGATACGTGATTTTCCTGACAGAAAAGAGAAACCCATTCCGATCTTGCAAGTGAATCCTGATAACCAGACTCTACGTGTCCGCACGGATATCGGGTACAGAGATTTCAGTCTTGATGGGATTTCTTTTTCCGAGGAAGAGGACCTTGACGCCTTCTACAAGAAGTTTGTAGAATCCAGGATAAATGGAGTCAAACTAGGGGCTAAATGTACAATAATGATGTATGGTCCTACAGGTTCTGGCAAGAGCCACACTATGTTTGGATGTTCAAAGCAGCCGGGAATTGTCTATCGGTCACTGAGAGATATACTGGGAGAGGGAGTAGACCGTAATGAAGAAAATGATGAGCAGATGTTGCCGGTCGGAAGATTTGTGCAAGTCAGTGTTTTGGAGGTTTATAATGAAGAGATATATGATCTTTTGTCCAGTAATAATGGTGGTGGACTCGGATTCGGGTGGCCCAAGAGCAATAGTGCATCAAAGGTAAGGCTTCCTTAAGTTGAGTTTGTCCCCAATTAGCTTCACATGTGTTCTTTTGTGGCTGCTTTTTTCATTTGGATATGGTCTTTCAACAAACATTTTATGTGTAGAAGCCATTGAAACTTGGATTAGGTCTTAATTTGATTAGTTTAATCAACATAGCTTTTATGGTGCCACTTTTAGGTAATAAATAGTCGTTCTGGATTTTGATCAACGTATCCTAAACTAGAAGACAATGGCGAGTTATTGCTCTTTGATATTGTGAAAATTGGTAGCTAGATTTCTTTGTTTAATTTTGGAGGAACACATCAGTAACAAGGTGTGAATTCATGAAGTCACCCTGTGTAACTTTGTGAAACTTGAAGCCCTGAAATTGGAAATTTGGAAACAGGTGCAAATTCTAGCTTTATGAACATAAGTCTCAAAACTAAGCATATCATGTTTCTGCTGGCAGAGTGTTCTGTTAACTTAGAATTGGAAAAAAGAAAGGAAAATCATCAAAAATTTCTAGTTGTTGTTATGGAAATATCATTTTGGTTCTAATTTCTTCCAGGGAAATTCTGAGTTTACTGAATTTGCAGGTAAGACTAGAAGTCATGGGCAAGAAGGCAAAAAACGCTACTTACATATCTGGAAATGAGGCTGGAAAAATCATGAAAGAGATTCAGAAAGTGGAGAAACGAAGAATAGTTAAGAGTACGCTCTGTAATGATCGAAGTTCCAGGAGCCACTGCATGGTTTGATTTATATGCAACTTCTTTAAATGACATCTCACCAAGTTGCTTTGTTATGCCTGATTTTTGTACTTATATTTTCAGATAATTCTTGATGTCCCAACTGTCGGAGGAAGGCTCATGCTTGTTGACATGGCAGGGTCAGAAAATATTGAGCAAGCAGGGCAAAATGGCTTTGAGGCTAAGATGCAGGTAAAATTGTCAAAAGTTTTCCAATTCTTACCCCAACTGTGTAGTAGGAAGGCCATGTTCCTCTAGAAACTATTTCTCCAAGTTTCTCATTCTTTGTATGTCCCCTGGTAATATTGAGTTTCATGCTTTCATTAATGCAACAGACAGCAAAGATCAACCAAGGAAATATAGCGTTGAAGAGAGTGGTTGAATCTATTGCTAATGGAGATTCTCACGTGCCCTTCAGAGATAGCAAGTTGACCATGCTTCTCCAGGTAAAATCTGATTGTTGTGTGCCCGTTATGGCTCTCTGGACAGACTCTTTTTAATTGTTTATTAAAAAGTTCTCTTCAATTTAATTTTAGGATTCATTTGAGGATGATCAGTCGAAGATTTTAATGATACTATGTGCAAGTCCTGACCTGAAGGAGATACACAAGACAATTTGCACCCTTGAATATGGAGCAAAAGCCAAGTGTATCGTTCGTGGCCCTCATACACCAATTAAGGATAAAATGGGCGCTGATGATTCTTCTCAAGTCATTTTAGGATCTAGGATAGCTGCCATGGATCAATTCATATCTAAGCTTCAAATGGAGAACAAGCTGAGAGAAAAAGAAAGAAATGAGGCTCATCAACAGCTAATGAAGAAAGAAGAAGAAGTTGCTGCACTAAGAGCCCTTATTGAAGAAAAAGGACCTGCAAGTGAAGAAGAAATCAACTTGAAGGTGAATGAGCGCACACAGATGCTGAAATTTGAGTTGGAAAAGAAGCTAGAGGAATGTAGAAGAATGGCAGAAGAATTCGTTGAATTGGAGCGAAGGAGAATGGAAGAGAGAATAATCCAACAGCAGCAAGAGGTTGAAATGCTAAGAAGACGCTTGGAAGAAATTGAGTTTGAGCTCTGTCGTTCAAGGGATGAAACTTGTGGAAAGGATTCTAGAGACGTGGATGGTAGCAGTTTTGCCAGAAGGTTGAAGGGAGTTTATGCTGACGAGGAGCCAGGGATGGTTAAATCAATGGATTTAGACATGGGAGACCAAGAGCCTTACGTTCGCGAGGTGAAATACGTCGCTATGGATGCTCCTCTTTACCCTGACAGCATTGGCATCCAAAATTTGAATAGTTATCCTCAGTCATGTACTCCAAATCCAACTGATGACATTTTTGCATTAAAATATGGTGACAAGGTATGTTTAAGCACTGTCTTCGAGGAAGAAGTAGAGGAGGAGGGGGAAGAACAAAAGCAGAAGTCAGATGATGAAGAAGTGGAGAAAGAAGTCATAGAGGTCAAGGAGATTGTTAATGATCCTACCCTTGAAGTCGATTACAGTTCATGTTCTTTGGCAACTTCTCCACAGAAATCTGAGACGCCAAGTCTGTCGAACCTAAAGTCAGGGGAGGAGAACAGAAGGTTGAGGATACAAAATATTTTCACACTCTGTGGCAACTACAGAGAGCTTTCTCAACAAATGAGAATTCCCACAACACCTCATGCAAACAAGGAAAACTCGCCTCTTCAAAAAGGTTTGCAAATGATATTAACAGATGATGTGAAGACAATGGCATCAAAGGAGAACCTCAACCCTTTAGAGGAAAGTATTCATACCCCATTGAGCCCTCTCCCACTGACTCCAATAGAAAACAAACTGCCACCCAATTCAACTCCTTGCTTGTCTTTACAAGGTGATGATTCATTACTCAAAGTAGCTCCACATCTGAGTTCTACTCCTTTCATTACGCAACGAAGATACTAGATTTCACGACGCTGCACCTTAAATTTGAGACTCTACGAAGAGTCTCTGGCCTGTCAACTTTAATTTGTTGATAAGGGAAGTGATTACATGTTGTAATGGTAGTTGGATATATCTGTATGTCTTGGACATTTAACTGTTGTTTATGTGAAAATAGTTTTATCATTCTTTTCCTGTTCATTACTCTTTCTCTGGAATACAGCTACCATGTATTCCAAAGCAGAGGTTTTTCATATTTTCTTACCAAACCTGACATGTTTGTCTTCATTTGCCTGAGTTGGGCAAACAAGAGGAGAGAGTTTATGAAGGGACATACATGGAGTAACACAAAAACAATGAATTAAAGAGTAACACGTTCATATATGGAGGATTATACATGTTGAATCTCTAATATACAATATGTGCAAACTGAATATTCTCTACTCGTCTTCCTCTTTATATGCCTCCAAGACTGAAGATAGGTGGTCTGCAGTGGTCTTTGTTCCATACCCAGTTCGAGACTTTTCAGAGCCGTTATCCATTGAAGGTTCTGCGTCTGCACAATGGTTCTGCTCTTTTGATCTTTGTTGTCTCGACGAAGATGAACCTTTAGACTTTCTGACACGAGAATGTTTTGGAATTGAGGGTTGGTCACGAGCTGATGACTCCGTATCAGCAGTCGAGCTCTGGTGCCGTCTTGAGGTTCGACTGCCATCTCTGCTCCTGGTGCTACCACCGTCTCTGCTCCTGTTGCTACCACCATCTCTGCTCCGGTTGCTACCTCCATCTCTGCTCCGAACGCTATCTGAATCCCCGTTCTTGGAGTCCATTGAATTGTTTGAAGAACGATGACGCCTAGACTGCCTTGGTGCATCAGAGCTCCTTTTAGTTGGAGAATCAGAGGGGCCATCACCTGTGCTTGCTGGACGCCTTGATCTGTGCTTCTTCTTTCCAGTGTCAGGCTGGCTTGCATCTATATTAGGACCAACAACAGTCAATGGTTCACTAGCAAATCCCCATGCACGTGAAGTGTAGATATCATATTAAGAAACGAAAAGGAAAAGAAACAAAGTGGACCTTCGGGATGGGGATTGGCTGAACGGTTGGCTTCTTCCAAGGAATTTAAAGGTGCACTTGACATTTCAGATTGAAACTCATTCATCTGCAATTCAGCTAAGAAACATGGTTAACAAATGTGATTTTTATGGTTATCCCATGTACCCGCCAGTTTATTCTTTCATCTCTTTTCTTCTGAATGTTGCATGGGAAGAAACCATGAATGTCTTAGAAGAAGAACTGAAAGATGGATCATTCACTGATGATGCAATGAAAATTGAAAAGAAAGGATATTGAATGGATACATACCCAACTTGGCTTACTTGCATCTGGACCATCCATTCCAATGTGTGCAACATGCTTCACATCTGTGGGTAATCCAATTTGCAGTTCTGGTTCTTTTTCATCTGCCAAAATTGGAAAGCCGCAGTTGATCACTTAACAACCTAAGATCGATTCCTGTCTTTTTTTTTCTTCTTTTTCCTTCTAGTTGTTAATCAGTTGGCATTTTGTTTTTGTTTTTTGAGAAGGTAAAGTTTGTACTTACCAAATATTTGAGAGAAGTATCTTAAACCTTTAAAGAGACCTTTCACTTTTGTTGACATTTTGCAGAAATTAGGCTACTTCCACCCCAAAACCTTCCTCTCCAGAACTTCTGCTGCACTTTGGAAAGCCACTTCTGAACCTCCAAATCAGGACAAAACAAAAAATGTACAGAAAAACCTGTAAAGGTAAAAGAAAGATTGCATGATCCTATCAGCTTTTCCTTGTAGAGGAAATTGAAAAGCAGACCTTGAGAGAAAAATAAGTGAAGGAGATGATGACAGGCTAAATCTCAGATCAAACATTCTCTGTCAGGTTCATGTTGAAGGTGTTGATCCCTCCAGCCTCTATCAAACAAAAATGAAAAAGAAAAACACATGTATGTGGAAGTTGAATTGGGGAATTTACTCTTACAATTCTTGACTGTTTGTTTGTTGAAATGAACAATCAAGAAAAGAAGGTCAGATGGGAAATCTAAAAAAATTCCCTAATTCTAACACTTGATATTTGTTTTTGATGCTCATGCCCTGCCTGCCTACCTTTCTGCCTAAATATTTCCTGTTGCTATATTTGGAAAACAGCACCTGCACCTCCATTTTGTTCTTGGTCAATCTTTGTTCATGAGTTCCCCAGATTTGGAGGTGATTGACAAAATTCAAACTTCAAATCATTGTGCTTCATCTATTTTAAGGTATATTTATTTAAAGCTTTGTTTTCTTTTGCTTGCCTAACAAAAAAAGTCTCCTTATAGGCTTATAAAAAACCCAAAAC
This sequence comes from Erythroxylum subrotundum, assembly GCA_027563845.1. NCBI lineage: Eukaryota > Viridiplantae > Streptophyta > Magnoliopsida > Malpighiales > Erythroxylaceae > Erythroxylum > Erythroxylum subrotundum. The sequence continues at coordinate 37,788,850 of JAOQMQ010000196.1, forward strand.
AGAGTGCATTATAATTCTTTTCTTAGTGTCTTTTTTTTATTTGATATTTTTATTTCAATATTTATATTTTAAAAACTATCACTTACTTTTATGTATAATATTATTTAATTATCACACAACTTCTTTATGCCATATTATTTATAGCTCAAAATGGGTTATATTAAAATATAAGAATTTTAATATAAAATTGATGAAAAATTAATAAAAATTAATAAAATTGTATGATAATTAAAAAATAGTATATGAAAAATTATTTCACTAATTCTCTATTTATTTATAGATCATAATATTATGTAAAAATAAATAATAATTTTATAATATAAAGATTAAAAAAATCAAACCGCTAAAAAGTTGCAAGTGTATTCAACTGGTTTTACAACTTATTGATTAAATAATTATATTCCTTTTCTTCACTTTTTTATCTTGCATTTTTTGAACTTCATCAATTTATTGCCACTGTCATTGATTTGTTATTACATAAAAGTTTTTGGTGCAATTTTTTATATTTTCTTATATGAAAGGAAAATTTATTCTTACCTTCTTTTCACTTGACACTAATTTGTTCTCACAATCTCCTTTTCAAAATGATAATGGGAGGCTACAATCCCTTTTCAAAGGAATCATTCAATGCTATGCCCTAACCCAAATAGCTAGCAGATCTCATTCATTAGGGATTCAAATTTTATAGTGCCAGATTTTCCCAACTTTCTTCAACAGACACCTGAAATCGTTTCAGAATCTGTCTTATATCAGGCATTCATTTCTAATAATCGAATGTCTGGTGATGATCAATAATAAAGACAAATGGCAAGCATAACATAATCTGAAGATTCAGAACCAGTGTAAGCTGGATAAGTTGGAGAGTTGATTATTCCAAGTGAACATGGCTAAATTACATTACACAGCATATTAAGTAAATATTAGAAAAATGGATAAGCTACTAAACTTTCCGAGTTAAAGTTCCAATAATCCAATCTTGTGAAAGAAAATATTATTCTCAAGTCACACTCACACTGAGTCTTCCTCAGTCAAATTTGATGGAAGGTGGGATGCTATTTAGGAAAAGTAGCAGAAACATCAAAACATGCATCATGAAGATATGATCAACTATGAAGCTTTCATATCATCCAAGCCAACACTAGCCTGCATGAAAAATTATAATTGGTGAGTGCAAGGTGATGACATCGAATAGAAATTTACGAGGGGCACGGGGAACAAAAGAATATCTACTTGCACACTGAAACTCACTTCTCTTTCTAGTTCATCTGAAAGCAGAAATATATGCAAATATCCCTCCCTCACCCGATATATCCACCAGGACAGAAAGGTACTCTTACGTTACTACTACCTTTAAGCCAGACCCCTCATGGCTACACTAAAACTTCCTGCCCCTTAGCTCTCCCATAAGTTCTTGATTTAAGTGTTTTTGTTCTTTTATTTGGAGGAGTACAATCCAGTCCGTATTTGGCAAATGTAGTTGACAGTGATTTACCCTAATTTAGAATAGTAGTGGTGAAAACCACAAATTATGACGTAACAAAAGAAAGAATAGGCACAAAAGGGCAGCTAAACTTGTTATTTTATAGTCTTCATCCCCTAACAATTAAAAAATGTCTTAATTGAAGGCTTTATACAAGAATCTAATTCAAGGTCACTTACAATAACATCAACCATCCCACACAAAGCCATGACGTTCTGTAAAATCTTACCAGGAACTTGTGATTCTCTTCAAGAAATGGAGAGAAGGTTGAACAAAATTTTTCCATATCAGCACCAATATCACCTGAGCCAGCAATCACTTCCATGAACTTCTTCCTATCTGGAGCAAGTTTCATGGCAACCTGCAACTCATCATCAGGTGAAGTCTTAAAAAGCAACTTATATAAAGTGAGAAAATTTTGTGCTAACATAACTCACCGCAGAAAATCAACATTTTAGCAATACACAGACAACTGCAAAAATATCTCCTATTGCATGAAATATATATTTGCACTGACAGGATCCTTGTAGAAGACTCATATCCAGATTCCAGATTAAAGAACATAAAAGTATTCCTTATCATGAATGCATTAGTATCTTCATAACAAAAGCAAAAGTTTTTTTACTAGTGACTAAATATATTGAAAAGAATTGAATGTAAACTTCAAAGATAAAATTAGTAAAATGTGCAAAGAAGGAAGACATTTGTCCAGACCAATGTTTAAGCAAGCTCCAAGAGGAAAAATATAACTTATGAAAACTGCTACGTTGTAGCCAATCAGCCAAAAGTCAAGGTCTCACAAGGTTGAATTCCAAAATAGTATTAAATAGCATTAAAAACATTACAGTAAAACTTGAACTAGCAAGCCAGCCATGGAATTTCTTCAATGTTTTCGAGTAGGAATCTTGACAGGCTTGTGACATTGTCCAATCTGGATGTGCAAGCAAAGTGCGGAAAAGTTCCACCAAGAAATCCATTGCCCTGAAGAATCCATAAATATGATAGATCTATAAGAGTATATAGTAACTCATAATCCTTTTAACAGCCAGTGAAGACCCTGTAGAGTACTCTTCACCAACCTAAACTCCAATATTAGTTTGTAAGGAATAGCGTCACATTAAAGCATTGATCGTAAGAAAAGGGATGCTCTAGTCCCCAGGCCACAAGGAATCCTCATCCATAAACACTAAAAAGAGTAGAATCAATTGGATTACAGGGAAACCAGACCTGGTGAGCCAAAGAAGGCCATTGGTACAGCTAGAAGAAGATTTGGCCGTTTTGGCTTCTACCTCCTCCTCAACCATTGTGTATAAGTGATTATATTTGGTTGGATCGGTCAAATACTTGGTTTCTAATCGCTATAAGAGTAAAACCAAAAAACCCAAATCAGCACCAACAAGCAAAAACTACAAACACATAGAGAAACAGATCAGTTTGCATGAAGACTTTACTGTAATGTTACCGCCGATGTCGGTTTTAACGAGGGCCATAGCAGCTCCAAACTTATCTAATCATTATTGGGTCAGCCCCAAAAATTAAAGAAAAAGTTCAATCAAAGCATGAAGAGAAAATAAAATAACGAGAAATGAAAAAACGATTGAAGAGATATACCAATAACAGGCAATATCAGTTTGCAGCAATCCAAGAAAGGTTTAGTGAGCATGTGGCCTTCTTCGGTTTTGATGTGCTTCATTCCTTCGAGCGATGGAGTAAACACTGTTCCTTCCATGTTCCTCTTCAACATTCACACCGAAATTTATCAAACTTATATAACCAGTAAACATTAACTAACACAATTGCCCGGGCAAAGGAGAGAGGAAACAACTTACCAGATCGGTTTTGCTCAATCAGATCTGTTCTATCAGAGAGGATATGATGAATGAGGGATCTTTGTAGTCGTGGGAAAGCGAAACGAGGGAAAGATGATGAGAGTGGGAACTGGGAACCTCTTTTTGGTTTTTACGAATATTGGAGAAGTCTGAGATTCGAGCCTTTGACACATTTTAATTTAATTTACGATTTGTCTATGCTTTCAAAATATGTACAGTTACAGTAGTTGTCATGTCTGTTACGAAATGAAACAGAACACGAGTGTGTCAGTTATCGGTAACTGGTAACTCCTGTTCTTACCGCCCGGCGTCTTTCGAGTTATTTAAGAATTTCAGGTTATCAATTAGTATTATTATTATAGTTTTTGACAACGTCAAAAACGATTCAGTTTTAACGTTTTCTTATCAAATATTATTAAATTAATACATAAAATCAAAATTTTTGATTAAAAATAAAAATTCATTATACCTTTTTAAAAATTTTGAAGTTTGAACTAATTTTTAAAAATAATATGAATTTTTCTTTTTCTAAAAAATAATATTATTAAATAAATAAATTTATATGTCATTTATAAATTTCTAATATGATAAAATATATTGATTTGACTAGGCGTGGCAACAATTTGTGTTAGTGCCTGTTTATATGGACTCTTAAGAGGTCAATAAATACTTTTCTTCACTACAAAAGTTCTTTTTAAAAAAAGTGAGTGTTTGATTATAAAATAAATATCATTTTTTAATAGATATGACTTTTTTAGAAGTCAAAATACAACTTTTTAAAAAGCTCAAATTTGGAGTTTCTCATAAAAAAGTTTTTTCGAGTAGATTTTTCATATTAATTAATGAGTTTATTTTTAGTCCATTTTGCCCTTATGTTTTACACATAATTCCCAGAATACCAACAAACTCATCTTCACGTTTATTACAATAAAATGCATAATTTATTATGTATTTAACTATTTACTTAACTTGAATATTTATTTTGGAATTTATATAATATTATTTGGCTTTTTTAGATGTTTTAATATCTATTTTTGATATTAAATTTACTTATATTATAATCCATATAAAAGATTTGGTCAGATATATTTTCATTTATATTTCATATGATTTAAAATTATATAATAATTAATATATTTTGCTTTGCATATTGTTTAATATACTTTAAATAATATTTATATGCATAAATAATTTTTATTACAAAATAAAATATAGTTAAAATTAAAAGTGATTTTTATTTTTATGTTACCAAACAGTCTACTGTATGAAGTTCTTTTGAAAATACTATTTTTCAAATGACAGCAAACAGTCAACTGGCTTCTTAGAAAAGTGTTTTTCAAAAAAGATATACAAAAAAAACGTTACTGACAAAAGCTCTACTAATATAAGCCCAACCAAACAAAAGTTTAGATAACAATTTTTTATGGCATAAGCTTAGGCTCATAGTCTATTTTTTAAATTTTAAGTCAAAACGATATTACTTTAATAAATTAATTTAATTTTGACTGGAATAACCCTCTCAAATTTAAAATTGAAGTAATTTAAACTTTATTTATTAATTTAAGATTAAAATCAAGATTTACTCTCTTTTTTTTGAAAAATAAAGGTAATATGATTAAAAGCGACGAGAATAAATCTCAAACAATACATCAGGCATATCAACCCAAAGACGAAACCTGCCATGGCGAATAGAGTTACGTGCAAGCAGGTGGGCACACCGATTCGCTTGACGCCTAATCCAAAAAACCTGAATATCCGGCCTAGAAATAAGAATGGTCTTACAATCGGACACTAGCAAACCAAAAGCAGAATTATCCTCACACGAGGAATTAATAGCGAAATATAAGGACTGACAATCGGTAAAGACACAATCAAGATCAAGTAAAGAATCGAAAGCGTAAAGTAATCACTGCCGCAAAGTAAGGGCCTCCGCCACTGCCGCTTGATTACCACCTTCCTCGTAGCCAGAAACAGCTAAAGAAAAGTTACCTTCTGCGTCTTCTATAACCAATCCAAAACCCACCAGATCCAAAGCTTCGAAGATAGCACCATCAACATATGCAAGCGGAGAAGCGTGGAATCAAGATTTATTAATTTAAAATTAGAACGTCAAACTCGACATCCTTCTAAAGTAACGCAATCGGTCCAACTCCCTAATCACCTGCAGTCCGGCCCAGTATAAGCAGCCCAATCAGTCAATTAACTTTTCTCCGGATCCGAAAAAAAGCCAAGCCTAGGCCGGTATTCGTATATCTATATATAAGAAAAACCCTAGTTCTCTTTCGTTCGTTTGCTAGAAGTTCTTGGTGTGTTGCTCTCTTGCACCTACGACGCCAAGATGGTGAATTTCTCTATCTCTGTATTGAATCTCAATGGTCTGTTGTTAATTTCCATACCGATTGTTGGGCTGAAATGTTGATTTGTGTTAATGTTGGTATAGCCTTTCAAGAGATACGTGGAGATTGGAAGGGTAGCCCTCGTCAACTACGGCAAGGACTACGGCAAACTCGTTGTCATCGTCGATGTCCTCGACCAGAACAGAGTACTCTTCTTTATTCTCTCTTACTTCGATTATGTAATTTTTTTTCTTCTTTTTTTAATGCTAAAATGTACAACTGAGATTATCGTTTTCGATCGATTCAGATGGATATAGTTGTTGTTTATGATGATTATATTTTCTATTAAAATCATGACAGGCTTGAGATGTTGTTTATTCTTTTTCTGTTCTTTTAGTTTACGGCGAATCAATGTTCTTGATGTTCTTCTGTGTCTGCATTTCTTTGGGCACAACGTTTATGGACTTCCTTAAACTTCTGATGATGATTTTTGAATTATATGTTTGTAGTCTGAAGTCCATTAAACTCTGTGAGTTTCCCTCTCTTGATGCAACAGGCTTTGGTTGATGCCCCTGATATGGTGAGGAGTCAGATGAACTTGAAGAGGCTTTCACTTACTGACATCAAGATTGACATCAACAGGGTTCCCAAGAAAAAGAACCTCATTGAAGCAATGGAGAAGGCTGGTAGGTTTTACTTTTCCTTGTCAGAATTATATGTCATTTTTTGGATGTTTGCAAATTAATTTAATTTATTGTACTATGTATTTTTGAAATGGAAGATGTTAAGAACAAGTGGGAGAATAGCTCTTGGGGAAGAAAACTCATTGTTAAGAAGAGACGGGCAGCTCTCAATGATTTTGATAGGTTCAAGCTGATGCTGGCAAAGATCAAGGTTGGTCATAGTACACTTTTTTAGTCTTTTTAGTTGCCATCCTTGTACTTGGCCGTCAAATCTTATTCACTTGATTCTTTATTGTTAGGCCCTTTGATTAAAGCTAACATGTCTTGTATCTTTGCATTTGCAGAGGGGTGGATTGATAAGGCAAGAGCTTGCAAAGCTTAAGAAGGAGACTGCAGCATGAGCTTTTGATATCAAATTCCAATTTTGTTGAGTTGTTCTTTAGGACAGTTCAAGCAAATGCTTTTTACATGACGAATTATCTAGTAGGGTGTCTTTTGCAAGTTTTACTTATTGGGTTGTTTTACTGGTGTTGTATTAAAGATTTCTTTCCGTTGAACTTTGAGCTTGTTCCATAATTTGAAACAGTGGATTAAAACTTAAGCTGGAGTCGAATCTTTGTGAAGTAACATCGCATTTCTCACTTTCTCAGAAAAAAGATACAGACAAACAGAAGAACATGTCTCGTGGTCATGGTTTTTCGGGATTGTAGCATACTCGCTAATAATGGGCAAGTTGAGCAGGAGCATGGCATTCAGGTAAGATGATTTTCATGGTATTTAAAAAATGCATATTTGTTCAAAGTGCAAAGAAATTGGAGGTAGACGTCATTTTGTTAAGATCCAGTTTCTTTATCTTAAGTGCATGGCTATGATCTACGATGCTCGCAAGTGGATATCAGGAACATACATTTTGTTCTATAGAACATATCAACTCATCACCGACACATTAGTCCTCAGTTCTTTCTGAGTTCTGTCTGGGCGCATTTTCATGTTTAATCTTCCATTTTTGCCTTGATCTTGTTCATATCCTTGCAAAAGAAACGGCCTTTTTCATCAAATTGAAGCTATTCATTTCCAAATAAAGCTGATTATCATGTTTTTTCTACTTGATTTTTCAATTCTGGGGTAGCTTCACCCAAGAGTTTATTGTATTTAATCCTTTATTTTATGTATATGAAACATTAACTAATAAGATCATATAAGCCAATCACCATAGTTGTGCTTATTGATAAAGTTCATATAAAATAATCATAGTTTTCCTCTTAAATGGTTGAGAATGATACCTTCCAAGTTTTAAATTTTTTTTATATTTACACTTAAGCCATTAACATTGTAAATGGTTGTGGAACAAAAAACTACTAATGTTGAACATTGTTTAATAATTCAAATAAAGTTAACTTGAAGTTTGATTGGTTCTTAAATTAAATTCTATTTTTTATCCAAGTTGAATATAAATCCATAATAAATATTGTGTGGTTACATAGTAATAGAAAATAAATCTTAAAGAAATAAAAATGATAACTAAATACATAAAAATTAAATGAAATTTTAGGTCACGTCATAAAAATGAATCAATTAAAATTAAAATATTAAAAATTATTTGGGGAAATAATTATCATCAATGTAAGAAAAATAGAAACTTGAAATATTTAAAAAGTTTTCGACATAAAATATTTATAAGAACTAAGGAGAGAATAATTTTATAAGCGTTTGAACTTTGATATTTTTTGATTAAGTAAAGTTTTAATTTTTTAATTGAATGTATAATTGTTTTTAGTTCTTCATAGGTATTTTGTGTCTTTATATGTACCTATTAATAGCGGTAATTTTATTTAGCTAATTTGTGTCTTTATATGTACATATTAATCTTGGTTATTTTATTTAAAAATTGGGTAGCCAATTCTAAAGTGTTAAACCTTTTGATATTTTTTTTCAATTCAATGTCTAAGTTTCCAAAATTTTTAATTGAATGATCAATCTTTTAAAAACTTTATAATTCAGTTCAAAACATTAGTTTTTGTTAATGTAGTTAATAGATGGCCATCTATGTGACATTTATAATGAATATGCCACGTTATTAAAAATAACATTTTGGTATGATTTATGCAAATTTTAAAAGGTTAATCACTGATTGAAAATTTAGAAAGTTTAGAACTAAAATGAAAGATCTTAAAAGTTTAAACACTTTTGAATATATTATCGCTTTAGAAATTCACACGTAGATTACACTAAAAATTTGGGTACTAAATTAACCAAAGTGTCAAATTTCAAATACTAACATAATTTGTATAATTTGTTATCACTTTGTTTAGCAATCTAATGTATTTTATTTCTAGTTAAAATAGGAAAAAACATAATGTAATTATTTTTTAAACCCTTAAGTCTAAATTATGGTTGTGTGATTGTTGATTAAGCGTGGCGATGAGTTAGGTCAAACTGGGCTGAGCATGGTCAAACTCTTGTCCTACTTGAACCTAATCATGCCTAACTCATATTATTTGAGTTACAACTCGATCAAAATTCGAGTGGCCTAAAACTTGTTTGAAGGTAGAATGATATATATATATATATATATATATAGCTTAGGATTGGTTTAGGTATATATATATATATATATATAGCTTAGGATTGGTTTAGGTTGTGAAGCGCAAACCTGAACCAAGCTCGGTTAACTCGGCCTGAATTCGTTGACTTAGGGCTAGACCAAGTTAGGATTTATTTGCCATTCCTAGTGTTAATACATTTTAACCTATGGTTAGCACTAAGCTTAAAAAGAAGATAACATATTGTCAAAGTTATAAGGTAAAAACTTGCAAGTAGGCAAGGTAAATGGACAACGTAGATGAAAACTCAAGGGTAGGCAAGTGTCGGCAAACATTGGTACATATTTGTGATTTTTTTTTTACGAGAAGTAAGATTTAAAATCAAGATAAAAAATGACCAACGTGTACTAGGTCATGCTAAGTTTGAGGGTGCTTAAAGACACTTGATTTTGATGAGAAGGTTTGAAGATACGTAAATTTACAATTTATAGTGTATAATGGGGCATATCATTGTTAATTTAGGTCATAGAGCAATATAAAAACATATTTGGATAGACTGTGTGCAAAGATGGTTTGAGATAACTAACTAAAGATTCATCAATCACCTTATCAGTTCAAGGGGAGGCAGTTGGTCATATATGTGAGATCTCACAATCGATTGAAGAGGAGAACGAAGTACGCCTTATAAGGGTATAAATATCTCTCTTCCATAGATGCGTTTTTTCGAGTGTGGAAAGAGCAAAACAGTAAAGGTCTTGACCTGAGGGGCAACTCAAAGTGGACAATATCTGTAGGCGGGTGGTTTGGACTGTTATAATATATGAGAATGATATAAAGTAACATGCAAAGAAAGTGATGCACTATCTTATACAATGGACCAGTTCTTCAAGAGTGGAAAAGTGATCATGCGATGTGGCAATGTAGTAGAAATTTTCCAAGACCATAGTTTCTGTATGCTAAGAGGATTAAAAAAATTAGCTCCCTATTAACATAGAGAAATTAATTGAAGAAATATCAACCCTCTCAAGCTTAGTATACTAATGAAAAGTGGATATATTAGCTTACTTGGTACATAAATTCTTATAAGCCTATATAAAAAGATCATTTTTAGTTTACTTTTAAGCGTATATAATGAATCATTTGTTAGAAAGTGTCGAGAGCTTTATGAAAGTTCATTATTATGGGCTTCGAGTAGAAATGCCTTAAGTAGTTTTTTATAAAGAATGTCCCAAGTATTTTAGTATTATTTATTTTATGAATAGATCAATAAAAATATCAATTTTTTTTCCTACTAGTATTGTTAATTTCATTTGATTGAGCTGTGCTAAACAAATCGAATGTTGAGAGTAAGTGAAACTCTTAAACATGAATGATGCTAGACGCTTGAAAATAAATACATTGATTGGTCCACAATCACAAGGAGGTGAGTTAGGCTTTGGAAAACTTAAACTTGATTGCTACGTAAGAACTTCAACAAACTTATTGAATTATACGACGTCACACCGGTTCGATCGGTGGTTAAACCGGTTGAACCGGTAACCAGTAAAGCCTCCAGTTGACCGGTCTAAGTTTCAAAACACTGATACAGAGAACTACTTCACAGTGACAACGATACTGGATTATGAAATGGTGTTGATTGTGTGTTGATTGTGATGATATAGGTGGTGGGTGAAGCAAAATTATGGTAGAGGACAGGAACTTGTAATGACATCAGTATTGGTAGACCTTTTATTGGCCTCAGATCCTCTGTCTCATTTTTTGTGTATCAATTCTGTCCTATTTGATCTCAACCATCTATTTAGATGGTTGAGATCAAATGGGACAGGATTGGTACACAAAAAATGGGAGAGAGGATCATGTTCCCTTTCATTGATACTTGAGAGAAAATAAAGAATGACCTAAAGTACCAATTCCTATCGGATGTCACTTCTTTACTGTGCAATATCAACAAAGATATGTGCACAAACGTTAACAACACTACTTTACTGTCCATCTCTGTTCCTTACAAGCATCCATTAATACATTGTTGCAGATCCAAGAACGACAAGAAGGATTAACATTTTTTACCGGATAACCTAATAATCAATCTCAATCATCCTCTCTATCAGGAGGTAGACCACAAGGCAAAAGCATTTTCTGCACACAACCAAAAATAAAATTGGTATAAGAAGATTGAAAAGCTCTATGAAATCTACATGACCAAATTCCATTATAGGGGAGCAAAAAATCACTTGATAACACTTTTTGAGTTTTTCTAGAACGAGTGTCACATATATCCCAAATTATTTTTCCTGGACATGGTATTTCCTTGTAGAACATGCAAATCAATAGACACAGCAGTTTTAACTCCCTCTAGAACAGGTTCGACTCCAATACTCGTTTTACACAACTTGAAATCATTACTTGTATATAGACTAAAGGCATTGGAATTAGGTCTAAGATTTTCCATAAGAAATCATAAAAACTACGTCAGGTCCTATGAGATGCTAATTCTAATTACAAACCCTAATTTTATCCCCCGTTATCTTGACATGTATGAAATGGGTAAGTAAGTAAAAGAATGAGAACCTGCATGAAATTGTAGCGTTCTCTCCCAATGGATTCATTCTCAGCAACAGCAAAGTAGGCCAAAATAGGGTAATGTCCGATATACGATGCGTAGCTATCTCGCTGAATGTTCACAGCCCACTCACTGCAACGGCCATTTTACACATGAAACCAACCACTTGCAATCTAAAAGTGACACAATCTGTTTATTTTTAAGGTTAAAAGAAAAGAGACTCACAATCTGTTTAAGTCGGCATGGCCAGTCCCAACATACTTGGCCTGAAGGTGCTCGAGCTGGGAGTTTATATTAAACCGATCGCTCGCCTGCATATTTTGAAGCAAATCCGAAGAAGCAAGCAGGTACGGTGAATTTTGCGTCAGCGGAGAGGGAGAGAGAGCAAATCACTACGAACCCATGTTTTAATTTTTCAAAAAGACCAAGAAAAAAAATAACGAAGTCTAGTTAGACACAACAAAAGATAAACTCCACTAGCAAAAGCAGCAAAAGAACAAGGTTCTTCGAACTCCTAGAATAAAGATTCGATCTTTGAAATTCCAACTCTCCAATCCTATGCACAACAGCTTCTCAGTAGCCAGACGGATATGAAACGAATACAACCACCACATAATACTAACCATTAGAGAGAGTGAGAAATGAACAGCTTAGTACTGGAGAGATCTCGAGAGAGGCTTACCAATGTTGACAACGTAAGTAGGGACCTTGAAGAAGAGAAGCAGCGGCTTGGATTCTAGCAGGGTTTCGGAGTCATAGCTGGCTTATAGTAAAAGGGTTTATGTTTTAGTCCCTTTTCTTCTAATTTTCATTTTTAGGTCCTTGCAGCCTGTCTTTATTAGGGCCTTATGATCTAAGACACTAAGCACTTAATAAAAAAAAATCATTATAACAAATGTAACGTCATAAAAAATATGGTTAGTGATAATAAATTTCATTAGAATAGTTCAAATGCAGCGTTTTTTTTTATTTTATTAAATTTCCAATTAATGAATTTTATTATTATTAATTGAAAATTTTAATTGTAGTAATGAATTCATAAAATTCTAATTGTATCATAAAAAATCTTCTAATTTATTTTTCGTTTCTCATATTTTTCTTTATATGGAGGCCATGATTAACTAATCTATGTGATATAAACTTGGTCCAATCCCAAGTTTAATTTTAAAATAAAAAAATGGTAAATCATCATTTTGTTAGACTTTTTTATCCTTAGGGATATTTCTATTTTTTTACTATTAAGTGAACAACTATTAATTGTAATTTTAGCTTTTTTAATAAATTATCGGTTAAGTTACATAATTTTGATTCAAATAAGGATAATAAAATGACACAATAAATAACCTAAATTAATGAGTCAAAGTCCGGATAGAAAATAGAATCCTTTTAATGTGGACCTGATCTATATCACCCTTATGATGAAGAAATACGATATGAAAGTTATATAAAGGTTAAGGTCTTTTACAATTACTTAGATTAATTATAAACATACGGTTCTCTAATTTGTGAAGAAAGCTTATGTATTGAGAAAATTATAGAAAAACTTAAACTGAATATCGGCAAACAACCGAGTAAATTTTGGAAGTCTAATTTTTAATTAATTGTATCAATGGAGAACATTCTATGAGTAAAGCAAGTTATAGTCGTAATAATACGGTATTTTTCCAAGTCCTAGAGCCTCAAAGTCAAGTCCAAATCACACATCTTCTTGCGCTCATTATCCATCTCCCTCCACTTGAGCTTGTATGGATAATGCCTTTGTAACTTCTGAAGCAATGGCATAGTGCTATCGTCACTTGCTGATTCTCCCATTGATGCCGGAATATGTGCTTCTCCAGTCGCAAGATCAATATTGCTATAATCTTTTGCAATAACATAGTTTTCCACGGCAGTATTAAAGTTGCCAATGTTTTGGCTTAAAGGGTGATCGAGTTCTGGTGGAGGAGTTGGAGAAGAAGAAGAAGATGGATGTATAGGATTCACAGACGAGTCTCCTTGGATTTGGAGAGGCTGGTTAATGTTTGGCTCATGTTGCTTGGTATTACATAGGATGTGACCTTCAACATGAGTTATGAGTGCTGAAACGCTCATA
>JAOQMQ010000196.1:37803499-37815272 GCA_027563845.1 Erythroxylum subrotundum
TCATGGGACCTGTGCTTGGCATTATATAGGTATATGCATGAATTTAATGAAAGGTCCGATTAGTTTTGAAATCATTTATAATGTAGATTTGCATAATTAATGACAATTAAATTTTTTAAGTTTTAAATGAAAGATAATAAATGCTTTGTTATTATGGAATTTGAATTGTAGAGATAACAAAGTCATTATTAATCTACGAGAAAACTAAGATTTGGTTGGCCGGTCAAAATTCGAGTTTAAGTACATTAAATTAACTTTTTCCTGTTAACTTCAATTAAATTTTGTGTTTCATCTCATTTTTAAGTTACGTTATTAAAAAAATGGTAATTAAAATTTAAAGTTCGGTAGAATTATATAAGATTTTTTTGGAAAAAAAGGTATAAATTTATCTTTGAAATTTTTATAAAAAATTCGAATTGTTCTATAACATTTTAGCATTTATAATTTAATTTTTAGAATTAACATTCACCCAAAAAATAAAACTTGGTGACAGTGTAGCCAATGCCACCGATTGGTAGTTATAATGACTAAATTATATTTTGACCAAATGTAGAAATAAGTGCTAATTTGGATGGACTTTTGGAATGTTAATAAGTACTTTTCTCTATCACAAAAGTCATTTTAAAGAAAAATGAGTGTTTTGCTGTAAAATAAAAAATCACTTCTTTAATAAATATGATTTTTTTAGTAGCCAAAATATAACTTTTTAAGAAGCTCAAATTTCAAGCTTTTCAAAAAAACATTTTTTCAGGTAGATTTTTCAAATCAATTAATGAGCTTATTTTTAGTCTCTTTTGCGCTTATGTTTTATACATAATTTCTACAATACCCACAAATTCATCTTCCCGTTTATTATATATTTAACTATTTACTCAATTTGGATATTTATTTTAAAATTTATATAATATTATTTTACCTTTTCATATGTTTTAATATTTATTTTTGATATTAATTTACTTCTGCTATAATCTATATAAAAAATTTGATTAGATATATTTTCATTTATGTGTCATATGGTTTAAAATTATATAATAATTAATATATTGTACTTTGCATATTGTTTAATATATTTTAAATAATATTTATATCCATAAATAATTTTTATTATAAAATAAAATATAGATAATTGTCAAAAAAAACTCTTTTAACTGATTTTTTAGAAAAGTTTTCAAAAAATCTCTATACAAAAAATCTCTATTAACAAAAACCCTATTAGTATAAACCCAACCAAACAAGCAAATTATTGTCTAATGGCTTATTTGTACTATATTATAATTTTCTTGTTAATATTAATTATGAAGAACATAAAGGCCATTAAAACAATGATTTGCAGGTTATCAATTCTGATGGGAAGCAGTAAATCTTGTTGATGGGAAGCAGTGGTCTAATGCTCATGAGTATTGTTTTCTCAAAAATTATAAGCAGTAATTTGTTACTGCTACAAAGTGTCTCAAATATATAGACAGTTCCCTAACACGAAATGGTCACCTTCTTGAACGGAGACCATCAGGCCATTGTTGCGAGAATCCATGGTAGGCATATATGCGGAGTCCTACAACAAGCTCTTCGGTGCGAATGGTACCCGAGAATATTGTTACTAGTATAGAGTAGTAACTTCTAACACGCATCATTATTCTCCTGCGGTTTTCACAGAAACTACACAAGGATGATGATGTCTTCTTGACCCTGTTGAACAAGCAAATCCACCATACAGGTCAGATGGGATCCCCTATTTCCTCTTTCCTGTGCCGATGGACAGAAGCTCAAAGCTCCTGATGGCATCATTGCGACCAACTCTACTGGTGGTTGCACGACTGAAGGATGATGATTTAGACTCCATTCCAGGTTGAATCCTTTGGGTTGTAGAAAAGCGACCACTGCTTGAGAGCAGCCAGTTTGACCTATTCTCACTGGGCTCACCAGATGAGCTTGGTCGGCTGTTTGATATGACAGCCCTCTTTGAAGTGTTTCCGTTTCGAGATGATGAACCGGGTCTTTCTGTGTCAAGATGCTGCAGAGAAAAAAGGTTGCTTTTTAAGTGTTCGAGCACAATAAATCACAAAACAGAGAGATCAGCAAATGATTATAGAATAAAATGCATGCAAACAGTCTTCTAAACATATTAAAAACACATGGATAACGTACATGAAACTGTATAGATTCTAGCTCTACCCACCACATCTTTAGACGATGGAATATCATCAGAAGAGCGATGCCGTGAGTGATCAAGGTGCGATGTGTGCCCAGTGGTATTCCTGCGAGCAAATGCCTCAACCGCACCTGAGAATCTATCTCTGACCTCCTGGCCCACTAGACAAGATATATGAGGTGTCATATTATGAAAAGATAAATGAGTTATTATCCAATTTGAACAAAGAATTACACTAAACTTGTTAATCTTTAAACTAAGAGTAAAAGAAATGAAATGAAAACATTTGCATCTATCACCACTAGACAAGATATATATGATTATGTCACATGATGAAAATATAAATGAGTTACTGTCCAATTTCAATAAAGAATTACACTAAAAGTTGTTAATGTTTAAACCAAGGATAAAAAAGAATTATATCTATCACCAAATCCTTTTAATGTTGACTTGCTTTCAATTTCTAAGGCATAAACAAACCTGAAGGCCGTTCAACTCTGTCAACAGATGGCCCTGGGTTTCCAGTAGGTCTACCACTTGGCTGCTGCAAAGTTATAGAAACATTTGAACATATAAACAAACCACAAGAATGTGAACTACTTCTAAAAAACAGAAGATCAAGAATTAATAAGAACTAAGAACTAACTCGTGTTCGAGAACTTGAACCAATCTGTGGGTACTTCAGAACAGTCCAATCAAATACATAGTCAAACTGATACCCTGCACCAGTTAAAATTGTTAAAGCCTTATCAGATTCTTTTAACTATGGACTACGTCAAGTTTGAACAACTCCAGTCCATTAAAACTTGTAAGGAATGAAACATGAAACACTGTTTCAGGCATCAAGTTAACCTTCACGAATAAATAAGTCTCGGAAGAGTCTCTTCAGGTACGAATAATCTGGCTTATCCTCAAACCGCAACGAACGGCAATAGTGGAAGTAAGAGGTGAACTCTGAGGGATAGTTCTTGCAAAGTAGCTGGCAATGATCACTAATTAAGACTTCATAGACACATAATACCATATACTTGGGAAAATATTTTTTTTTTTAATCTTGATCAATATAATTTTGATTATATACAATTCAAGTTTCTTGAAGTAAGTTACTAGCATAATCTAGTTATAGTACCTCTGCTGGAGTAAGCATCTTCTTTTCACTGATCTTGTCATATTTCTGTTTTTTAGTACCTGCTTTCAGGCCCTGCCAAGGAAGGCTGAAACAGCAAACCACCAAATCAAGAACTTAAAATGTTATTAAGCTTCAATAGAATGAGTGAAGCAGGTTAGTAAGTATAACCTTCCCCTCAGAAAATACATCAGCACATAACCAAGAGATTCCAGATCATCTCTCCTGCTTTGCTCTGGAAATAAAATGATACACAGATCAGATTAGATTACAATATAAGCCGGATTGAACTTAACAAGGACTAGAAAAAAAATTAAAGTTTCTTTTTGTGGCCACATTTATGCTTGCTCACCAATTCCAAGATGAGTATTAGTACTTGCATAGCGAGCTGTGCCAGTGAGATTCTTGTTTTCCCTGTGAGACAATCCTGATGTGAATCAATAAAAGAAAACAGAACAAGTCTTTTCCAAAGCTGAAGGAACATCATTGCAACCCACATGAATTTATGACAAAGACAATAGGTTAAGCAATCATAACTCCAAGAAATTATGCATCCAGGTATCGGACCTTTTCAAGTAACTTAAAAGTTGACTTAGCAACACTAAGCAAGTACACATTATTACTAAGGTTCATACCAATACAGTTCCCTTTCTAGAGCACAAGACATTCAATGTAGCAAATTCATACCAAGAGAGTGAACACATAAATGATAAAAGACACCCCAACAAACATGGGCAATATATGTCCTCACGAGTTGGGCCTATCTCAAAATTCAACTTATTGATTGCTAGGTTCTGTGCAAAGTTTAAATGTAGCTTTAAATACCTTTGCATAGAGTTCTGAGCTCTTGAGGTTCTCAATGATGCTGATTCTAACATCCTAACAATCTCAGTACACTAAAATTATACTTACGATTTTCTACCACCAGCGATAGAAATTGATCCAAGATTCCATATTTCTATTTGAACAAGTCCCAACAAGTCCCAAACCAACAACTATGCAACTACGTAATCTAAACAAAATAAGACATGCATATGGCTGGGTTTTTATTTTTTATTTGGGGTGGTAGGGAAGGGAGAAAGAGGACTCATCACAGCACAAGTATCCACTGTACAACTCACAGTAGCACCATTAAAGTCAATGTCATTACACTAGTAGGCCAGAAAGCACAAAGAGTCCTTTAAATCGCACAACTAATATAAAGCCTAACTCTTACCTATATGGTATATGTTTGTGAGTTTGAAGATCCCTGTACTTTTTTGCAAGGCCATAATCAATTATGTAAACCTGTGGTTATGGAAAAAAGAGAACAAAAAAATTAATCAGCAGCAATACAAGATTATATATTAACACGACTAGCAAAATCTCAGTTGATCCTCAGAGAATGACACCCTAATCAAAAAATAAAATCCATCATGCCCCATTTGAAAATTTAAATCTTAAATAAAACATCTAAAAATCATCAGCAAAAGTCACTAATACTTGCATAGAGTATAGATTGAAACATAATTTATAATTGGCTTTTGAAGATCCAAGACTTTGTGACGAGCCACTTTCACACAATTTTAGCTTCCATTTCTTCTAATTAGTGTGATGTTTATTAGATAAAATATCTTATTAAAAAATGCCATGTTCATAGTATTCCACAGTTGAAACTCAAAAGCCTACTCCTTTAACACTCATGGGTTTTCAACAGAACACAAATCTTATTTTCATAAAGGCACCAGAATGCAGTATAACCCAGGCTCACTGTTTGTCTAACAATTGTAGAAGAAACAACATAGTACACGACTGCACAATAAATAACATAGTTAACTAATGTAATTTGTTCATGGGGATGGTTGACTGGATATTCCTTCTCATTATCTGGTTCAAATCCTGCAGTTGAGAATACAGAGGGGTGCAATTCAAGGAGGGAAGCCCCATACCAGTTATTGAGTAGCATAGAAAACCAACAGCTCATGGGCTGCCATGTATTAAAATCATAGTTAATATATCATTTTTTCTTGTTTGGTTGGAACAACAAAAAGACTTGCATTATCCAATATTTCCATGTTTTGAAATGGAAATGAAATCAGCAGATAGAAATAAACAATGCAATCATTGTTCCGATTCAGGTTGAAAGTTATATCTTGGACTGGAACCATCAAAAGTGGCTTTCACAAGTGTAGACGGTAACTAAAAACGATCTACTTGTGATTGGAAATTTCTACCAGAACTAGTAATGGTCTAACTGACTACTGGCAATAATCATTCATTTTCACAAATAGCTGTAGTGGAGATCTGGATCAAGGTCGTGGCAGAAAATGCCCCACTGCAGCAGTCAATTTTCTGCTAAGATATGTAATATAGCAAACTAGATAAAAGTTTGCATTTTGACTAACTTATGTATCAAACACAAACACATACTATAAAATGCTTCCGATAACTTCAAGGGCACTAATCATTACTAGGCCAAGTACAGAAAGAGATTCTAGATTAGATTGCACAAAACTTTTCCCAACTAACAACTGCGTGGAGATAGAGGAAAGTCAGAGGCTTAGTCATGGTAATCTTGGATGAAAGACTAAATGAAGAAGACTTTGCACTAAGATTAGTAGAACTGTTTCAACATCAGAAATGCATTCTGTAGCATTGATCTTGTTAAGTAGCATGTATGTATGGTCCAACATTGTCTAATATACATTAAGTAATTTGTTATTATGTGATTCTCCTTTATTTTCAAGACCCTCCATGACAAATCTCTGCAATATACACTCAATTCACACCCTTTACTATTGATGAACTTATCACTTTTCATGACTGGCATAAAAGATGACAACCATCTCAACTGACCACTAGGTGTTAATTTCAGATGAACACTTCCAAAACACAAAATTTGAAATAGATGTCAAAATGAATGTTCAACTTAATAAAACCAGATGATAAGAGATTAATTCACAAAGAACCTTCAAAAAAGTACCTGATTAGCTTTGCGGCCAAGCCCCATCAAAAAGTTGTCTGGCTTAATATCCCGGTGAAGGAAACCACGTGAATGCATATATTCTATTCTGTTTATCTATAGGAGAAAGCAAGTGCAGGGGTACAGGCATGCAAGATATTTAGCACAACAAAGCCTCCTTAAGCATTACCAAACCATCCAACCAAACAATCCCTATACAAAGAAAGACCAACTTACCATTTGATCAGCAAGCATCAACACTGTTTTCAAGGAAAATTTACGGTTGCAATAATTGAATAAATCTTCTAAGCTTGGTCCGAGAAGGTCAATAACCATGACATTGTAATCACCTTCAACTCCAAACCATTTGAGATGGGGAATACCCGCTTCATAAGGTTGAAAGAAGCAAACAGAAAATGGTTAATA
This sequence comes from Erythroxylum subrotundum, assembly GCA_027563845.1. NCBI lineage: Eukaryota > Viridiplantae > Streptophyta > Magnoliopsida > Malpighiales > Erythroxylaceae > Erythroxylum > Erythroxylum subrotundum. Next base: position 37,810,142 of record JAOQMQ010000196.1, read on the forward strand.
TATTAAGTCCTATAAAATATACCATAACTAAAAACATAAAAAGCATAATAAGCAAGAACTCACTTCCTCCTTGAAGAAGCATGTAAAGCTTTGACTCATAATGAAGTTGAGGGTGCTTGGTCTTCACAGATTCCTGAAGAAGTCAGTAGAATATATCTCAGAGGAGAAGAAAAACGCAAAAACACTCCACTACACTATAATGAGAATACTAAAAATTTCCAAGCCCCCAACCCAAGAGAAAAGTGTAACAGAAATGTGAACTCCATCTAGACCAGCAAAATTAGTACAAGTGGGGTAAGTATTTATACGAAATCATCAAAAATCTTATATCTGTTGCCAATCTCATGATCAGCTGTCGCCTCAATCACACTTCCCAGTTAGGGAGACATATAATCTTTCATGTTACAACCAAATACATTAAACAAATTATAGTTATAATAGCAGCTAAATTTCATCCACAATTAAAAGAAATATTTCATAAATTTGGAGAAACAACTTGCCAATGACAAAAAACAAAAAGGCAGTTTATTTCCTGTTACACAGATACATATATGATCGCCAGGCCCATGCACATCCCAAAATCATACAACACTACCATCCACATTGAAAAAATATGGTTCTACATATAATATTTTAGAAGAAAAGGATTAAAGAAGCAGATGCCAACAATTTAACACATACCAACTTAATAGCAACTTCTTCTCCATTCTGTACATTAATACCTGAAAAAAAATCACTCAAAGTAATGAGAACTCTGAAACTTCAGAAAGCTAAATGGAAAAAGAGAACAATTGATGAGAAGACTCAATAAGGCAAGTGAATCAAACAAACCCTGAGCCTTAAAGACATACCCAAGTAAAGTTCACCAAAGGATCCGCTACCGATCTTACGACCCAGCTTAAACTTGCCACCAATGACATGATCCATTTTATATATGACAGTCCCAATCAACTCCTTACAAGATACACTAATACAGTTTAACTATGCTCTAGTTATCTAAATCATCAATCACAGTGAGCCAGAAGTAATAGAAAACGTGAAAACTCTCAGATCCATCAAAATCACCACCTAATGAAGTTCAGTGATCAGATAATCCGAAAGAAAGGAAAAAATAACCCAGAAAAAGGTTAATTTTACCTAATATTTTTGGGGCAATAGAAGGAAGTAGAAGCAAAGCAAAGAGGGGATTGATGAAAAATTTTAAGCAAAACCCACTAACGGTGGAAGTAAAACAAGGGGTTGACAATCATGGAACTGCCAGGATAATCATAAAAAGGGCATTAACTAAATGGAGTGGTTAAGAGAAAACACTGAACTTTTGTTGGCGTTTGGAGAGTGAAAAGAAAAAAGAAAAAGATTAACGGAGAGTATCTAATAAGTGAAGATATTCACGGCAAGAATTAGCGATCTGAGGAGAGGTCTGGCAGTGAGAGAATTTTCTGGGGAAAATTTTGTGAAGAATCTGGGAAAAGTTGGAGAAATAGTGATACAAAGAGTAGAGTGTGAAAAGAGAAAGCACACAGAGAAGGGATGATATGATATTGATAAAACGAAATATAGATTTAAAAAATGAGTAAAATATATAAAAGAAGATAATATTAATTATTTATTGGATATGATTGTCTTTTTCTACGTCTATTTTGTTTTTTAACTAAATTATTTAAGTCAAATAAATAACAAAAAAGTGAATATTAATTAAAAATTATTATCAATTTTAATAATTTAAAAATAACAAAAATGTTAAATGACCGTTTCATCGCTTGAGTTGTTATGTAAAGTCAATTTAATTAATTTTATATATTCACTAACACACCTCCTCAAATGAAATTCTTTTTAAATTTAAAACTTGTACAGTCTCACTTTATCTTGTGCTGAATAATAAGTAAATGGTAGGATTTGAACTCACGACCACTTTGTCATAAAGGTTCTAATATTATATTAAATAAACGTTTCATCACAATAGCTTAAACTGTTCTGTGAAACTAACGGAATTGATTTTATATATACCCTAACAAAATATGTTTTGCCAAATCTACAAATAGACTTAATGATTTGGGGCAAAAGAACGTGTTTACTCTTCATTGGTTCCCCTTTGTCCTTTAGTTCGGTGGCGGCAGATACAAAATAATGATAATGGTCAAGACAAGCGGACCATTTCATTTCCAACTTGACTTTTGCTAAATAAACTACTGTTTCACTTTCATACTCGTGACAATGCATATTCACTTTTATGAATTAAATTAAATTAAAAATTATTCAAAATTTTCAAGTTAAAGTTGTGTGTTGGGTTCAAGGAACAAGGAACAATCTGCTGTTTTAGAGACGAGAAAAAATACAGGAGAACTTGAACTTCTGGAGTGGAGAGGATTAAAAATTGGAATCTTACGCTAATGAAATGAAAAAACATATGACAAGACCTTTGGTTTTTGCGAGACGTTGGATCATCAAGGAGATCAATCAATGGCTGTTCTGAATTGCGAGTGTCCAATCCAGACAAGTTGAAGAACAGACAATCAATGGAGTTGTGAAACAGGTGTAATAAATTGATAATGACGTGAGAATTGAGGGGCTGACCTGACTAAGCTGGCATTTTCTAGTCCACAATTTTTCTGACGATATAAATCCTAGACGGCTACTTAGTTTCTCCACTAGGCCTCATCTCTGCACAAGAATAACATTTTTTGGATTCTTATTCATCAAGTAATAAATTTTTTAAATTCTATTTAATTTTTATAAAATTTAACAATTCTTTACTCATATCTATCAATTAAATACAAAAAAATCAAACAAGAAAATAATAATATTTTAAATACTTACGCTAAAACGATATTATTTTTTCATAAAAACTTAAAACATCGTAACTAACTAACTTTCAACTCAATTAATTCAAACATAAGTTGACTTCAAGTCTAACAAAATCTAACTAAACTTTAACTGCCAACTCTAATTAAATCACCTTCTTTTGTTAAGAAGATAATATTGATAATAACAGAAGATATTATTAAATCTTTGATAGACATAAGTTGGTTACAAAGGGGTTTTTTTTTTTTTTTTTTGGGCTGGGTGGATCGGATGTTCCTGTTTAAAAGGATGAAACTTGAATTCACCTTTTCTTTATTCGTAAACTGATAACAAAACCAGATTAGGCCACACGGTTGGTCTCATGTCGTCAACTTGTTTGGTTCTCAATAGGTACATTCGTTTTCAGATCCTGACATCGGGAGGGTTAAAGCCTAGTCCATAAATGATGGAAGAGGACTGCACACGTTGCTTATGTCCATCTGCACTACACACAAGTCTGTTTCAGGCTCAGAGGGTCATTCGTTTTGCTCCTCCACTCTTATTATCAATTCCATCCTAAAATTACTAAATTCTAAGAATATATTTCAGGTCAATTGATTTATTAATTTTTTAAAATTTGAAAACTTTAAATAAAATTTGGGAAAAAAAGATATTATGCAAATATATTACCAAAAAAATTGGACAAAATATGACCAAAAGGAAAAACAATAATAGAAAATGTAAACATAACCAAAAAAAATGGATGGATATAAAGAACGAAAAATTACTATAGAAAGAAGGAAAATTAACAGATGCATGAACATTAAAGAACAAATATGTAGAAGAAGAGATGAAGTACGGATGTTTTAAGAAACAGAAAACCACAATAAAAATTATCTAGATTATATCACATGGATGAAGTGACTTAAGAACAATCCTTGTCATTTTAGGAAAAAAAAAAAAAAAGAAGCTAACTAAGTTCTGGCATGTCTTGCTGATGGGGTATCAACGGCTAGTTACAACCAAGAAATATGGATGGTCGATAAGCTGTTGGGTTTTGATCGAGAAGACGCAATTCAGAGAGTAAATTGAATGACCCAGTAAAGTACAGCAACATTTTTATCACAAATCCAATCCATTGGGTTTTGCAAAGTGATCTAAATTAAGCTACAAGTAGGGTAATCATTTGCTCCCATACAGGTTTCAGGCTATTGTAAAATGGGCAGAGATTATGGCCTTTGAATTATAGTTTACTTAAATATATGATATACACGCCTCAAAAGTCTATAAGCACCTAAGACTTTACCTAAGTGGCCAGAAGGTAAGAATGAGGATTCCAATCGTACTGAATGCATAAAGGATGGGATATACTTAAAAACCTAAATCAGGCCTGATATATGAATAAAAAGGAAAAAGAAAACAAACAAACAAATGCTTATGGTTGTGGTAGGTGCATTATTCAACAATCAGTTAGAATTAGTACTCTGGCAACTCTAACTAGATAGTTCATCCAGAATTATGAATAAATTGCAACTGATGAGGACCGCAGATTGTAAGTGTGATAGAAAAAACATGTAAATGATATGTCTGGAACACAATTGTGATGCAGTTTGCATAACCAAACAACCACCTTGGTTGTCCAAACAGAAAGACGCTGATCAATGGCCAAGATAGTGGTTCAAATGTACGAGAGAAAGAAACTGACATGTGCACAAACGTTAACAACACTACTTTACTGTCCATCTCTGTTCCTTACAAGCATCCATTAATACAATTATTGCAGATCCAAGATCGACAAGCAGGATTAAGATTTTTTACTGGATAACCTAATAATCAATCTCAATCATCCTCTCTATCAGGAGGTAGACCACAAGGCAAAAGCATTTTCTGCACACAACCAAAAAACAAAATTGGTATAAGAAGATTGAAAAGCTGTATGAAATCTACATGACCAAATTCCATTATAGGGGAGCAAAAAATCACTTGATAACGCTTTTGAGTTTTTCTAGAACTTCCTGGACATGGTATTTCCTTGTAGAACATGCAAATCAATAGACACAGCAGTTTTAACTCCCTCTAGAACAGGTCGACTCCAATACTCGTTTCACAAAACTGGATATCATTACTTGTATATAGACTTAAGGCATTGGAATTAGGTCTAAGATTTTCCATAAGAAATCATAAAAACTACATCAGGTCCTATGAGATGCTAATGCAAATTACAAACCCTAATTTTATCCCCTGTTATCTTGACATGTATGAAATGGGTAAGCAAGTAAAAGAATGAGAACCTGCATGAAATTGTAGCGTTCTCTCCCAATGGATTCATTCTCAGCAACAGCAAAGTAGG
>JAOQMQ010000196.1:37815445-37840124 GCA_027563845.1 Erythroxylum subrotundum
GCATGGCCAGTCCCAACATACTTGGCCTGAAGGTGCTCGAGCTGGGAGTTTATATTAAACCGATCGCTCGCCTGCATGTTTTGAAGCAAATCCGAAGCAGCAAGCAGGTACGGTGAATTTTGCGCGAGCAGAGAGGGAGAGAGAGCAAATCTTGAGGGTGATGATGACTTAAACGAGGCTAGGGATCGGATCTCTGTGGCTATTTCAATACAAAAAACCGCACCAAAAACGACGTCACTTGCTCTCCCGTTTGCCTCATTTGTTGTCAATTCCATCCATGCAGATGTAACTAGACTAGGGAGGTCAGGCCGGGACCGCCTATAAGTTGGGCCTGATCTGACCTTTCTCTTCTTGATCGTATTTTAATATTAACATAATATTATTTTAATTAATTATATTAAAATTATGTTAATTTGTTGAACCAACTATTGTAAAATTGTGCTCAAATTTATATATGATAATTTCTTCGTGATCTTTTAGAATAATCCGCACAAATTGAATTTTTTGATGAACATATCAAAAGATAATTAGATATAGTTAAACAATTTGTAGTTCGTAAATAATGATCGGTTTTTAAAAAATGTGTTGTCAAATATTCAATATGATCATACGGATCAAATTAGACCGATCCTCAAATTTAAGTCCCATTCGAAATTTAATTAATCAATTTATTAGTTTTGCCAACCCTAAATTAAACATCATTATTTATCATACTAAAATTAATAACATTTAATTTTTTAAAACCATTTTAACAACTTGAAAATTGAATAAATATTTAAAATATTTCGAGTCATTCTTCTTTTGTACCAATATCAAATTCATTATTATATTTGCAATTTATTAGCTTTATGACATAGAATTTAATTTTGTTTCATAGATTTAGTTTGATGTAAAAATATAATTAACTAAAATGTAAATATACATCAATTTAAATATTCTTTCAATATATAAAGACGAAAAAACTTAAATCACAAATATTATTTAAAAGTGACTTGTAACTTATAAGGGAACAAAAGTGTAATTAATTTTGTTAGAAATTGGCATAATATATAATACATTAAGTCCCCTAAGATGAATCCTTCATTTCATTGTTGTGGACAAACTCTTGAGATGTACATCTATAAACAACTGAATAGCTAATAATTACATTAAAGAAGTAAAGCATAAGAGAGACTCTAGTCAACAAGTTCGTCAACAAAGGGTTAAAAACGATACACAGACTTGACAAAAAGAATATTTACTACTGATTTTAAAAAGATTAAAAGTCAATTAGTAAGCTCACACCACTCATTTTTTGGGGGGCCTTTGGCCCGAAAACTTTCATACCTGGCATCGAAAACACGGGAAGCCGAAGCAAACAGTGAACCAAATGCCATTCACCGGAGAACACAACAGGATCCTCTGCAATGGATATCCGTGACTTTCATACGGGGATTAGTACGTTTCATTTGAATCTGCCAGGTTGCCCTGAAGCTTCAATTTTTGGCCCTTTGGGAGGCAAGAGGTTTAGAAAGCTTCCTTGCACAGGTTGATGGACAGCCGCAGTAGACTCATCTTCTGTATATCGACACGAATGAGAAAAGAAGTGAAACTGATCACTGAGCAATGTACAATAGTTCATAAAACTATACAAAATTCGCACACAATAGTATCAGTAAACGTTACAGAAATAAATATTTTCCATGTACAGATCATAATAAGTCTAGCAAATGTTGAATGATCATTACCAAAGAGGGATTTGATTGAAGGTCTCTTAGGCTTTGTGCTCTTCTTCTTTAACTCAACTGCATAAAAGTTCATATGAACGGTCACACTAGGGAACCAGGGTCTAGTCAGTTCCTGAAGGATTTTTCAGATGCATTCAACAAATATCATAATGCGGCACCACATATTAGAAGGTAAATGGAAAAGGAAAAGGCTTGAAAGCTTGATTGCATGAAACAACGTAATAATGGTTAGAAGTTTCGAACTTATAAGATGGATTGCCCTGCCACAACATCACTGTACTAACCCATCTTAATCTGACCTGTGGACCATAAAAAAAAAGGGGTCTTCAGTCTTCACCCATGAGTCATGATAAGTGTGGCCCTTTCTATAGTATGGAGAATATTAGACTATAGGAGAGAGTTATTCCAGGATTCACCGGACACTATCATAGGGGCTCTTAATTAGCTTTCAAGGAAATCGACGTAAACAGGGACATAACAGGCTCGGCAGAAACATACTGTCATAGAAATATCACCGTACTAACATACAAACTAGTTACATTATGAGACGAATATTTCCACCACTAAAACCATGTACACGAATACTTAATTGGATCAAGATATTGCACCTATATCCCCAGCCAGACCTTATTTTCCACCCATGCCTTGATAAAGGAGACAGTGGTTTCACGCTGATAATCATGATGAGACAGGAAATAGATCTAACTGAATGCCAGTACACTGCCAGCATTTCAATATCTGGCAATCTACTTATCGGCCTCCGGTGCAAAAACAAAATAGTTGCAACCATTTCCCTATTTATTAGAAATCATAAAATGAAAGTAGAGGAGCAAAATACCAATCCCAGGTAGCTGACTATCATTAACAACTTCGCAGTTCTTGTATGTGTAACCAACAAAATTAATATCCTTTGAAGAGAGCATCTGCATTAAATGACAAAGCAACAAACATGAATAAATATGTATATACGTTCCATAAATTAGCAATTGTTAAACCTTTAACTTGTAGGGTCAGCCAGTAGCTTTCATATAGATGCCAACATGTGTTAACTTAGAATAAACTAAAAGATATAAAACGAAATCGGTTAAAAACATGAATTCCCAATTCCTGAAAGAAAAACACTTATACAGGTGAAAGAGCTTGACAAAATGGCAGGATTGACATGACATGTTTCACAAACTCAAAAGTTTCTTGGCTACCAAGATCCTAATTCCAGATGAAGAACTATTGACCAAGACAATGAGTGCATAACCACTAGTAGCTTACCTAGACATAAAATACATCTCAACTAATACAGCTTTAAACCATAGTATAATTTTAGTTCAAAACAGAAAAACATCACTAAGAAATCTTAGTCAAGTAACCATGGCTTGTCATGATGCACTTGCGTAAGCAAAAGCATAAATATGATATTTGTATTAGGAGAAAAAATATAATCTTGCAACCCTAGCAAAGATATCAAGACACCATCTCCCTACTCTTAAAAGTAAGATGCATGCCAGTAGAACTGTAAGAACCAACCTTTCTCCATGGACCAGATTTTGTTGAAGTTGGAACTTGATTATCGGCCTACATAAAAGACCATGCATCATAAGTAAAAACAGAGTAACTAAATTCTTATTTATGGGCACATCACCATGTTAAAAGAAATATTTTACTATACCTCTTCAAATTTCTCAAAGTTTTGAGTGTCCAATTCATCATTGACTTCAGGAATAAATGCAGCTTTCATCTGATACAACTTTGCCCATTCTGTACCCTTAAACCAAGGATGAGCCTGAAATGAAAAGCTATTGCAATTAATTGATCACCTTAGACAGCATTACGAACCAAAATAAGGAATCTAGAAAAGAACACACCATACAACACCTTTATTTCTTCTGCGCCTTTTGTACCAAGCCTCTGATCAACGCCACATAAGAGTTTGCTGATAAGATCTTTAGCTTCTGGAGATAGTTTTGCTTCCTCTGGGAATTTTAAATGAGCTCTCCAGTTAACTATCTGCGAAATAAAGTATGGAGTAGATTATTTAGTGGATATAATTAAAAAATATATCTTGAAAATTCTGGAGAAAAGGAAGTTTAGAAATCACGTATAGTGAGATCACTAGAAAGTGTGTAGGCAATGAAATGCAATCAAACACACCAAACCTAATTTAAACTTTAAAGCTATTACTTATTACAAATGAGAGCAAAAATCGTCTAGCTTAGATTAGGTTTTAATAAAGAAGCGGGCCTAAATCCTAGAATTACCTTCCTACAAGTTGACATAGGTTCATCAGAGTAGAATGGTGGGTATCCAACCAGCATTTCATACATGATAGCACCAAGAGACCACCTGACAATATTAACAAAGTCATAACCAAATTGATCTAAAAGAAGGAAAAAAAAAACAAGTAACTGAAAAGGCAGGGTTAATATACCAATCACATTCCATTCCGTATCCTTTCTTCAACAAAACTTCTGGAGCTATATAGTCAGGCGTTCCAACGGTAGAATAAGCCTGGGACATGGTAATATTGCAAGATTCAGAGATCCAGTGAATAGTAGCAAAAGTAAGCTTCACAGAATTATCATAGCCAAAGGTATATCTAAAGGAAAAAGGAAACTGTTTTAAGTTGCAATATTTAGAAAACTCTTGATTGAAAAATGAAACATCCAACATGTGGAGTAATACCTGCCAGTTTTATCTAAATCAATTCTTTATCAACTATAACGTAAAAAGCCTTATCATCAATGGTAAACTGGTAAGCAACTTACAAGCATTCTCCTGTTCCTCTGCCAATGTTGCAATTGCTCCTGTTGAGTGCGTTTTGGTGCTGCTGGTCTTCCATCACTTTGAAGAGCTCCGCTAAGATTATTTCCCATGGAGAAATCCTTTTCTTGAAGATTACTGCAATCTAATGGCTTACATAATCCAAAATCTGATAATTTCATGTGACCATTTTTGTCAAGTAGTAAATTGTCAGGCTTGATATCTCTGTACCACGAAAATAAGTGAAGGGTTAGGGTAATATCAGATTATTACACGGAAATAAGCAAATTAAAGGAAAAAATGTTCACCTATGTATGTAATTATGTTTATGTATAGACTCAATAGCCAGGACAGTTTCTGCAACATAAAATCTGGCCTCATCTTCGGTAAGTGTATCCTTCCGCATCAGCAAAGTCATCATATCTCCACCAGGTAGATATTCCATGATTAGATATAGGTACTCCTCATCTTGGAAGGAACAATATAATTTGACAATGCAATTGCTATCAACCTCTGCAAGCAGATTTCTTTCTGCTTTCACATGTTCAACCTGGAAATTTTTGCATTCAACCTCAATAAACACAGTGAATAATATATTTACTTGGACTGTCTGTGAAATTCAATAAAGGGCATACCTGGCCTCTACGAAGCATCTCTGATTTCTTCAGCTTCTTCATAGCATACACATGACCAGTTGACTTCTCCCTACAAATTCTGACCTACAGCCACAAAATGAGAGAAAAATTCAGGTATGTGCATCTGCAAACACATACAAACATGTAAATAGCTAATAATAATTGTTGTCAAAAGAGTAAAATAAATACTGATAGCTAAAGTTTAACTTTCAGTGTTGTCCAAAGTACTCATAATACTGATAACTTGTGGAAAAGAGCAACCCAAATGGTGTTAACTTATGAAACCCATTGCTTTTTCTCAAGAACCAAGGATAAGTTCGATTTTCATCTATGAACACGCAAACATATCCAGGCATGTGATATCAACAATCACCTTTTAAAAGACTCTTGCTATCTTTGATTAATTTATTGGATCAAAAGTACTCTCCCATAAGTTCCTATCAATTTGGTTAATTAACTCATGTCCAAAGATTTGTGAAATTTGTTCAGCTGAACATTTACTTGTCTCCATATAGAATAGTACATCAAAATCAGCTCCTACCCATGCTGCATTTACAGTAACTGATCCATATATGTTGGTTTGAGTGAAAGGCTCTAATACCATGTGAAAGGTTTAATGTGGTGCGGTGTTAAAACCTATATCCACAGATACAAAAACCTCAAGCAAACTTGGTCCTACCAATTATACTAGTAGGACAATACAGACTAATATATAATGATCATAAATAGAACCTAAACTATTTGATTATGGCGTACAATGAAAATCCCTATATAAGTAACAATATTAAATAATAAATATTTAACATCTTCAAGTTAGTGAGTGAATGTACTCTCCATTTTCAACTTATATGTGAGTTCTTAGAACTATGTCCCATGTAGCTGATCTCCAATCCTTACAACAGCATGTTTAATGACAACAATATTTCAATAGTAGATAAAGACTTTTCTTTTATTTTCTTTTTTTCCCCAAAAGCAGTTCATTTTTGTTAACCTTTTTTTAACTAATAGGTATTAAAACCAGAAATTAAGCAAAAGAAAAGGGGGCCATTCCCTGTTGCCAAGTTCTATCACAAGGAGAGTAGAAAACGATGATACACTTGGTAATGTCTTTCCTCCTGTAACTGCCAATGATATGAAGTTGATAAACTCAGCAATGCACTGCTCAACGATGGTGACAGTGGCTGAACACCCAAGCTCAAGTTCACTGGTTGCAACAATGAGAGTAGTGACATCGACAATGACTAACATTGATGATTGCGAGGAGGAGGCGGGTGGTAAACAGTACACGGTGGAAACAGAGAACAGATAAAAGCAGCGCTTTTCAGGAAGACTCTTTCTATGAATGTCTATGAATGGAAGGTTTGGGGGCAGAGATTGTCTTACATCGTCATTGAAAGTATATAGGAAGAGAGTAAATCAGGCTTCTGGCTAGGGGGATGGTGAAACCTATCATCCATCCTTAAATATAAGCAAATGCATTTTGCAATCTATCTGATGACTAAGACTAGATGGGATGCTTTTAGAGCCTAGTGTCACTGGTGAGGTTGGGAGGTAGGAGGATGACTCGACAGTGATGACAAGGGTACCAGAGATTGTGATGATGGTAAGAAAAACAACAAGTGGGTAAAGGAAAAAAAGTAGAACAGATGCATATAAGGTATATTGCAGCAATGGTGGGAGGTAGACTAGAGAGATGAAGAGAAGACACTGATAGTGATGTCAGTGGCAGTGTTTGTTGGTCGTGAAACAGAGAAAAAAAGGAAGATGAGACACCAACAAAAGCTTCAGGGACAGTGTCAATGATAGATTTCAGGAGCGGTAGAGAGGCAGAGAGAATAAGAAAAACAGGACACTGGTAGTGATTTCAACAACATCGTCATTGCCAACGATATATTCCAACAATGCCAGTGGTTGTTCAAGTCAGATAGTTTGGGCTTTAGAATCAAACCTTGCTTTAATACCATATGAAAGACTCCGATACTTTATGAAGCTAAAATAAAAGAGATATCATTTAAAAATTTTTGACATCTTGGTAGAGTAGAATAAAGAAAAACAAGGTTGAGAAAAGAATGAACACATTGTTTAACATGGTTCAACTATAAGGCTAAGGGCATAAAAACTATAAAGGTATTCTAGTGTGCTATTTATCTATTTGAAATAGTGGGCTACTTACAAATACATAATATTCCTAAATAGTATCTAAACTATTCCATTACAGCATATACATAATATTCTATGTAAACAAATAAATAATAAAATACTGAATCTCCATTATTTTCAATAACTAGAACCAGAGGAAGAACTAATTTCAACCAACTTCTAGATAATAGTAGCTGGCAGGTCTATGTCTTGTTTCAGAGGATGGCTCGATATTAAGAATGGACAACATGTCAATATGGTTAACAAGAAAAATTGAGCAAAGAATGTTCCAAATAATCTAGTGCAAATTTAAAGCTTAATTACCTCTCCGAATGCACCCTTGCCAATCATTGTCAAAAGCTCAAAATCATCAGCACCCATTTTATGCCTCTGAAGGCGCATGTATTCTATTTCCTTCTTCTCTAAGTACTTCAATAGATTACTTTGCTCTTCCTCAGAGACCTCAGCATCAGCCAACTTCTTCTCAAGTACATTGCGCCTATAAAAAAATGACGCTAATCATCAGCATCAAATAAATACTCCAAAATTTATGTCCTAGCTTGCTATCGACATCTTGACACAATTATCACACTGAAAATATGTTTCTAGCATTAAGACGAAAACAGCAGTCATCTTAAGAGACCACTGACCTATATGTATTTCACATGTTTGGATGCAGAGATTTGCATATGGGCCTAATTATTACTCCTCGAAGACTTCATGATGGTAAATTCTATTCCTACCCAAATTATCTCATTTTCAATTGACTATATTTGTGTTTCAACTCAATGAACTACTTTTTAACCCCCAACGCCCTCTGCAAAAAGAACACTAAAATTTAGTCATAGCAGGATGGTTCACCAATGAAGAGATAAGTAGCATAGGAAAATGAATGGCTTATGGAATTGTTGTGCAAATGAATTCAACTTGTAAAACTCTGTTACAATCCAGCCCAAGTGAAATTCTGCTCAATGCTCTATCGAACTTGGAAATATGCATTGTTACACTTGTTCAACTTCTCCAAACTCATTTATATCATCTGATTAATAGCTATTGACACAACAACAGAACTAACAATTAATATGAAAAGCAAATGACCACAAGAACAGTCTCTGCTAGACACTGAAAATTAAGAATTGGGGTCATCAACGTTGCATTAACAGGAATGAAAGCCATTAATAGAATGACGAAAATAGAAAGAAATGACAATAAGATAATGCAAAACAACCAGATCACACAAGAAACGGGCCATATTGAACAGAAGCATAATAAAAGTCTTATCTTTTATCGAGAACAGGTCTAACTTGGCAAAGCCTATAACTGGAAACTTATTTTCAGAGTATTTGAGTGCAGAAGAAATTGGTAAAATTGGGAAGTTTTGGAAGTGGTAAGACAGGTTCACTATGCATGCAGTTGCTAGAAATCATCCCACAGAGAATGCGATGTCTTCATGCAGGCAAGTTAGGTCAGTAGTTACCAATGACTACCAACTATAGACAGCCAACAAAATGGTCAATTGTAAGCGGGAATACAAACTTGGTATTTATAGCTAATAGTAGAAATTTCAAGTTCCTGTCTGGAAAATGTCTATCAACTTCAAAACAGTAAGTTATTCTTCAGAGTTTGTCGGATGTTCCATGATAAACTAGCGCATTTTCAGATTTGATTCCTCTTAGCCCAACAAATACTAAAAATGTAGTCAAACAGATCCAATGTGAGTCTAAATATTCCTAAGAGATAAATATGTTCATCATTAGCATACATTCGGAGCATGAAAATGTGAACAGGTATCCTAAACTCGTACCCTTGACGTCTAATTTTATGCAGAGGAATCTGCTAAAAGAATTTTATATGAAACCCAAGAAATCAACGAAGAGAAAAAGGGTGGTATGAGATCCTACCGCTCCTTGCGCTCCTGTAGGTCCTTCATCTGCTTCTTGTAATGGTTTTCAATATACTGTTTTGCAGCAGCAACCCTCTGTTTGGTTACATTTGATGGCACTTCTTCACCTGCTTGTGCTTTTGGCCCCTCCTTCCCATTGTCAGTGGCTTCCTTCTTTTTGGTTGATTTCAACTTATCTTTTGACTTCAATTTGTTGAACCAACACCCTGTGGGCTCCATGGCTCTTACCAAGTAACGTATTCACCTTGTTTACCTTTCGAAGAATAATCAGAAAATAATAAAGTCACCCCGCACACTCAATTGCTTAACTATTTATTTGATTGCACCAACTACTGAAATGCACTGTCAAAACTTTTGAATCTCAGAAGGCAGATCAATCCAGGTTCCCCTATTTCATTGAATAAAGGATTCAAGCATGTTGATGGACTGAAAAGCGACAAAAAGCATTCAATTAGTTTATAGTTCATTGTCATTATTATCTCAAAATATTATCTTCCGCAACATAAAAACTTGCACCACGCAACCAAAGTACAAATTTAAACAATTTTCACCAGGGTTACATTTTGCAGTTACAGTAAGAATTTACTGCATATTTATCCTCTTAAGGAGCAGGCAAAAAGATGACATAACAAGCAACAACAAATTTAAACTCTGATTCCATAAGCTAATCTTATCAAACATCTAACGATATTGCAGTTCAATATTTCCAGAGAAATCAGTCTCCAAGTTGCCTGAGTTATGAAGATGCATTTTCTGCTTCTCCCAGTTCATATACCCTGTGTTTCAAAATCTTAAATGGTTCCCTATCCGGATGATTCTTTCAGTAAACAAGCCCAGAGTGACAACTGCACCTGAATTCTGTCAAACAACTCCTATGACTTGGTAGAGTAACTTTTCCCAAAAGGCAGCGGAAATTTTAAACTAGTCTACAGTCCAAAAAGAAAAGCACGATACAATTTTCTACATCTGTGCATTCTAGTCTTGGCTTCGTTGATCAATTCCTATAGCTAATACATGTATAGCAGCCTCATTACATTCTCTAACCAACGGATTAGAAGATCAAACATGATGTTAAGATCAATCAAGTGATCTAAAAATCCAGAACACCACAAGACTGAATTCCAGGAGAAAGCAATTTATGTTTCCGACCAAACAAAACAAAGAGTTAGGAGGAAAAAAAAAAAAAAAAAGCCCGAAACCCACAAATCACAAGCTACAAGAGTGATTCAGTGAAACCTGCATTTCAACTAACTAAAAAACAACGAAAAAGTACAAACCAATCGTAACTTACAGACAATGCGTATGAAGCACAAGAAATCTAATTTTAACACACTTTTTGTGACCGACCAAGCATCAAGTCAAACAACCACTCGGAACTCATAAAAAAAGAGAAAGGTAAAGAAAACGAAAAAATCGTAAGAAGCAATTGAACCTGAAAGAAAGCAAACTAATCCACTAGGCCCTCGCTAACAACACTCGAGCGAATTCAACTAACATTTTCTCACCAACCAAACAGGAAAAAAAAATCCAAAAACTCAAACCGAAAATCTCTGTCTATTTTAATTATTATTTCCAAATCTCAACATAACACGTGTAACAAAATTAATAGAAATTAAAGAAAGAAACAGAGAACACGAATGAATGAGAAAGAAATCAGAGACATGAAAAGGCAAGAGTTGGTGAGCATGTTAGAAACGGAATCAGAGAAAAATACCGTGGGAATTGGAGCACCGAGAGAAGAAGAAACAGCAGAGAAGAAGAAGAAGTATGTAGAAGTAGTAGTCGTAGAAGTAGTCATGATCTTCTTGGTTGAAAATCAATAAAGCCCTTCATTTTTCTTTTTTCTTTCTCTGGTTCGCTGCCCACTTTGCTTTTCTTTGGTTTTTGCTTTATTTGATACTTGGATCTTTTTTTTCCTTCTTTTGACAGTGGGGACTCAGCTCAGGAGGAGGAGTTTCCTTAATTCAGTTTCAAACTTCCCCCCCTCTCTCTCTCTCTCCCTGTCTCCTTTTTTTCTTCTCGTAAACGCGTTAGATCAGACTTATTGTTCGAGTTTATTTTTAGGGAAAAAAAAAAAACACAGTGAGAGGAGTAATAACTAATAACAGCGTTAACGGAAGAACGAAAGAAAGTAATGCAGGCCAGTGATGTTAAGAAATGAGCTGGACCATTAGCTTCACCTAAACTGTCCACCATTACACATTTCCTTTTCTAAATATAATAATAATTTTATAATTTATAATATTTAATTATGTTCTCAATATTGCCTGTATTCCTCAAATTAAAGAGGATGCTAGCACCTAATTCTAGCTATTAAGGACAAAATTTGGAGAATATGCATCTGTTCTTCTTTTAATGTCGTTTGCCAGAATTGTAAACTATATTCTATATTCGATATTATGTTTTGATCACCGCAAGTTTGTAATCAATGTCATTAGTTACACAGAACATTGCTTAATTTGAAAAAAAGATCAAACGAAAGCCAAGTGCTAAATTTCTATTACATAGATTTTGCAATATCTTACCAATTGTTTGTGTTAAAAGTAGGGATGATAATCTGGCCGGACCTAGCTTGGCCAGCCCAGGCCAAAGTTAACAGATCACGGGTCAAGATATATTGGCTCGATCGGGACAGGTCAGGCTGTACTTTTAGTTAAAAGTAGTATTTTAAAATTAGACTCATAAATAAACTGAAAAAATAAGAGAATTAAAGTTTAAAATTTTTGCCAATATTAAATCTTTATAAAATTAATATATGATAATGGTTAAAAAATCAAAGAATATGAAATAAGATTGAATAAAGAGACAACTCTTGTTTATCGAAAAAGTTGAAGTTTAATTAAAAAATGAGAATGTTAAATAAAAACTAATATATTTATAAAATTTGTTAGTTTAAGAAAATCGATTAATTAATCAATTGATTAATATTTAATAACGTTATTAAATAATAATCGATTAGTATTTAAAAAAATTGATCGATTAATTAATTTGAATTTGAGTACTCAATTCAAAACGGACTAGAATTGCTTCTAGTTATGACGTTTTCTTTGAAAACTAAAAAGGGTAATTATCTAAATTTTTGAAAACATGTTTATAGCATATATTAATTAATAATCAAACTTTCAGTATTGTAATTCAAAACTAATATATGTAATATTGATTAATTTTATTTATTTGATATTATTAATAAAGTTAGGTGATTTAAATAATTTACGGTCATTTTGACCTATCCGTAAACGTGTTGAACCAAAACATATCTATGTTGTTTATTTTTTAATAAAAATGTAGTCACGGTGATTAAATCAAAAACAAAAAAAAAAGAAAAGTGAATTTAAATTTGTATTTTATTGCCGACATAATATGATTTAACATAATTGACAATAATTGAACGATGCTAAGGGTCATCCCCACCTATTCATTAAAAAGTTAATTTCTTTGAATTGAAAAATGATGAAGACTAATCGTAGCAGTTAAAACATGGGGCCAAGACTCCGGCTTTTGTTAATATTATATATAATTATCAATTTTAGTTTTTTTTGGCAATCCAAAGTAGGTGCAGGCAAAAGGGCCGCTGTCTCTTTTCACATTAACCTCTCCTTAAATTTTGCAGTCATGTTCTTGGACATCAAACCCCACAAGAATGGGAACTATGAGCGTTGCCGGGGGTTCCCTCACAAATAAGGCAATATTTAATCATTTATCCTTTTCAAGTCCATTTCACTCCTATGAATTTAAAAAACAAAAATTGTGGGCCATACTGTTCTTATTTTACTTTACACATACGCATACAGAAAATGTACTCTAAATTAATTTTTGTGAGTATATATTTTTTATTTAATTGAAATTATTCGTTTAGAGAGAAATGTGAATGTATTTTTCTTAATTCTTTAAATTCAATATAATTTATCTATATTTTGATTGAGAAATAAATTAATTGAAATATCTAAATGAGAAAATCCTATTCCAAAACCTAAATTAAGGAATATATGTCCAAAAAACAATAGTTTATATTAAAATGTTTCACATTCTTATGTTATGTGATTATATACATAAAAGGAAACTTTTTCAACTATCTTCAATTGATCTTCTTTGTTTAATTATTAGGTTATAAATATTTACTTGTGATCATAAGTTTGAATATTTAAATAGTTTTAAACCAACTTATTAAAAATAACTGAATTTCTTATTTAATTAAAATATAAGTCAACTCTTTAAATTATTAAGCTGAGTTTATATTTAGATTCAACATACCTAACTAATTTGTGTATTACTTTTTATTTTCGTTTCTTTTACAAAGTTTTTCATTTTGTTAAGGTTGACGAAAGGTCATCAATATATGCAGCATTTTCTTTGTAATTTTTACAAAAAAAAAACTGTTTATATGGTTTAATTCGAATATGTAACCTTACGATCACGAAAGTATAAATTTTTATCTATTATTCTAAGGTTTGCTCTCTAATTTGAGTAATACTAAAGTAATTTTATTTAGGCTTTGATTATAACCTAATTAAGCCATAGGATCTAGTAACAGGACAAGTTTGAAATTTCTTCGAACGAAATGATAATCTTTTATTACTTGAATTCACCTTTGGGCTACTACTTTATAGGTAACATTGATGGCGTAAAAAGAGTGGCTTAGGCTATATTATAGTAGAAGGTCTGAAAGTTAAAGTTGAGATTAAGAATTGAACTCAAGTTTATTGGATAAAAGATAAAGTACAAAGCTAGAGATAGTGGGAAGTGATCAAAAACCATGGTAGGGGAAAATGGCCTCCAACCCAACAAAAGTGAGCAAGAATGGGACGTTTGGTTCGTCGAAGGAGGAACTTTGGACTTTTAAGAGTATTGATTTTGCACAAATAAGCCAAAACCAAGGGGTGGCGGGGGCCATATATTATTTCACCCACTTGTTTGTAGGAGCATCAGATTCAAACACAAGGAGTAAATGCTACCTTGGAAACTCTTAGGCATTTATTAATTAGAGTAACTTATCGTCAACTACAATAATATATGTTCACATTAAAGCATTTGATTATGGGTGACAGCTGAACTTTAGCCTAACCTGACCCTATTAGGCTGAAGTCAACAAATCAAATCTAAGTTAACCGGACCATTTTAATTAAAACGATGTTATTTTAAATTTTTATTAAAAATAGTCGTTTGCACAAGCTCGAGCCCTCGACTCTGCTTGTTGTCGCCCCTACATTTGATAAAACGTGGCAATTGGTTAAGTCATATTACATCGCAACCTTTAAGATTGTAACTTGAATTAGGCTCAAATTCATTTAAAATAATTAAGAGTGTAATTTAAATTGAATCTAAATAATATTATTTTAAAATAATATTATTATAAATAATTTTTTAAATTTAAAATAATTAGGAAATGTTCTACTTCAATTTTTTTGTTGTGATTTTTAGTTTTAATTTTCTGTTCTTTTAAGAAAAACAAAAACCTATTTGGTTGAAATTTGTAATATAAAAATTGAAAACAAAAACGTGTTTGGTTTTATCATCTAGTTTTTATTTTTGTAATTATACTCTTATGTTAATAATTTTAATACAATACATTATATTTTTTAATTAATTAATTAATTGTCATTATAACTAAAATTAAAATATATGCAATTTAAATATAATTAAAAAATTACATATTAATTGTAGTCATTCTAATCACTACAAGATGTCCATTATATTTTTGAAAACATGACAGTACTGTCATTTACAAAAAGAAACATAAATCAATTAAAAATAAGAATTTGAAATGCAATAATATGAAAATATAACTAAAGCGACATAATCCAATCCAGTTTCCTTGTATCTTTCATCTTCATAAAAATATCCATATAAAGTGGATAATCATGTAAAGCCTTTATAATTATTCCATATTGCACACTGTTAACACTCAATTTTTCTAAAGAATTCGTACATTTCATCATTATGTTAGACTCTTGAGATCTATTCTCCGCAGTGGATGATGTTTCACTCAATTTTTTTGCAAATAAATCATCTTTCCTTTTTTATTGTTCACTAAGTATAAGCAAGACCTCTTATATAAGTTAGAATATGTCTTCTTTAACTTCTTATTCTTAGGAGATTTCTTTCTCTTAGATGTAGAACTTATATCTTGATCTTTTTTTTTTTAATTATAAGAGCAATAGTCATCAATATCATTATATGTTCCTTTTCTGTACTATTAGATGGAGATTTAGTTGATGGATGTGCATGCACACCAGTTGCAGTAATATCTCCAAAAATACGACACAAGTCTGAAAATTTCTTACATCATTTTTTCTTAAATCAGTGAGTCATTTTATGCATCTAGAATGATGAAAAAGGAATATGAGAATAAATATTATATAATATGACATATTAATAATACAAAGACATATTTTACCTTAAATAGATTTTCCCAACATTCATTTGTAGCATTAACTTCACCAGTAAAAGAGTTGTAGCCAATTCCTGTTTTTTTGAGTAAATTCTTGAAATTCTTCAATCTAACCCTTAATCCATTATACTTATTCTTCAATTGAATATTAATATACTCTTTATTGAATTTTGTTTGGAGCCCTGCCTTAATATTCTTCCAACCAGATTTGGAAAAGATAGTAGTCGTTCGATTTTTCTTCTTCACTTCTTCAACCATAAAGGAAATTAAATACATCTTTATGGTATCATTCAATACTCTATCTTTTTCATTTATTTTTACATAATCATTGAAATCATTCATATTGTTCAAACCTTCCAGCACTTAATGTAATCACATATAAGTAACATTAATCACAACAATTTTTACAAAGTATTAAATGCTAAACATGGTTCAAAATATACATGAGACAACCTTAACAATTTCTACAAAATTTTAAATACTAAACATGGTTTAAAATAAACAAGAGGCAACGATATTAAATGCTAAACTGCATATATATACAATTTGGTTTGTAAGACGAGAAGGTGTCTGGTGATACAGACAACTTAACACTAACTCTCACTCTTTGTCCTAGACGTCAACTTGTAAGCATTGACTTTATAACTTGTTGAGATGAGATCTAGTGCTCAGTTTTAGAATCTTGTTCTAAACAGTGACCATGTAAAGATACTATTTTTCTTTATGCAAAGAAAAAAATGTTACTGTGTCCTATTAAGGTGGTCCTAATTGTAAAGTTTTGTAAGTCACGACATAACACAAATTGAATAGTTGATAGAATATATATATATATATATATATTAATATAATGGATAAGAACACCATAGTTACATAGTTACTACGCCCTGTGATTAGAAACATCAGTTATGTCTTTAAGTAGTAGCGTGAGACAACCGGACGGGACCTCCGGAAGGTAAATGATACCAAGCTGATGGAGGCTGAATCTGGCTGATAGATTTAGCCAACACAACGTTACTTCCCAATCGCGAGTCAATAGTATCTTAATAGCTTGAGCCAAAAAGCAGTGTATCAAATTCTTCCGTATCGAGTCCAATAAAATATTGATGACAATTAACGAGTCCGAGTTTAATTCCAAGTGTTGATATCCTAAGTTCTAAGCCTAAGAGAAGACAAAATGGGCAAAATGATGTCAAAACGTAAGTTCGGAATCGAAGAAACAAAGACACGTCTGGCACACACAAACAACTAAAGACAAGTTAAGCACTTTGTCTGTGTGAATACATGCAACCAGGATGCATACTATTACTGCATATCTTCCTTATTAGTTTGTTTGTTGCTGTATATAATTTAGTTTTAACTAATTTAGTTTCAAACCATGTGTTGCTCACGTGCTTGTTTTCAGCTTGTATATAAAAGCTTGTAAGTTGTTTCATTTAATGAGTGAGAACATTTCCACATTTCTTGAAATCCTCTGATTATATTACATACCGTAGTGCCAGCAACCAAAAAAATTGCGTTGGACAAACTTCCTGCAGATAGTGGAAAGAAGATAAATTGAACAGAGAAAATTAGTGAACTTGAAGACAACCACCTTTAGAATGGAAGATGCAATCAGCAAATACCGCGCTCTCTCTTGAACGTGACTTGGTTAAGGTTAGAAGATAGCCTTTCGACTTCATATTCTTCTTGCCTTTTGGCTTTGAGCCAGACAATGAAAGAGTCTTGAAAGGTCATTAGAGAAGAGAGGGAGGCAGAACTCAAGTGGTCTTTTGGATCCAGAGGTCTTGCATTGAAAAGCTGGTGAAGGAATGTGATGGAGAAACGTAAGCTTCTTTGATGAAGTCATGAGAGATGGAAGTTGCAAAGAAGGAGAAACAATAGACATTGTTAGAGCAGCAGAGGGAAGGACCAAAGAGAGAGGATATGGTGAAGAAGAGAAGAATACAGACATGGACTTTGAGGAGATGCTTCTGCCACGGAAACTTGCGGGCCTTCTTTACTACTAGAATTCACTGCGTCGTCTGCCTCACACTTACAAACAAACATGTACATGGATTACCACAACTTCTATGCATAGTTTTCAGTTTTAGAATCTTATTCTAGACGGTGACCAATCAAGTACGTAAAACCAGAAAGAACTCATTTCAGAAAATACTTTCTTTGACAGGGAAACACTTCACATAATCCACTCCTCCACTCACAACCATCTTCTTGTTTTTTGGCCTGCACTCTTTATTTGATAAACATTAATTAAGCAAGACTCATCACTCCCACCGTAGGCACTCTTAAATCTCCTATTCCAATCTTTCTCTCAATACTAGCTTTCTCTATCTAAATTTTATCTGCTTACTATCAACATGGTGAGAAAGACAAGAAGAGACTCTTCGGGGAAGAAAACAGTGGTCGATACATTAACGAATTAATTTGAATTATGCTAGCATGACAATTTTGCTTTCTTTCACTGCTATTGCGTGAAGACGACAATTGGAAGAGAAGGCGAATGACATGTGGTTTGTGCAACTTTCAACGCAAATAAGACCAACAACAGAACGCACTCGGCACTCTCGTTCTCACTCGTGTAAGGTAATGCTATTTGTTCTGTCCTCTTGTTCGAGTGGCAACTAAAACATGTCCAAGGCAATTGCGGGTAGCGTAGCATCTAACACCGGTGCGATTTCAGTGGAAGAGGCAGATAATCTCCTCCGCAGCAGCAAGAAAGTTAAGCGAACGGATGATGGCCCCTTGGTGGTCGCCGAACAAGATGGGGACCTGGAGCCTCGAGTTGCCTCACAGTGTAAAGTTTCGTATCGGGATTCTGTGACGGGCGGTGCTTCTAATTTGAACGTGCAGGGGGAGGATCTTTGCGAGGCTGTTTTAGAGGAAGACTCTGATATGGAGGACTCCGATGACCCTGAATGTCCTACTATGCACATTACCGTGACTGATAAACTTCGCATTCGACGTGTGTGGTCCAACACGCTCATTGTCAAGGTTTTAGGGCACCGCATTGGCTACCGGTTTCTGGTGGCTTCTCTGAAGAAGCAGTGGCGACTTCAATGTGATGTGGTGTTGGCTGACATGGGGAACGATTTTTATTTAGTTAAGTTCAATTACTTGGAGGACTACCGAGTTGTGCTGGAGGGCAGCCCGTGGATGGTGGCGGATCACATCCTGACAGTGATGAAATGGCGGCCGAATTTCGACCCTTATGCAGCTTCTATTGACAAAGTTACAGTCTGGATCCGCATTCCCCAACTCCCAGTCGAATATTATGATAGGCTCATTCTCACCCGCATTGGCAACAAGCTTGGTAAGACCATGCGTGTGGACGGCAGTACTGAGGCTAGCTCTCGAGCGAAGTACGCTCGAATAAGTGTGGAAGTTGATCTGCGAAAGCCTTTGATCTCTAAATTTCGGATGAAGCGCAAAGTCTGGAAAGTTGAATATGAAGGTTTACATCTTGTATGCTTTGGCTGTGGCACCTACGATCATCGTCGGGAAGCTTGTCCGGATGAACCGATGGAGATGGCAGCCCAGGAGTCCACTGCTGACCCACCTCCTGCTCCAAGGGTGGCTCCACCACCACCGGTGACTCCAGTTATCTGACCTGAAATTGTCGAGAGCTATGGTTCATGGATGTTAGTCCAGAAACCTAAGCGTGGACGACACCACCCTCCTGCGAACCGCGTTCAGCCCTCAACCTGAGGTGGACCAGCTCATGATCACACGTCTGGTGTGGATGCTGGTGATAAGATAGGTCCTGCTGAAAAGGACCAGGCACTACAGGACACTCACTTCAGTCTACTGCTGGAGGGTGCGCCAACCTCAGAACCCCTTACCTCTGCTGCGGATTTACCGGCTTGAGAACGCCCCGCTCTGCTACACTCTGGCCTCCACAATCTGAGAGGTGGACGTCGTGGCGTTCACCATATTGCTGCCCAGAGTAAAACGGCCAAGTCTGGCCCAGTGGTCCCACGTCCAAAGCCCAATCCCATACCAGTTATGTCAGGCCCAGTGGGGTCTTCTCATGCTGCGCCCTCCCACCCGGATAATGGGCCATGTAGCCCAGAGTTGCCGCCCTCTCCTTCTGTGCCATGCATGCACACCATGCAACGAAGTTCTCACGTTGAGGGGCAGACTGCCCCCCCCCCCCCACTCCTCTGGCCCCCAGGGCCACTAATGATCGGTCCGTTCCTGGGGTTCAACCCATGCAATTGGATGAGCAGTCTCCAACACTGGAGCTTCCTGTTCCTATGGATACTACTGGTCCCTCTCTCCAGCCCCCTCCTTTGTTGCCACCCCAACCCCCTGACCCTTCTGGATTGATATGTGAGGAGACCCAGGATGCTTTGTTAGATTCGGGTGGGACTAGTCCTTTGGAGTTACCCTATGTCCCTGAAACGCCAACCGACCCGAAAGTTTTACGGGACGACCATGTTGGGGATGGCGCTGCGGTTCTTGCGTCTGCTTCTCATCACGCGATTAGCGTGGTCTCTATTCCCTCGTCTCAATGATTAAGTTCATATATTGGAATTGTTGGGGTGCCGCTACAGTGGAGTTCCGAGCGATCTTAAAGGATCGCGTTCGTTTGCATAAAGTCGATGTTGTAGTCATTACTGAACCAAAAATTAGTGGCCATCATACTTCTCACGCCACTCGGATGCTGGGGTTTTCCAATATACACCGGGTGGATGCACAAGGATTTTCTGGCGGCTTATGGTTGTTATGGAAGAATTCGCAGGATCTGGTTACGGTGGTCCAGAGTGGTCGAGGATACATCCATACCAAAATCACTCGCCATGACGGCTCTACTTGGTATTGTACGTTTGTCTATATTCATCCTACTCCAGCTCTTAAGACTGAGTTATTTGCCCTACTCTCGGCATTTGCGGGGATGATATCCGGCCCTTGGCTTCTCGTCGGGGATTTCAATGAGATGTTGGGTCCGGAGGAAAAATGGGGAGGCGCCCCTTTTGATTTTCGCCGGTGTACGAGATTTCAGCAGTGGGTCTCATTTTGTAACCTAGTCGACATTAGTTTTTGTGGTCCAAAATATACCTGGAGGGGACAGGATAGTCACCGGTATGGTAGGGTGTTTGAACGGTTAGATCGAGCCTTCGGCAATCTGGATTGGTTTTCAGCTTTCCCCTCGACCTCTGTTCGTCATTTACCGCGACTCCGATCGGACCACCATCCTATACTAGTCAGCATCGAATCCCCACCGACCCCCCGAGGTGTCTCCCGGCCCTTCAGGTCTGAGTTGGCCTGGACCACTCACCCTGAATTTAAGTCTCTCCTCTCTGCTCAATGGGATAATTCGGTGTTTTTGCCCCACATGCTGTCCCGGTGGCAAACGTCTCTCGTGGCCTGGAATAGAGACGTTTTTGGCCATATTTTTCGAAGGAAGAACCGAATATTAGCACGACTTGGGGGCGTCCAACGTGCTCTGATGGAGAGAAGTAACCCATTCTTACTGGAACTTGAAAGCCAGCTCCAGGCCGAATACTGTCTTATTTCCCGACAAGAAGAGTTGTTTTGGTTTCAAAAGTCGAGAACTGGTTAGCTCTATTTGAGCGACCGTAACACTCGCTTTTTCCATGCCTCTACTATGATCCGACGGAAGCGTAATCGTATTGAAGCGCTTCGTGATACTAATGGCTGTTGGATTGTGGAGCCCTCGGAGTTACAGCGGCGTGTTGTGGAATTTTATCAATCTCTCTTTGTCGAGGAAGTGGGGACTCGCCCCTCATTCTTACTCCGCGGTTGTTTTCCACCAGTTTCGCAGACAATCTGGGCCGCGATGTGCAAGGAGGTATTTCACACTGACGTTACTCGAGCCCTGTTTCAGATGGGCGCCCATAAGGCTCCGGGGCCGGATGGGTTTCACGCTCACTTTTATCAAGCTCACTGGAATCTGGTCAGCCCTAGTGTGATCACACTGGTTAAGAAGGCCTTTGCTGATCCCACCCTTATTCAGGGGTTTAATGACACTTATATTACGCTGATACCGAAAGTTGACAGTCCTGAGCTGGTGTCCCAATACAGGCCTATCGGTTTATGTAACGTGAGTTACAAGATCATCACGAAGATCCTTGTTCAGCGTTTGAAAGCCAACCTTCCCACCCTTATTAGTCCTTGCCATAGCAGTTTTGTTCCCGGGAGGCAAATCTCAGATAATATTATTGTAGCGCAAGAAATTATTCATTCCATACGCCGCCTGCGAGGTAGACGGGGTTATATAGCTATCAAGGTAGACCTTGAAAAGGCCTATGACCGATTAAGCTGGTGTTTCATTAGGGATACACTTCATGATGCAGGGTTCCCCCTCTGTATGATCAACCTCATTATGAGTTGTATTCAGTCGGCAAAGATGCAGATTCTTTGGCATGGTCAGCCTTCCCCGGAGTTCCGCCCTAGTCGAGGCATCAGACAAGGCGATCCCTTGTCCACTTATCTGTTCGTTTTATTCTTGGAGCGACTTTCTCAGTTAATCGAGGCTCGGGTGGGTGCTGGTCGGTGGAAGCCCTTTCGGGTTGGCAAGGATGATCCCCGGATATCTCACCTATGTTTTGCTGATGATATGGTTCTGTTTGCCGAGGCTTCTGAGGACCAAATGACGGAAATACTAGATTGCATGGAGCTCTTCTGCTCTGCTTCGGGACAACGCCTGAGTGTCCCTAAAACGAAGATTTTCTTCTCCCCTAATGTGCGCACTTCTGTACGTAACCAGCTAGCGAGGTTGTCGGGGTTTTCTCCTACGAAGGACCTTGGCATGTATCTGGGGGTTCCTATTATCCATAAACGGATTACCAAAGCTACCTACACCCATATCTTGCAGAAAGTTCAAGCCCGTCTTTCTGGTTGGAAGGCTGACGGATTATCCATGGCTGGTCGCTTGACCCTCTGCCAATCGGTGTTAGGTGCTCTTCCACTGTACACCATGCAAACGGCGAAACTTCCTAAGGGGCTGGTCTCGAAAATTGAGAGCTGCTGTAAACGGTTTTTATGGTGCTCTACTGGGGCTAAACACAAAATGCATTTAGTTTCTTGGGCTCAGGTGTGCAGTCCCCGCTCGTATGGAGGGCTAGGTTTGAAAATTTTGCAGGCTATGAACACAGCCCAACACATGAAACTGGGCTGGTCTATTATTAAGGAGCCAGGCAAGCTTTGTAATCGGGTTCTAATAGCTAAATACAAGTTGGATCGCTCTCCTCTAGCGGGATTGATTGCCAAATCTGAGTCGTCTCCGCTTTAGCGTAGTATCTATGCCAATTTCGCTCAGTTGCAGGCGGGCATTGCTTGGTCTGTGGGTAATGGCCGAATTGTTCGTTTTTGGACAGATATATGGGTACCAGGTGTCGGTGGTCCCTTAGTATCCTATCTACTCATTGCGCTTCCTGAGGTGCACCTCGAGAAGAAGGTTTGTGAATACGTTACTGTTTGCGGGGGCTGGTCCTGGGCCGACTTTAGTCGATATCTGCCGCATGATATTCTGTTAAAAATCGCTGCCATTTTCCCGCCTCAAAGCACCCATGAGGCTGATAGTCTCTGTTGGTCTTTGGAACCCAGTGGCTGGTTTTCTACTCGGTCTGCCTATCGTCTTCTCCAACAACATTTGTGGTCACCTGGGGAACCAGTTTGGAAGTTGATTTGGGACTGGCCGGGCCCCTTCCGCCTTCGAACCCACCTGTGGTTAGTGGCGAAAGCCCGACTCATGACTAACGAACGGCGTTTTCAGCTTTCGTTGACGGATTCTCCTATTTGTTCGGAGTGCCCGACCCATGTGGAATCTCTAGCTCATGTGTTCAGGGACTGTTGGCGCATCCGTCAGGTTTGGAATTCTCTTCTTGCGGGCCGGAGGCCGCCAGCGTTCTATGGCAATAATTTTCCTACCTGGTTGGCGAGCAATTTGGCGAATGAATATGGTTTTCATGGTGCGAGCCCGTGACCCCTGCTTTTTGGTGTGGTGCTTTGGAAGTTATGGGTTTGGCGAAATGAGTGCTGCTTTACTCCCACTCAAGCCCCGATACATCATCCTCAAGAAATCTTGTCCTATCTTAAGGATGTTCGACTGGCTCATAGCTTCTACAATATCGTAGCCCCCCCCCCCCCTGTTCTGCTCCCCGTAAACAAGTTGTTGAGGTTTGTTGGCAAAAGCCACGTGAAGGATGGGTTAGTCTGTCTACGGATGGTTCCTCCAAAGGTAACCCCGGCCCCGCTACAGCGGGTGGCCTAATACGTGATGTTAGTGGCCAGTGGTTAGTGGGCTTTGGTGCAAATGTCGGCTTTAGTGCCGCATGGCATGCTGAATTATGGGCTTCACCTTGCCTGGTGGTTTGGTTATTCCAGGATTGAATTAAATATTGATTCCGCTTTGGTTGTCTCACTCATTACTTCTGGGACCGGCTCGGTGGTCAACACTCTCTTTTGTGCTGTCAGAGTGTTACTTTCCCGCAATTGGGAGGTACGGGTGCGTCAGATCTATCGTGAAGGAAATCGGTGTGCGGATTGGCTCGCCAACTATAGTTATGGATTATCGTTAGGAGTGCACTGGCTCCCTGACCCTGTTCATGGTCTTGCGTCTTTGCTCCTAGCTGACATGATGGGAGTTGCTCTCCCCCAAGTGACTCCAATGTAGTTCTTTTCGGCTTTAGCCCGTTTTTTTCATTAAAAAAAAAAGACCAACAACAAATCAAGCAACAGATTAGAAAACACATAGAGGCAACAAATACGAAAAAAAACTTGGAGAAAATTGCAGACGGCAGGAGACCCAGAAGATCGCACCGAGAGAGAGAAATATGTTGTTATGAATTTTTTTTTTTCATAATACACGAAAAACCTGATTTTTCCGGTTCCATAAAATTGTCGCGGTTTCTTAAAAAAAACGAAAATTAAAAACATTTTAACCAAACGCGTTTTCAGCGTCCATTTTTTATCTCACAAAAACAACAAAAAACCTAGGCTTGTTGGTTTTACTGTTATTTTTTCTCTCTATTTTTAAAATAAAAATAAAAACTTATTTAATTGTTAATGTTAATATAATTATGTTTTTATCACCGATAATAATTACATATTAGATAAAACTTAAAAATAAATAAATTTTAAATAAATAAATTTATTTAATCTCTTATAT
>JAOQMQ010000196.1:37853372-37866898 GCA_027563845.1 Erythroxylum subrotundum
GAGAAGACTGGAGAATTTGAGATGTGAGACACAGACGTGAGAGAGTTAAACGAGGACAAAATGGAGACTTGTCCAAAAAAAATTCAGCTGACAGGAGAAAACGCTCCTCAGAGCAGCTGGTTCAAAATTAGCTGATTGGGTTAATCAGCCAACCCAATCAGCTATTTACCAAACAAGATTATGAATCTTTTTTAGCTGGTCAACCAGCTAAAATGAGTTGACCAGCTAAAAAAGAGCTGATAAGTTCTTTACCAAACACACCCATAGACTTGTGCTGTGATTTACAAAATATTTAAAAATTGAAATCTTTAAATTTTTATTTATAATTTTTAAAAATTTAAAAATATATGCTTTTAAATTTGAAAAAGCTAAGAGTAAAATATAAATAACATAAATATCACATTAATTAATTAAATATTTTTTTATACATGATCCAACATAACTTTTAAATTTGAACATAACTAATTAAGTTAATTTAAACTAATAATTTACTTAATTATTTTAAATTATTAATTTAAAGGCTTTAAGAAGTTAGCTAAATTACTATTTTAATGAAATATGATTATGATATTTTTATCACATTTATTTTATTATTTTTAATTGAAATATAAAAATAATTTTTTGATAAAAATTAAAAATATATTTTTTATAAATTTAAAGAGAATACAAACAAAATATGTAAAGAAATAAATATAACATAATAAGGAATTTAAAGATATATAAAAAATATTAAAAGGATCAAATTAAATTTTAGTATTTTTATTTTAAATTAATTTGAACTTAATATTTCAACATATTTAAAAAGAACCCTAACATTTTATAAATGTTCAATTTGATGTTTAACTTAATTTTTCTGTAATTATTTTATTATAAAAATTTAGTTAATATTTTGTTGAATTTAAAAGCGATAATTATTTCTCCCCTCTCTGTTTTTCTAATTTCCTTCTCTTATGCCAATATTAAAAACGAAGGGAACAAACTGAAAATAAATGGTGAGGGCATTAGGAGAATAAACTGAAAACGAATGGAGCAAACTAAAAAAGAAAGGTGAGGGCGTCGGGGCTACGTAAATTAATTTATTACGTTATTACTTGTGTTAATTTTAAGTGTCGTATATTAATAGTTAGAGTTTTTGGAACATGTGGCAAGCTACGTCAAGAAAATTAACAAAAACATTAATATCAAGCTAGAATTAAACATCAATACATAAGCACACGTTGTTGCTTTCTTCTAATTCTCTGTTTAAGTCTCAGACATATGATCATAGAGCAAAAAGATTCAATCTATTGAACATCAGGGCCTCTCTTTTGAGGTCTTTCCATATATCAGATGCACCATGTACAGTAAAAGGGCATGTATTGAGTTAAAAATTGGTT
Source organism: Erythroxylum subrotundum (assembly GCA_027563845.1). NCBI lineage: Eukaryota > Viridiplantae > Streptophyta > Magnoliopsida > Malpighiales > Erythroxylaceae > Erythroxylum > Erythroxylum subrotundum. The sequence goes on from JAOQMQ010000196.1 coordinate 37,854,749, forward strand.
CAGTTCCAGGTTTTACATAGGAAAAAGGGTATGCTCGTGTATATCTAAGCTATGCTTCTCACAGAATCGCAGGATCTTTGTATCTTTTGAAAATGCTCATGTATATCTAAGCTATGCCTTTCACAGAATCGCAGGATCTTTGTATCTTTTGAAAATAGTCTCAATGTCTGCCATTACTTCTGAGGGCAAAGGTCGCTCAGTTGATGTGAAAGCTTCAATGTTTTCTTTTAGCTGTTCAACTGAGGTTGCACCAATAATTGAACTAGTCATAAATGGCCGATCTCGTACAAATCCGAGAGCCAGCTGAACTGGAGTCAGACCATACTTCCTGGCCAGTTCAACATATTTTACTGCAGCTTCCTGCAATGCAGTTCAAAGAAACATTAATGACAAAATCAAACTTACTATGATTAATTGCCTATAATAGATCATGTGAGCAGAATGCATAAAACCAATCGCTTTCAATACAAGTAAAATGGCTTCCAAAGTACTTAGTCAGACTACAATAATCAGCTAATATAATTATTAGAACTGATTGATTTCAGTAAGATTGGAGCTACTTATGCAAATCACTTGCATTTATCTAACCCTAGGACGAGATGCCTGAACTTAACTCACTTCTGAGTTGTCCATTTAACTGCACATATCTTCAATGACAAGCGCTTTTCAAATCATGGAATTATCAACAAAAATGGTCTATTAAATTGCCAAATATAGTTTCCCACGAGAACAACATACAGAAATACAAAAACACATAATCTCAACTAACTTTGCAGAGTTGGTTACTCTCATAAAAGGCCACCAATATCATCCAGCTAAAGTGTCACGTTATACTTGTAATGTAAGATCAATTTAGCCAGTAGATACTGGTACTGGGACTCACTTAATTTGCATTTACATTAGAAGTGTCAAAATCAAGCCTCTTAGCCTGAACTATAATCATTCTAATAATCTCCCCTAGCAACAGCCTCAGGATTCAAACTGTCAACCTTACTTCGATAACAACTATAAGGATCACACCCTTTAGCAATCAATTAAAAGCTATTACTGGGGGTTAACGTGAATTATATACCTTTTATAGTGGCAAAGTCTCAAAGCTATAAGGATGACCGCCGAATTAACAATCCAACATAATAGTGGAAATTTTAGAATCTTAAGTCAACTTACTCGGGCAAGTGAATCCTTGTATCTTTCTATGTAGACAGGGAAGAGGTTTAGTCTTCCTTTTTTAGCAGCTTCAGAATCAAGATCCAAATATTTTCCACTTAGTGATCCACCACCCAAGGGAGAGTAAGAAAGTAAGCCAATGTTGCAATTGTTTGGGTGGCATACTTCAACAAGATCAACTGCAAAGAATCACGAGAAACATAATCATTATTCAAAAGGCAACACAAACATGTACGTATCCCATGGGCAATTAGCCGAATTACTTCCATTTCTACTGACTGAACTCTAGCATCATACTGCCCTACACAGCGTAATTCAGTAACAAAAATATTAAAAACCTAATGCCAACAAGTTGCATGAAGGCCACAAATCTATCCAGACCAATGTCTTGGACCTGGTAAAGAACAATTTGCCAATAAGGAAAAGAATGTTCAGATATGAATGCCAACATAGAAGTCAAAGCCCTACAGTTGGGAAACAATTCAGGCTAGACATTTTTGTGCTACAGAAATTTTATTCAGCCTCCCTGCCAAGATAATCTCTCACATTAAATTCTCTTCCTAATTCCATGGTTTCATAGACTCCTCGTAATAAATTATCTGATGTAGGACAAGTTATACAATTAGAAACTCAGCAAAAAAAAAAAAACAGAATAAAGAGAGAGAGAATATGTAGAGAATCCGGATGAACAAGACAGATCTGATCAGGTTAGAAAGCAACAGAATAGGAGCGAAACATAGAAAAACTAACGAGGAATCAAGAACATAATAGAAAAGACAGGTCTATATTACTATCTAAAATAATAGTCAATAAACAAGTTCATAACAAAATTTCTAGACCTCCAATTTGTGATAATGCAAAAATCTAATTCTAATATGACTAGAAAGGCAAATAGATAACAGAATCGGATTGCCAACTCAAAGAAGACTATCGTGGGATTTAAAATCTGAATAAAACAACTAAAACTGAAATCAACTTCAGATATATGTCCAATAGAGGAACTGATGAAATAGTCCCGCTTGATTGTCTTAAGATCATCCGGGTACACCAAAGAAAAGGCAGATTAGAAGCAACATTTACAATGCCCAGGAACCAAGAAGAAAGTCCAATGTGGAAATCCTTGGGAAACAAATAACAAGTCTCCTAGAACCATAATCTGATTAAAAGCGGTTAACAAGGTTAGCAAGATAAACAAGGCTGGGAGTACATTAGAAAAGTGATCGTTTCTTTAACCAGCTCTAGACTATAGACTCTTATTGATGTAAAACAGCTTTGAGTTTATAAACAAAATAAAAGAGGGAAAATTAGTCAACCGCAAACTTTAATTTAGTAGATGAAGAATAAGAATTGAAGTGACAACAACGGCAACTTACTTATGCAAAGTTTTCTTTATTAGATAGGTGTTGGTTATTATGTAAAATTAGTAATTAAGGGTAATAGTGTATTTTTCATAAATTAGTGTTAAGTGTATAGGTTATTTGTATATAACCTTTGTAATCTTATGTTTAACGTGAGTAATAAGAATTTTATCGATTACTCCTCAAAATCTTCATGGTATCAGAGCCACTGCCAATTGTAGGTTGAGTTTACTCCCTTTTGTAGTAGGTTAGTTCGGAAGAATAAGGTTTCAGTATATTGTTTTTGTGGCAATTGTGTGAAGAGGTTGCATTTCGTTCCTCTCCTTTCGACACAGTCGTCACCGAAGCAAAGCCCAAGGGAAGTTCGACTAGTACCCAAGTTTCCGACGCCGTCCGATCTCGCGCATGAGCACGTGTGTCGCTGTTTCACTTCGGCAACTCCCTCCACTCGCCGGCGTGTGTAACACGTGACGCCGCTTGCAGCCACCGTCCTTCATTTTTTAACAGCTGTGTTCGTCGACGGTTTCTGATTCCGACCAGCTACAATCTGGTCACTTCTGACGTTGTTGTTTTTTTCGAACCTCTTATGAACAGATTCTGCTGTAGTTTCGGAGTCGTTTTTTCTGTGGCTCCTTCACTTCGGTCGTGCCATTATGTCAGACACTAAGGAAGCTTCTAAGGAGGTAGATAAACACTATTCAATTAATGATAGTCCCTATTTGCTGATTAGTTCGATTAAACTAGACGGCAGTAGCACTTATTTAGCCCGGTCTAGATTATGTTTGCTGTGTATTAAGGTTAGAAGCCTACTGGGTTATATTGATGAGAATAAGAAACCACCACCTGTTGCTGATCCTACCTTTAGTCAATGGGACTTTGATAATTTGTTGGTTATGTCTTGGCTTCGTAATTCCATGCATCCTAAGATCTGCAGACAATATTTACTACTTGACACTGCAGAGAAGATATGGAAAGCTGCAAAAATCACTTATTCTCGTATGGGAAATGACGCTCAAATCTTTGAACTCCGGAGCAGAATTCATGGCACAAAGCAAGGTGGGCTTATTGTTTCAGATTACTTTTCTGAACTGCGTAGTTTATGGCAGGAACTGAATTATTATCAAGATTTTCAAGCCAAGTGTGTTGATGATGCGGTATTGATTCAAAAAATGCTTGAAAAGGAGCGAGTCTATGACTTTTTGGCTGGTTTGAATCCAAAATTTGATCAGTTGAGAGTTCAAGTTATTGGCAAATCTCCTTTTCGCTCACTTGAGGAGGCACACTCTTTAATCCAGCAGGAAGAGACCAAAAGAAATGCCATGCTTTATACTGCACCAGTTGAGAAGTCGGGTTTAATAGCCATATTACTCATGAGCAGCCAAAGGATGTTATTTATGATAAAGATCATTTGCACTGTGATTATTGTGGAAAGACAAGACATACAAAAGAGACCTGTTGGAAGTTGCATGGGAGATCTACTAGGGGCCGAGAGGGAAAACGAGCTAACTCCACAAGGGCTCAAGCAAATTTTCTGGAAACTGTAGAATCATCCGAGGAGTCTGCTTCAGTTGATAGTCTCTCTTCTGATGAAATTCAGCATTTCAGGGGTCTGATGTCACAACTCAACTCTTTCTCTAGTGCTACCTCCAATTTTGTCAAGTCAGGTAACACTTTTGGTCAACTTGACTCATGGATAATTGATTCTGGTGCGAATAGACATATGACAGGCATTTCTAAACGCTTTCTTAACTACTCTCCTTGTCTACAAGGGGATAGTGTTAGGGTGGATGATGGGTCTTTAACTCCTATTTCTGGGACAGGTTCTATTGTTTGTACTCCTAATATTAAGCTGTCTTTTGTTCTTCATGCTCCTTAATTTCCTATCAATCTTTTATCTGTCAGTGCTATCACCAAAGCTCTAAACTATAAGGTTGAATTTTTTCCTGATTATTGTATCTTTCAGGACCTTCAAACAGGGAAGAGGATTGGCAGTGGAAGAGAGCGTGATGGTTTATACATGATGGAAGACAGTCAAGGCTTGGCCGTTTTTGGAGAATATCAGGATGTTAACCAGGAAATAATAGTGTCATAGGTGGTTAGGGCATCCATCATTTTTTGTTTTAGAAAAACTATATCCCAGTTTATTTTCTAGAATTCGGTTTGATTCTTTATCTTGTGATGCTGGTGAGTATGCTAAGCATACTAAAACCTCTTACCATTCAAGTGATAATAAAGTCGTTGTTCCTTTTATACTTATTCATTCTAATGTTTGGGCCTACACAGAATGCTTCTTTGTCTGGAAATCGATGGTTTGTTACTTTCATTGATTGTTGCACTAGAATGACTAGGTGCATTTGATTAAAGCAAAAAGTGATGTTTTCTCTTGCTTTCAATCTTTTCATAACATGGTTCACACTCAGTTTAATGCCAAGATAAAGGTGTTGCGAACTGATAATGGGACAGAATACATGGATAGTAGGTTTGGTACTTATTTGGAGTCTCATGGGATTGTTCATCAAACTAGTTGTCCTTATACTAGTGCTCAAAATGGGGTAGTTGAAAGGAAAAATAGACATTTGTTGGAAGTTGCTAGATCCCTTATGTTTACTATGAATGTTCCAAAGTCATACTGGGTGGATGCTATATTAGTGGCAGCCTATCTTATAAATCAAATGCCCCTCAAAACTCTTCAATTTTGGGCTCCTTTAGAATTCTTAACAGGGAAACATGGCTATACTATTCCACCAAAGGCTTTTGGGTGTGTTTGCTTTGTTCATACTAGAAATGCTAGGAAATTAGACCCGAGGGCCCTGAGATGTGTGTTCATTGGGTATTCTCCAACCCAAAAGAGATATAAGTGCTATCACCCCCTATCTAGGAAGTTTTATATCAGTATGGATGTTACCTTTCAGGAGTTTGAACCTTACTTTGGCACTACACAGTCACCTCTTCAGGGGGAGAGTAGTGAAGGCGAAGTGGTGCCTGTGGTACTTCATGATCTAATGTAGAGGGAGAATGACGTTCAGGGGGAGATTAATGTTCAGGGGGAGAATGTTGTTGGACTTTTAGATAGACCTGATTTGTTGCGATACTCAAGGAAGAATAGGTCTGAAGAAACCATCATGCTTCCTACCCTGCAAGAATCATCGGGTCAGTTATCTTCTGATTCTAATTTAAATTTACCCATTGCTTAGAGAAAAGGGGCCAGGTCGTGTACAAAACATTCCATTAATAACTTTGTCTCTTATGATTCCTTGTCTCCCTCCTATAGAGCCTTTACCTTGTCTCTTTTCTCTATGTCTACTCCACAGGATTGGGGGGAAGCTATCACAAATCCAAAATGGAAGGAAGCTATGGTAGAAGAAATGAAAGCTCTCGCTAAGAATGAAACCTGGGAACTAGTTACTTCTCCAGGCAAGAAGCTAGTTGGCTGCAAGTGGGTGTTCACAATAAAACACAAAGTTGATGGTTCAATTGAAAGATTCAAAGTCAGATTAGTAGCAAGGGGATTAACTCAAACTTATGGAGTTGATTATCAGGAGACATTTGCACCTGTTGCCAAAATGAACACAATCAGAATTTTACTATCATGTGCAGCAAACTTGGATTGGGATTTGCAACAATTTGATGTGAAAAACGCATTACTATATAGAGACTTGGAAGAAAAAGTTTATATGGAGATTCCTCCTAGTTTTGATAATGAAAGAAATCAAGGAAAGGTATGCAGATTGAAGAAAGCCTTGTATGGGTTGAACCAATCTCCCAGAGCTTGGTTTGACAGATTCAGCAAAGCCATGATCTCTTTTGGGTATCAACAAAGCAATGCCGAGCATAACCTCTTTATGAGACACTACAAGGGTAAGATCACTCTTCTTATTGTTTATGTTGATGATATAGTGATGACAAGAGATGATAAGGAAGAAATGGCTCAACTGAAGAAGCTCTAGGCTCAAGAGTCCGAGATCAAGGATCTTGGAAAGTTACATTACTTCTTGGGAATTGAAGTTGCAAGATCAACAAAAGGAATCTTCATTTCTTAGAGGAAATACATTTTGGATCTTTTGGATGAAATTGGTATGTTGGGACGTAAACTAGCAGAATCACCGATTGAAAGCAATCATAAGCTGCAAGCAGGAACTAAAGAATCAGTTGATAAAGGCAAATATCAGAGATTGGTTGGTAGGTTTATCTATCTTTCTCACACCAGACCTGATATTGCTTATGCAGTTAGCTTGGTGAGCCAGTTTATGCATGATCCTAGAGAATCTCATCAGCAGGCTATCTTTCGCATTTTGTGATATTTAAAGTCAGCCGCAAGAAAAGGTCTTCTCTCCTCAAAACATGGTCATCTTCGAATTGAAACCTTTACAAATGTGGATTGGGTTGGATCTTTAGATGACAGAAGATCCACCTCTAGTTATTGCACACTTGTAGGAGGTAACTTGGTCACTTGGAGAAGTAAGAAACAGAGCGTGGTTGCAAGATCAGGTGCAGAAGCAAAATACAGAGCTTGGCTCAAGGTTTTTGTGAACCTTTATGGCTGCAGAAGTTGCTAGGAGAGTTGGAGTTGGCTGGAGAAGACAAGCTATCTTTGTATTGTGATAACAAAGCTGCAATCAGTATTACTCATAATCCTGTTCAACATGACCAAACGATGCACATTGAAATTGATAGACATTTTATCAAAGAAAAGTTAACAGATGGTGTCTTGAGCTTGTTCCATGTAACGTCGGAAAAACAACTAGCTGATGTTTTCACAAAAGAACTCAATAGTCGAGCCTTTCATACTATTATCCGCAAGTTAGGCATGTGCAATATTTTTGCACCAACTTGAGGGGGAGTGATGGTTATTATGTATAATTAGTAATTAAGGGTAATGGTGTATTTTTCATATATTAGGGTTAAGTGTGTAGGTTATCTGTATATAAACTTTGTAATCTTATGTTTAACGTAAGTGAGTAATAAGAATTTTATCGATTACTCCTCAAAATCTTCAATAGGGAATGATAATAAATTAGATATATTGTCCTAGTTTGTCTAGGATTAAAGCTTATTTAAGAATAAAGAATCCTTATTCAGATAGGATTCAATTTTGGATATTTTAGAAACCTTTCCTATTAGAATAAGGATTCTAAGAACTATAAATATGTGTATACTCAAACCTTTAAGCTATCCTGAAATTTTTCTACAAATTTGAAATTTTAATTAGAACCTGTAATATTTTCTTCTAAGAGAGTGATTTCTAGCTTCATAACTTCCATTATTTGTGTTCTTCGCTATATTCTAGTAATTCTATCATAAAGTTTCAGCAACTAAAAAACTCAAATTCTAACCATATCAAAACTAAATTCTAAATTTCTAGCAATTAAACTCTAAAAACCTAGCTATACCAAATCTTAAATTTCAGCATTCCAAGCTGAAATTTAAACTTGAAACTTAATTCAGCAATCTAATATTGATGATATTTCCCAAATTTTGTGAGTTTTAACTACTAGCTAACATTTCTCCTATTTTTCCTACATCAATTTAGTATCAGAGCTTCGGTTCATAATGATGGAAGGTTGTATAGAAGAATACTCAATGACCAAGAGCAAGATGAAATATTTTTGAGAATTATGGAAAGATTGGACCTTAACAACCCTCAATCACAAGGAGCTCCAAGAATTAGTCCAGAAAACAACATCTGACAACAAACTTCACTTGATGTCGAGGGTGAAGAAAGTGAAAGACAAGATGAAGAGGCTGAAGTTTGTCAACAAGGAGCGGGGTTAAGAAATTAACACCTACCAAGAGATACGAGACAAAGAAACCAAACAACAACACTTGGAGGGTGCATACGAGACTCCAAAGGTTGTGATAGAGCTGAAACACATAATGTACTTGAGGATATTACCAAGAAAGTTCGTGTTGAAGGTCCCGATTTTGCAGGAAAGATGGATGAACACTTGTTCTTGGACTAAATAGTTGCAATGGAGGACTTATTTGACGGGTACAACATGTCAGAAGATCGAAAAGTTCGATTTGTAAAGATGAAACTAGTTGGCCATGCTAAACTCTGTTGGAGATCGATAGAGGATATACTTCGAGAAACAGGGCAGCTACCAATTGTTGATTGGGAAGAGATGAAACTGAAATTATCAGAAAAATATTTACCATTTCATTATCAAAAAGATCTCTAAAATCAACATATAACCTTTAAACAAGGGATAATGACCGCAACTGAGTACGTGAAAATATTTAATGAACTTTGTATTCGAAGTGAAGGAACGAAATCAAAATGACAACTTATATCTCATTACAAAAATGGCTTAAGGATAGAAATTTGCAAGGAGTTAATAATGCAAAGAATTTACGGCCTTGATGATATATATCAGTTGACTTTAAAAACGAAACAATACTTGGGATAGCAAGATACTATAAAGTTTTAAAGTCAAGGAGGAGAGTCCAACGTGAGGAGAATTACAACGGTGCAAAATTTTAGGTCAACACTTAATGTATCAAAATTTTCACTACAGAATAACTACAAAGTTTGTCAAGGAGCTGAACTTATAAAGGAAAATTCATAGCTGAGACTCGGACAAAAGGAGGGGCAACAAGATACTTTAAAAAATATAAACCATAGTAATGGTTGAAGATAGCTTTTATTGGCCCTATTTAAAGCAAGACGTGTCTTACGTCACACACAATATCAAACATATCAACTAGCTAAAGAAAAAAACAAATTCTAGATTATACACACCACTTCCTATATCTCATGAACCATAGTAGGACATAAGTAAGGATTTTACGTTAATAATTCCTAAACTTAATTCCTCAACTTTATAAGAGGTTATGATTATTTTTTGTGGTGGTGGATAGGTTTTCCAAAATGAGTCATTTCATTTCATGTTTCAAGATTTATGATGCTATCCATATTGCCAAACTCTTCTTCAAAGAAGTACAACTCCATGAATTACCTTTAACCATCGTCTTTGATTGTGACGTGAAGTTTATGAGTTATTTTTGGAGAATTCTATGAAAAATATTTAACACTAAGCTTCAATTTTATAATTTTTTATATCCTCAAATCGATGGACAAACGAAAATCATGAATAAAATTTGGGAGACTTGTTAAGATGTTTGGTTGGAGATAAGATGAATAATTGGACCTAATTCTTCCTATGATAGAGTTTGCATATAGCAATTTTATACATAGGTCAACTGCTAAGAGTCCTTTTAAAATAGTTTCGGGATTTCAGCAAGAAAACCTATTAATATAGTTCCTTTACGGCTTTACCACAAATAACACGAGTTAGTGTTGAAGCTGAATATTTTGCACAACATATGAGAGATATCTTTGATGAGGTAAGAAGAAAGATAGCAATCAGCAACTTGACTTATAAACAATATGCTAATCAACATCGTTTATTGGTAGAATTCAGTGAAGGGGATATCCAGATGGTAAGGATTTGTCCAGAACATCTTCCAACATAAAAATATAAGAAACTTCATTCATGGAGTGCTGGACCTTATAAGATATTCAAGAAATAAGTGCTAATGCTTATGTTTTAGAATTACCAAGTGACAGAGGAATTAATCATATGTTTAATATTGCAGACTTAACTATTTATCATGGACATGATAAATATGAAATCCACTATTGCAATCGTTCCAACCATTCATCATCTTAAAGATGAGATAGAGGATGTTCTTAATGAACAAATTGTAGCTACAAAAGCTGATAGTAGGGTTTCTTATCAAGTGGAAAAGAAGATCAATTTCTGATAGCACTTGGATTTTAGAAGTTGAATCCAAATTTATATGAGTAGTATTTGTCACATTCCACGTCAAGGATATTTCAGATAAGCCGAAGAGAATTAATGCAAAAGAGATTAGAGTTTATAAACTCAATAAAAAAGAAACCACAACTTTAATTTAGAGAGATGAATCCTATCCTAACAAGGGCAACTTACTTCACGCTAAGTTTTTCTTAATAGATAGGGAATAATAGTAAGTTAGATATATTGTCTTAGTTTGTTTAGGACTTTTTAAGAATAAAAAATCCTTATTAGGATATGATTTAATTTTGGAAATTTTAGAACCCTTTCCTACTAGAATAAGGATTCTAAGAATTATAAATATGTGTTTACTTAACCTTTCAATAACAAGTTATCCTGAATTTTTCTTCAAATTTGAGTTATCAATTAGAATGTGTGATGCTTTCTTCTAAGAGTGATTCTTAGACTTTACTAGTGATTCCTAGTTTCCTAACTTCTATTGTTTGTATTCTTCACTACATTTCAGCAATTCTAAGCTAAAGTTTTAGCAACTAAAAAACTAAATTTCAGTCATATCAAACCTAAATTTCAGCCATATCTAACCCAGAAATTCTAACTTATGAACTTTCAACATTCTAAACTGAAATTCAGACCAGAAACTTGATATTCCAACAGTCTAAAGTAGCCATATTTTCCAAATTTTGTGAGTTTACCTATTAGTTAATATTTCTTCTATTTGTCCTACATCACTTATACTGTGTGTGCTAAGGAAACAATGGGTCTCTTTGCTTTTAATTTATCCATTGTTCTTATCTCTTTAACTAGTTATACAATATTGTGATGGCTACAAAATTACCTCCTAAAAAGGTGGAAATCAACAATACATAAAGCGACTTCATGAACCAAATGATTTTCAACAATACTATTTTAGAAACTTCCACCAAGCTAAGATTCCCAGGACAAAAATCAAAGTAGGTCCAATGAATAGAACTGCTTATGAGAATCCAAAATGTTACATTCACTAGGTATTGAACTTTGAAGTTCTATTGAATCGATAATAGCATGAATGTAGAACTTACTTTCAAAACGACACCTGACCAACAGACTATAATTGTTCTGGATACTAATGATCTTTGGTAGTCCTTCAACTTTGGCTGCATGAACAAACTCCATTACTCCATATGATGTCTCATTAGAAACACCGATATAGCGTACCTAAATGAGATCAAAATACATTCTCATCAGCTAATATGATATATCAAATATCTCACCCGTAACTCCTCTCTGCCAAGTTCTCTATGCCCTTTCATCTTCATAAGGAAAAAGGAAAAGAAAGATGGCAAAAAAGAAAATGATTGGATGTTATCTTAATGGTCTGTAGACTTTTTCCTCTATATTCCTTAGAAAATTTCACCATGACTGATCACCTTAGCTCCTTTACGATATAAAAGTCAATGCTATTGTAGAGAAAAGCCGATGAAGCTTCATTTGGATGGAAACAAGGACAAATTCAAAGAAAGGAAAGAAAGAGGGGAGATTACAACAATCACTTTCCTGTGCATTTTTTCTATGTGAAGAATGGGTTTGATTGACTTGACAAAATTGAGAAGATCATTTCATGAATAAAAAGGAGCTTAATAATTCGTAATTTTCTCCTAACATCCTTTCTCGTTTGAAGGCTTTGAAAATGATGGTCCCAAATGGAGGGGAAAGATGATGTCTTGTTCCTTCCTTAGCAACCTTATCTTGAAACAATGGATCAGGTAATTCCATACCTGAGTTTTTGATCCGCATTATATTGAAGATTACAATGTAAGTATACTAGACTTTGATAAGTTTTCTTTATATGTGAAAATCACCATGTAAAG
>JAOQMQ010000196.1:37919939-37942332 GCA_027563845.1 Erythroxylum subrotundum
TTCATGCTAGAGTTCCTTAAATAAATATAGAACTCATTCACAGGTAAGAACAATTTATTAAAATATCATAACCAAATCATCAATATACTATTGAAATGATAGAAAAATTATGTGGTTCATAATATTTTAGTAAAATTTCTTCACCATATTAAGCATCCTACTAAGCAGTAATCATCGACAGGATAAATAACTACCCGAATGGATCTTAACGTTATTTTAGAGGAAAAATACAAATTTTAAATATACGTTAATATTTAAAAATTCCTCAACATAAATAGTTTCACATGCTCAATTCTACGACAGATAAAAATAAGCATTAACTATTGTTAACAAAAAACATGTTTATGCCATAATAAGATTAAAACAATTAGAATTAACAAATAAAAAATTACTAATTAATCTTATGCATAAACATATGGGAAAAATTAGAAATAAAATTTGGAGCAAAAAATAGGAAAAAGGGACCAGAAATGAGTCTACACGCGCCCCGATGCGTGTGCAAAATATTTTTTAAAATCAATAAATAAAAAAATAAAAAATAAAAGATTCGGGTCGGGCGCACGGGTCGGGCGCGCGTGGATCGGGCGCGCACATAGTAGATACCGCGTCGTCCCCATCAACCAACTGGGTCCCTTTTTTGCTCCAAAATCTGAAAACATCAAATCCATTTCGGCCATGGAAGAAAACACGGAAGTTTTTCAAAAAACTCATCCAAAAAACCGTAGTTCTTTGTCCAAAGCAGAGATGAAACGCAACAACAACAACCAATAATTTTTTCTGAACCAATAACTCATCATTTCAAAGTTGTTTAGACGAATAACGATTTGAACAACCGAAAAAAAAAATCGAGCCCTAAAATCAAATGACCTGTCTTTGATACCAATTGCTAAAATAAATGCAGTAATTAACTACATTCAACAACCAAGATCACATTCTATTTACAGCATAACAAGACAATGAAATCATACCTCCAACACTTGGCATGTAGTCTTGAACCCTCTCCATTTTGTTAACCAAAACCTATCAAAGAAAACCGAAACCTATCAAAGAAAACCAAAACCTTGTGCAAGAGAGTGTAATGGTAGAAGACCAAACCTTATCTTTTACACACCCACACACACTATATATATATGTAACAATCTCACCTTATGTCATATATTATAACATGTTCTATTCTAAGGGATAAAATAGGCTAATTGTGTCATTTTAATGGATGATGTGAATTATAATTTAATGAGGCAACATATAATTATTAGTACCACGTGCCTTAAATGCAATTAGTAAATTAACCATCCCATTATAGTTATTAAATATATATTAGGCAATTCGATTGTGGTTAGGCATATGAAATTAATGTTGTGATTATATTAGTCCACGTATATTTCTAATATAAATGAGATCCGACTTCCATTTCCTTTGATGTTTCAAACTCTGAAACACAAATGTCGATTAATAAATAAAAATACATTACAAGAATTATTAAAAGAAAACTACTTACGGGTTTCTCGGCGTTAAGATACCAGGGGGCAGAAGACATGTACTGGGGAATGTGAGGATTAATCTCTTTCCCATCTTCATCCACCTCCGCGGGCGCAAGTCCAGCTTCCTCTAGCTCCAACTGTTTCCGGTGATCCTCCCGGGATTTGAACGCCACTACATATCAACAAAATTCCATGTCCTTTGAGTTTCCAAATTACTACAGATATAAAAGAAAACCCAATATCTAGAGAAAAAGTAACAAGTGTACCTGACGCAGTAGCCATGCATATAAATTGGAGTTTTTGAGCGCTCAGGTCTTTCAATCAATGGAAGACAGATGCCGGTGTTCCTGTGAAGTGAAGCGGCTAGTTCTAGAGAAATCGTACTTATATACCACGTGAGCAACGAGAAGATGGAAACTAGTAAAATAGAAAAAGTACAAATTGCAATCGTACGATTGACAACAAACATAACGTTTGTAAAGTACAAATTGCAATCGGACGATTGACAACAAACATAACGTTTGTCTAACATCCAAAGTTATTAACTTTCAATTTAATAATTATAATTTAAAATTTTGTATCTATAAAGTTTTGAAATAAAATTGTTTATTTTGTTTTTTTTTTAACTTCAAATATGATTTAATATTAATTAACAATACATACACGAAAGGAAAGAAATAAAAAGTTATTATTACAAAGGTTTATTATTATTATTTATTAAAGATTTTCATATAAGTAGGGATGACAATGAGTCGACCAATGAGCCGATCTCGCTAATTTTTTAAAATAATTTTTAAAAATTAAAAGTATAAAATAACTTTTTTAATTGAGTCTGAGCTTGAGTTGCACAGGCCCAAGTTTATTGTGAAGCTTAAATTTTTTAAGCTAAACGATGTTATTTTATTTAGAAAAATTAGATCTTAAATGAGTCTGATTTGACCTATAAATTGACCTATTAAAAATATCTAAATTTAGACATATGGGTCAACTCATTAACCTATTGTCATCTCTACGTATAAACGTATAAAAAACACATGAATTTGCATTAAAATGATTTAAATTCAAATAAACAAGTTATTGTTTTTACATTTTCTATTATTTTTATTTATTAAAAATAATTTATCAATTAAATTTCTATGTTGCTAATGCAATCATATTATGTCTTATAATTAGAGCAAACACTTCTTTGCAGCTGACCTCATATTTTTGCATGTAACCCTCATCTACCAATCATGTCAAATTTACCATTTTCCTTTTTTAAGATCCATTAAAAAGATCCCATAGCTACCAAGTATCGTTTTAATCACTAGCTTTAATAATTTGATCATCAACCGCCTTCCTTTATTTTGATTATTTGACAATACGTACAATAATGAGCATGTACCTTTTTTTTTTTTTTTTTAAGATTTTACGGTAGTGGGTAGGACGTAGGTCATTGGTGTGTCTTACGGGTTACATATCCATATGTGATATGTGCATGAATACGCAGAAGCATGATCTGTTGTTGTCTTTCTTTGGAATTTATTCTATTGCTCGTTAATTTCTTCACCTACAAGATGAAAAGGCTGAATCTTGGGGAATTGAATCCATATTTTTGAAGGATAATGGAAGTGGCTATCCAGGCCATGAGGATGAGAAAAGGAGGCGTTAGCAAATCAATCACCTTGTATTGGTGTGCAAGCTGGAGGCCGAAGGTGGGGCTCCATCCATTTTCCCACTATATTCCATCAATTTTCAGCTATTTAATAAGTTGGTGGCTAAAAATTGATGGAACAGGATGGGAACAGACTACTTGATACAAGTGATCTGTTCCCATGTCACAAGGAAAAAAAACATAAGCTTAACCAATACACCATGCAAAGTATTAGATTACAAGAATATTAACATTTAATATTCACAATTTGGTGTATGAAAAAATTATAATAAGCTATAAACAAATAAAAAAAATAAAAGCTACCAATTAGTCTTTATGGTTATATATGATATTATGTTACATTTTAACATTTTCAAAATAATATTAGTAGTCTTCTAAAATTTTAATTGAGTTAAGTTTTTTTTAACAGGTTTTAATATATGAGCCATAAATTTAGTTTATATTATGTCATAATTACACGATTTAAACCTATTAAGCGTAGATATAATATTAAATATGATTTCTTTAAATATTAACTAAAATATTATTTTCACCTTAAAATTCATAAAAGGTTTAAATAAGTTTGCCACATTATTTATATGTTATCACTTTTGCACCTATTTAACATGTAATGAGCGTTACTTTAACGTTAAATACAATAATTACTGATTTAATAACGGTAATGTATAAATTGTTACTGGAAAAAGACATAAGTCTTGCCTTCCTTTCTCTCTCAAGAGTGCAAGTGTTTAGTCGGCCAAGATTGTGCTGGGTAGTTTCTGTGTGAGAATTTTTTCTCAGTCGATTTCTGTTTTTGCTGGTTGGGTGTTGTGAGATGGACCAAGGCTTTCAGAATCTATCCATCCAAGAGAAGGAAAACGTCGAGGTTGTGATTCCAGCAGAAGAGTTTCGGAGTGAAGAGATTAACTACGATCTATGCTTGTTGGGTAAAATGGTTGGAGATAGAACGATTAACGCAGAGGCCATGGAAAGGATGCTGTTGAGCCTCTGGCGTCCAATGAGGGGAGCGTATATTAAACCACTGACAGGCACCAATCTTTATATTATTCAGTTTTATCACAATATTGATCTGAAGAAGATGTTAGCTGGGGGACCATGGTCTTTTAACAAATGTATTTTGTTAGTTCATCAGTGGAAGGAAGGAGAGAATCCAGGGGACATAGATTTCACTCATACTGATCTATGGGTACAATTTCATGGTCTACCATTGGGATTTGCGTCGAAAATGCTGGCCAGAAATATTGGAAACGTGATGGGAACCTATCTGGAATATGACTCTACCCATAGGCGGAATTCTTGGAACAATGATTCGGATTAACGTAGAAGAACCCCTTATGCGCAGGAAGGTTATACGCAAGCAGGGAGCTGACCCAATAGTGATAACTTTCAGCTATGAGAGGCTGCCTCTTGTCTGCTATCTGTGTGGGATTATAGGGCATAGTGAAACTAATTGCCTCAAGCTACTGGAAAGACCAGAGGGGGAGATCTGTCGTGAATGGCCGGAAGAGATTCAGGCGGAGGTGCGGGCACGGAACGTTAGGAGGCAGGTGCAATAGAAACGTGATTCGGGACAGGATCTGGGAGCTGAGTTTGTGGCAAAAAATAAGGAGACGACTTCCCCAAAATCAGCAGCATCAAATCCTAGAAGAATCAGCAATGATTTCTCTTTTGTTCCTAAAAGGGTAACGATCAAATCTTCTGCCGATATTGGTGGTACATTGGGCCATAATTGCTTGGTGATTTGCGGCAGCTCAAGTGGCCAAAGCCTGACCCACGGTTTCCAGCAGAATGAGAAAGAAGATATGACTATGGATATGGAGGAAATTAAGAAACGCCCTAGACAAGGAAACGCCGTGGACAGCTCGGTAGAGTTGATGGATATGAGTGATTCCATTATGATTCTAAACCAACAGCACATTTTAACGGTCGGTCTTGCGCAGCAGACCCGACGAGAGTCATAAATTGCATAGCATGGAACTGTCATGGCCTAGGCAACCACAGGAAAGTTCGTGTCTTAAAAGTCCTTGTTAGGTCCAATAAGCCTAGTATTCTGTTTTTAAGTGAAACAAATGCAAACTCTGTTAAGGTTGAAGAAATAAAAGTTTTATTAAAATATGATTTCTGTTTTTGTGTTGATCGGATTGGTAGGAGTGGTGGACTAGCTATGTTCTGGATGCAGGACGTTACTGTTACAATTATTGGTTTCTCTAATAATCACATTGATCTTTGCATTGACGATTCTTTTTTTCCAAAATGGCGACTTACAGGATTCTACGGATTTCTTGAAGAGACTAGAAAATGTGCTAGTTGGGAGCTACTGAGATCCCTCTCGCGGAATCATAGCATGCCATGGGTTTGTTTCGGGGATTTTAACAATCTATTATCCCTTAATGATAAACTAGGGGGAGGGGAGTATACTAGTTCTCTAATGGAGGGTTTCCGACAATGTATATCGGATTGCAATCTCATTGATATCCCGCTGCTCGGATTCGGATATACCTGGGAGAGGGGTAGAAATACAAACTTGCCTATACTAGAGAGACTCGATCGTGCTTTCGTTAATGAAGAATGGATGGCCATTTTTTCGTTTCACAAACTGCACAATTTGGTATGTGGGACGTCGGATCATACCCCTATTAAATTGGTGGGGGAACGTCAACTACCAGTGAAGAGGAAAAAGCGTTTTAAGTTTGAGAACAAGTGGTTAGCGAAAGAAGGTTTTATGGATTTTGTCACTAATTTCTGGGGTGATAATCGGGAGTTAAGCTTAATTCCCAGGCTTAGGCTTTGCGGCAATAGGTTACTTCATTGGCAAAGACATCTGGGAGGCAATTTCACTAAGCGGATTCAGGTCCTCAAGAGGCGAATGGGTTTGGCACAAAAACAACATCAGCATGCGCTATTGGGGATCCAGAAAACTACTCTTATTCGACTTCTTGCCCAAGAGGAAATTTATTGGAAACAACGTTCTAAGATTTTTTGGATGCAGTATGGGGAAGCAAATTCTAAATATTTTCATGCACAAGCATCTAAAAGGAAAAGAGTGAACCATATTAGCGTCCTCACTGACGATAATGGACAACAGGTTTCGGACAAAGAGGGAATCTGTTCAATCATTTTAGATTATTTTTCCCAGCTTTTCTCGATGTTAGGAGGATTGGATTTTCAGCATTTTGATTCTATACAGTCGGTGGTAACCACAGCAGATAACGACTATCTTTTGGCGCCATTCCAGAGGGAGGAATTTAGGAGAGCTTTATTTGATATGCATCCGGATAAGGCACCTGGACCGGATGGGATGAATTTGGCGTTTTTTCAAAAATGCTGGAATATCTTGGGGACGGACGTGATTAATGATTGTCGCAATTGGATGGACACGAAGGAATTCCCCGACACCCTAAATGACGCTACGATTGTTTTGATCCCCAAAAAAGACAATCCAAGCTGCATGAAGGATTTTCGTCCAATCGCTTTATGCAATGTTCTATACAAGCTCATAGCCAAGGTAATTGCAAACCGATTTAAAACTATTATGCCTAGAATTATTTCTCCAATGCAGTCGGCGTTCGTCCCTGGGCGACTCATCACTGACAACATTATGGTGGCTTTTGAGATTATACACTACATGAGGAATAAAGGCAAAGGAAAAATTGGTGAAGCAGCTTTTAAGATCGACATTAGCAAAGCGTATGATAGAGTGGATTGAGATTATTTACATTTTATCCTGCTAAAGCTGGGTTTTGACAGAAATTGGGTGGAACTTGTTATGGTGTGTGTTACCACTGTCCGGTATTCAGTAGCTTTCGATGGTTCTGAAATTGGTCCTATTATACCCAAGCGTGGGCTGAGACAGGGAGATCCGTTATCCCCGTATATATTCATACTATGCGCAGAAGGTTTATCAGCTTTACTACGAAGGAGTGAGGGGAGGGGGGATATTCATGGTGCCAGAATCTGCCCAAGGAGTCCTAGCGTCTCGCATCTATTTTTTGCTGATGACAGTTTTATGTTTTTTAGGGCAACTGAGCGGGAAGGACAAAATATAAAAAGAATTCTGGCCCTATATGAAGCATCGAGACAGGCGATCAACTATCAAAAGTCAGGTATCATGTTCAGTTCCATTACTAAACAAGATGATAGGACTACGGTGGAGTCTATCCTGGGCGTAAACACCCCTCTTGATCATGGAAGGTATTTAGGGCTACCATCGTTAATTAGGAGACAGAAAAAACAGG
The DNA here is from genome assembly GCA_027563845.1 of Erythroxylum subrotundum. Lineage (NCBI taxonomy): Eukaryota > Viridiplantae > Streptophyta > Magnoliopsida > Malpighiales > Erythroxylaceae > Erythroxylum > Erythroxylum subrotundum. The sequence goes on from JAOQMQ010000196.1 coordinate 37,927,310, forward strand.
TATTTTCTTTTATCAAAGATCGTCTCAGTAAGCGCATCATGAGCTGGAAGAATAAATTGTTATCCAGACCAGGAAAGGAGGTGGTCCTCAAGACCGTTGCCCAAGCATTGCCTGTTTACTGCATGAGCGTTTTTCTCCTCCCCCGGGGAACTTGTGAAAAGCTACAAAAATTGATGACTTCTTTCTGGTGGGGGTCGGGCAAGACTAATCGGAGGACTATACATTGGGCAAGCTGGGAACGGCTCTGTGTACCGAAAAAATTTAGGGGCATGGGATTTCGGGATCTTCATTGTTTCAATCTAGCCATGCTATGCAAACAGGCCTGGAGATTTATTGCCTATCCAGATTCGCTTCCGAGTAGAGTTTTCAAAGCAAGATATTTTCCTAATGACAGTTTTCTAGAAGCGAATGATAGGGCCAATGCGAGTTTCATTTGGAGGAGCATTATTGTCGCACAAGACTTATTGCGTCATGGGGTTCGGTGGAGGGTGGGAGATGGGGCACTGATTAATGTCTTCAAGGATCCATGGATAAATGAGGATGGTAATTTTTTCATTTCTTCCCCCTATCCAAGCTGTGGGTAACATGAAAGTGCGGGAGCTTTTTAATGAGTCAGGTACGGGGTGGGACGTTCAGCTGCTTAAAGGTTTGTATACACCTTACGATGTCGGACGAGTTTCCAGAATCCCCATTTCGATGGCAAAACCCCCTGATCAGTTGATTTGGCACTATAATAAGGATGGAGTGTATTCGGTTAAGTCAGGATATCATTTGTCTCTTAGATTGTGCAACGACAATACTAATTTTGCTGGGGAAAATTCGTGGAATAGGTTGTGGAATCTGCCCATTCCTCCAAAAATAAAAGACTTTACATGCCGCTGTTGTAGGGAGTTTGTTCCTTGTAAAGATCGGCTAAGAAGGAAGGGAGTTATGCTTTCTCCTGAATGTGACGTATGTGGGAACGATGAAGACATAACCCATGTGCTTTTTGAATGTTCTACTGCAAAGGAATGTCGGGCTTTAGTGAACGTTAATATTCAGAATATGGGGGTTGACGCTACGATTGGCCACATCCTAGACAACATGCCTGAAACGTTATTAACACGTGTTTTATCAATAGTCTGGAGCATTTGGTATCACCGTAACCTCAGAGTTTGGCAAGGTAAGATAGTGCCTTCGAACATGATTGTTTTATTTGCTGATAGTTTTATGAAGGACTGGCAGGCGGCTCGCAGGTGTTTTGAGAGGATTAGAGAACCAGAGAATGCTCCCGACTCCAGTATTTCAGGTTGGAGTCCACCACCGGAAGAGTTTCTAAAATGTAATGTAGATGCGTCTATTTTCAAAGATCAGAATGCGACGGGTTTCGCTGCTGTGCTTCGAGATGCAAGGGGCAGGTTTATAGCTGCTCTTTTCGGGCATTACCCATCTTTGTTTGATCCGGTCATAGCGGAATTAATGTCCATTCGAGAAGCACTGTCGTGGTTAAAGGACAAACAAATTGACCATGTCATTCTGGAATCGGATTGCTTGTTGGCGATTAAAGCTATTCAAACTTCTTCGATATGTTTTTCAGATATCAGAATGTTGGCATTTGATTGTCAAACGTTTAAGCGACAATTCTTTCATTTGTCCTTTTAATGGATACGTATGATTGCTAATAAGGTGGCTCATTCATTAGCAAGGGTAGCCTTATTCCATGCAAACTATCACAGATGGGACGCTAGTCCTACTTCTTTATGTTCTATTTTATCGTTAGATCAATCTTTCTGTAATGTTGCTGATAGAGAAAGGCCTTTAGGTTATGGGTGTATGGGACAAGCCTGTCGGCTTGGGTTAGATTTTTAGCCTTTCTTTGTCCTCGACGTTTATGTTTTTCCAAAAAAAAAAAAAAATGTTACTGCAGAGGACTTGGTTAAACTTTTGTGAACTCTAAAATGTAAATGATACTTTTACCTTTCACAAATACAATTTGAAAAGTAAAAAAAACATAACATGAAGTTTGTTGCTGGCACATTTACCTATCACAAATACATTTTGAAAAGCTTGCAAAGGCCCTTGAAGGTACTTTTGCGCTTGGGATGAGTCCATCATGAGTCATGCTTAAGTTTTGACCAATTTTAGAATTAATTATTTTAAATAAAATAATATTATTTTATTTAGAAGAGTTGTTTGAATTATTCAAATTTGAACTCAATAAAAAATTATTTTATACTTTTAATTTTATCCTTAAGAAATTTTTTTATAATTATTAAAAATATCTTAATCGTTTAATTTAAAATTCTTACACAATATTTGGATATTTAAATAATTAATAATATGGATATTTACAATATTGTATTATTATTTCAAAACAAAGTTTGAATTAATCCATTTTTCAAAAAAAAAGTTTAAACAAATCCTTTCAATTATATTTTTTAAGAGATAAAGAAATAGATAGATACTAATTTTTTTCAAAACAATTGTACTTTTAACAATAATATGATTTTCAAATTTTAAAAATATTTATTATTTTAGTAAACGATTCTTAATTTTAAGAAATAGATATTAAATATTAACATTTGATATTTCCCTTTTAACTAATATAATAAATGGTTTGAATTTTAAAATATTATTTTCTTATGTATCATCTTTTATGGTCAATGCACCGATTTATAAAATTTCATTAAATATTATCTACACATGTGTCATCATTGGCAAGTAATCAATTTATTTTATAAAATTTCAATTGATTGATTTATATTTTAAAATTTTATTTGACTGTTAACATTAATATAATTACATTTATATTAATAACTAAATATTAAATAAAATTAATAGATTACGTATTTTTATTAATAAATATAATAATATGATAATAATATAATATTGTTATTAGTATATATATATTTATTTTATAAGAATTAAATATTTGATATTTATTTTATATAAAATATGGAAAACAATTGTGTGAAAAGACGATACGAAACGAAAAGGAAAGCAGGCCCATGCTTTTCTTGCGCGTTGGCTTTTTTGTGACATCACAAGCCACGAGTGAAAGGGATAGGATAATTACAAAACGGCTTTTGAGGACTTGTGGTCACGGTGATTTTTTGCCATATTACGACGTCGGCTAATCAGAATCTCAACAGCATCTGCATCACGAGAATGCACGCGCCAGTTAGTGATTTAAATTTTAAAAAGCTCATTTCCCACAGTGGTTTAAAAAATATTCCAATCTATAATCCCCATAACAAGAACGTAGTAAACGTCGTCGTAGAAACGTCCTGGACCCATCAGAGCCGTCCATTCGCAGTATCAATATCTCTTCCTTATCTGTGGGCATAAATGTCTCCGCTGTGTCTCTCGTTTCTTCTTCAGGAATAATCTCACTTCCACTCACTTCTCTCCCTTTACTTCCTCTTAAACACGTCTTTTCGAAGTTTTCTTAATCTTCATCATCAATGGCTAAGGAACCAGTCCGCGTTCTCGTTACTGGAGCTGCAGGTACCTTACTCTGTTTTTCTTCTATTAATTCTTCTTCTGTTTTTTTTATCGAAGAAGAGATATATCTGTTGGGGTAATCTAGGCGTAGTAGTGGGCTGTGTTTCGGTGGGTGTTAGATATGGATAACTGATGTTAGATCTAAGGTGTTTGATTGATTAGGACGAAGACTGCGTATTTCAGTGTTATTCGCTCACTGTAATGGATCCTGATCCACGCTTATTGACGTAGTTGGAGCTAGGTTTTTGGAAGAGTAAACCGATCTGGGTTTCAGAAAACTTATTTAGTTCAGATCTGAATTCTAAGGTTCTGTTTCATCACGAACATCGATTTATTTGATCACTACGTTTTGTTTCATCTTCTTTTCAGTTTCAAACTAGAGACATATAGAAATATTATCCGTTTTCCATAGCTATTGAATGCTCGCAATATATTAGCTCCGACTGTAAAATCCTAACACACACACACACACACACACACACACACACACACACACACACACACACACACACACACACATATTTATATAGATGATTTGACGTGTTGTTGATTGGTCCAACACTTTTTTTGAAAAGGGATGATTGGGTAAAAAATTGTTTTTAATAGCTGTTGCTTTTTTTTATTTATGGCTGCTTAGCTGAGCTGAAAGTATTATTGAAATAGTGAGATATATGGTGAATTTGCAGGACAAATTGGATATGCACTTGTTCCCATGATTGCCAGGGGAGTGATGCTTGGTCTCGACCAGCCTGTCATCATCCACATGCTTGATATCCAGCCTGCAGCTGAGGCATTGAATGGTGTGAAGATGGAGTTGGTTGATGCTGCTTTTCCCCTTCTTAAAGGTGTATTTTCTTTTCTTGAGTATTCTAAGTTGAATAACTTTTTCCCCCAACTTTATATGCCGATTCACCACTATAATCTGTTGAATGTTTTAAAACTCTGAAACCACTTTTGCTACAGGAGTTGTTGCCACAACTGATGTTGTCGAGGCTTGCACTGGTGTTAACATTGCAGTCATGGTTGGTGGCTTCCCAAGGAAAGAAGGTATGGAGAGGAAAGATGTTATGTCTAAGAATGTCTCAATTTACAAGTCCCAAGCTTCTGCCCTAGAGAAGCACGCAGCTGCAAACTGCAAGGTGAGTACAAGGGGGAAACATTTCCACTAATTACTGTTCTTTGTTCAATTGTTACTGTTATTTGGGGTTATTACCTGTCAAATATTTTCTAACTATTTCTGATTTTTCATTTGCATAGGTTCTTGTTGTTGCCAATCCAGCAAACACCAATGCATTGATTCTGAAGGAATTTGCACCATCAATCCCGGAGAAAAATATTACTTGTTTGACAAGATTGGATCATAACAGGGCACTTGGCCAAATCTCAGAGAGACTGAATGTACAGGTTTCTGACGTAAAAAATGTCATCATTTGGGGTAATCATTCGTCAACCCAGTACCCTGATGTCAACCATGCTACTGTTAACACTCCATCTGGAGAAAAGCCTGTCCGAGGGCTTGTAAAGGATGATGAGTGGTATGAATGACTATATCTCTAGTTTCTCTTATGGTTACTTTAGTTTGTGAACATGTGGAATCATCCTTTGCCTCTCTTGGTTTATTGAAGGTTGAATGGTGAGTTCATCACCACAGTTCAACAGCGTGGTGCTGCAATCATCAAAGCACGAAAGCTTTCAAGTGCATTGTCTGCTGCTAGCTCTGCTTGTGACCACATTCGTGATTGGGTTCTTGGAACTCCTGAGGTTTGCATTGTTTTGACGGTGACTTATGCCATGATACTGCTTCATGTTATTTGATTTTCCTGGTCCTGCTTTCAAATCTTGTAGGGAACTTGGGTTTCCATGGGGGTATACTCTGATGGTTCTTACGGTGTACCAGCTGGGCTTATTTATTCTTTCCCTGTGACATGCCATAGTGGAGAGTGGAAAATTGTTCAAGGTAAGTAACTTGTGATTTTTAGCATATATCTAGTTTTCACAGTTATCGTCTAATTTGTTTCTTTTTTGATGCATTATGGTGCTGTTGACCGTATGGAGTTAAAATGATTAGTCTAGTCTTTTAAAGTTCAAAACCCTATACTCAAGCTTATTTTTCATGAAAATGTTAGGTTGCGTATGTTCAGCAAATGAGACATCCTCATTCTTCTGCATATTAGGCTGTGTGTTTTTGACACAATCCATAGCGTTTTGGGTGGGTCTTGTATAAAGACTTGTTAATTTGGTGGTTAAAAATTCTTACGGTAATTACGTTTTGGTGTGGAGAAAAGAGACTTGTAATCTAGAATACATCGCATGAACACTGAAAAAAGTATAAATCAAATGCCATTGATCTGTTGCCTCGGGCTTCTTGTAACAACATTTGGGCTGTATGGATGATTTAGTTAACTTGTTTGTGTTGTATATTCTTGTTCAGGGCTTCACATTGATGAATTATCGAGGAAGAAGTTGGACTTGACTGCAGAAGAGCTATCTGAGGAGAAATCTCTGGCCTACTCATGCCTTTCCTAGGTTATTTATCTTCCTCTAGATGGTTCTGCGTAATGTTATCTTTCTGGCATTAGCCGAAGTTAAAATTTTGAATAAAGCTATTGAGAAATTATAAACAAACTGGTCGTGTAGATGGAGAACCAGATGTGGTTTTTCATTTCCCTTTGTGATAAGGGAGACGTTTGAAGTCTCACTAAAGGATGATGGTTTCATGTCTTGAATTTGTACCCACAGACACAGTGTATTGTCTTCGACTACTCGAGGCTTTTTCTTGCTATAAATGCATAACTCGTTTGAAAAATTATGAGGAAGAAAAATAAATTTAGCTCCTTCAAAGACGCTGCAAATACTTAATTCGTTGTTTGACGAATTGTCAGATGGTAACAAATCAGATTGCATCTCACTTCTTTCCACCGTTTTTAAGGGTCAAGAGACCACCAAGTCATGCCAACTCCATCTTATTTAACACGAGGATTTGAATGCTGAGTGTCATGGTTGTGGATAATTATTTCAAAGTAGGTTATCACTAAAATCCGCAACATTTTCTAAATAAGCTACCAGTAATTCTAGTGACCGATTGGAAATGTTTGTAGTGGACTTTCTTTCTCGTGTAACTAAAGTAAAACTTATGTCATCTATTAAAATATTCTCATTTTATTAAAAAATTAAAGAATAAAACTGTTTAAATTGAAATACATTTATTCTGAAGAGATCTTGATTTAACGGAAGTTGGCCCTCACTTTTGTCCCAAATCACGTTTGCTAGAGTGAAAATGTCATCAATTTATCAAAAGTTGGATTAATACAACCTTTATTTAGTCTTCCCTAATTTTAAATAATTTTGCTTCTAAATAAAGGTAGTATTATCATAAAAAGATAACGAATTTGTGATATTCTAGATCATGAAAGCATTGGAATTTGATTATTCATCCAGAAATCATAATAGTCCACCTAGCACTCAAAACCCTTTTTTTGGGATCAGATCTTTTGCTCTGGTTATGGTGCTTTTATCATATCCTATTAAATCTCATACACACATTTACGTGGATCCATTAAATCTCATCTATACATTTATGTGGAGTCCTGTTTCAATCTTGTTCCATTAAATCTCATCTATACATTTACGTGGACTCCACGTAAATGTGTGCATGAGATTTAATGAGACATGATTGAAACAAGACTCCACGTAAATGTATAGATGAGATTTAATGGAACAGGATTGAAACAGAATAATTGAATCAAAAAATTTGATGTATTTTTTCTCTACACGTAAATGTGTAAATGAGATTTAATAAAACAAAGTTGGAACAGAAGATTTGACGTGCTTTTCCTCGTAGTTGGCGAGCTGAACAAACAGTGCATGGCCTGGGTTTCCTCGCTGCAGAGTCTAAAAACCACTGTTGGGCCTATGGACATTATATAAAATTTGGATAAAACTGCAGCTAACCAAAGCACAACAAAAATTACATCTCACATGCACATTTTATAAATTTACTCGAACTTATAATCTTATACCCAAAAAAATGCAACAAATGCAAGCGATTATTAGAAAAATCCCATGTTTGTAGTTAATAAAGCAAAATCAGAGAAGTTAACAGTGGCAACATTTCATAAATTATGTACACATTTCGAAATTACATAAAACAACAAACAATTCATATCTTATCGGTTTAACTTTCGTTCTGATTTTGAAAACATCGGAAAAAATATATATATAAGTAGGATGAAAGAATTTCAAGAACTGAAGCATTATCCAGTAGAGTTTAATGCAAGATTGTGTTCATTAAAAGGCAAAGACTTGGATTATATAACAATATTCAATAATTTATTGACATTTGTGTTTCAGTATATTGTATAATATCTTGTAAATTAGGTGTTCTGAATAAATTTTTTAGTGAGTATGACTGATTTAAATGTATGTCTATTTTTAACTAATCATCTTCTTCAAATTTTAGGTGAATGACGTCAAAATAAGATTGTAACCTATCTGACTTAGATTGTAACCTATCTGACTTTGATGTTACTAATATTTCAAATATATAAGAAAATTTAAGAAATCCCATTTAAAAGTTGTTAGAAGAATATCATGTAATTAACAAAAAATAAAGCATATATGAATTACAAGGCTATTTATGATGCATATTTTGTAGATGATTATGGCAAGATATGCTTTCAATCTCTAATTAGTATTTAGTTCTTGGTGTAACAAATGACAAACAACCGTAATATTGTCTAATACTAAACTAGAGGATAAAATTGTTATTTTATATCCTATAATCAATCGAATGGCTATATATTTCTGCATAATTAATTAAAAGTATATTTTTAATTTCATGTTTGTTTAGTTAACTAAAGTATAACATAAAATCCATGAGATAATAAATATATTTCACCAGTAAAATTATGATAAGATCATAATTATGAGATTTGTATTATAGTTAAGTATCCTAAAATAATGTATAACTATTGTTTTATTAAGATTAGACATTAGCAAAGTAGAATTAAAATTTCAAATGAAATGTTACTTCTATATCTATGAAAATGCCTATTATGATAATTGTATAAGTGATATTTTAACTTTAGATTTTTAAAGTATCTCATTTAGGGATTTATATGTTTTGATTTTATTTATTAACTATCATAGTCAGCTAAATTAACAGTCATTGGATATGTTACGAACTATATAGAGGTAGTTGAATAATTAATATAGGATTCGTCACCTTAAAGTAATTAGGAAAAATATTTTATTATTTTCAATTAGTATTAATTTGAGAAATTCTTGACTAAGATGAAATGACACTTAAAATAATTTTTAAATTTTATTAAAATAATTAGTTATTAGTGATAGAAAAATAATATGATTGAATTCAAACAAAGTGAATATTAATTTCATAATCTATATTTAATCAGAACATTGTATAATAAAATAATTGAATTATACAAAAAAAATCATCCAAAAAAAGTTAGTTAAAATCACTTTAACATTTGAAATGTTTAATTTTTCTAGTCCTAAATACAGTTTAAGACTATAGCTTATATTCTTTCAAATATGTTTAAGAATATAATGAATCGTACACAAAGATAAAGGTAATTTAATTAATTTGAACTTGAATGTAAAGTTAGAAAAATTTTATAATCAAATATAGTATTAAATATTGACTCTTATTTGGACTTAATTAAAGCTAAATTAGAATTAATTATAATTTAATTATAGTATTCAATACTAAATCTTATTCGGACTTAACTAAAGTTAAAATAGAATTTATTAAAATTTAATTATAATTATAATTCAATTAAGTTATTAAAAGGTCCAAACTTTAGCATAAATAAGCATAGGTTATATAGGAACTAACATTCTTAATTTATCTCTCTTTATACCGCCTATAAATATTTGTCAATTAGTTCTTATGAATATTGTTAGAGTTCGTGAACTTGTTCTACTATAATAATCTTTACATAAAGTATAAATTTGAGAGGAATTGCATAAAACAAATTTCATGATAAGCAACATTTACTTGATTATATTTATAAATTCAACTTGTTATAAATTAAAGTAATCTTAAATTTAGAAAAATTATGAATTTTTTTATTTTACTTCACTTCGCACAAAATAATATTCCATCTTAATTTACCAATAAGATTGTGTAATCTAAGCTTTTTTTTTAAATAGAGGAACCCGCAATCTCTACCTTTTGGATGCGCACTGAGTAAACTTTCGGATTGACATAATAGCCTACAAATCACATCAACTGGGTACTCCGCATTAAGCAAGTCTTGTACGATCGAGAGAGCGTAGGTAAGAGGAATCGAGTACAGGACATTTAGACCCCATGTCCTTCCACTCCACCACCTCTAGGGGCAATATAAGAATACATATAACTGGTACAGTTGTTAAGGGTAATTCTTCTAGCTGAAATCCAGAATTCTTTATAAGTAGATCAAAGCATGTCGCTTTATTCAAGTGATATTTTTCACAAAAATTATTGGTGAAATTTTCAATTCACTTGGAGTTGTGAAGAAACTTGAAATTAATGATAAAGAGAGTGTTAACATTCATTACTAATTAAGTAAAAATAGTTTATGGTAAATCAAGCTAATAATGTACAAGTTTAAGCAAATTAACAAACACAAATTATATTAAAGAGTTCAAATGTATAAATAAACTTGTTTATGAAGCCTTGAATAAATTCAACAATACACATACGATAATATCGGTTACACGTTTGTTCAAATTAAGAAAATGAGTGTATGCTTTCAAATCTTTCACTGTTCAAACTGTTCCTATAAGTCAATTTCTGAGTGCTCTAGTTCCTTGCCGATCAGCATCCCGTCTTACCAAGAAGGATCAACATCAACTACACTAGACTTGTCTTTGAAAAGTTCTTCTTCCACCTCTTAAGTTTTGGACATGAAGCAAATCTTTCTCAAGCGCTGCAAATTTCAGCAAGCTTGTCATTGACATGTCTTCGCGAGTATTTTCTATTTACCTTCATTTTCGTATTGACGGAGGGTAAAGTTTCTTAGACTACGATGAATATGCATGTCCTTTCCAAATTATAATGATTCTTGGAAGCCCCCAGAATTTATTAAAAGGTTATACCAAAACCCCATGCAATCATCATCACTTGGACCCTCAACATCTGCTGTAGTGTACTGTGATTCACCTTGAGAATTTGATGTCAACTCAACCAACATATGATCTGACCAGAAGTACTCGTCGATCACGGGAAACATCTCACACGACTCCGTAACTTCACCATTTAACATATCAAGGTTGTTTTTAGCCACGGCGACTGTAGTTTCGGATAAGGAGGATTGCTCACTGAAAGAAGGTTGAGGGGACATTGTTACACATCCTGCCGGACTGCCGACTGAACCAGTAAATGTATGGTTGCTTGATTTCTCACGTTCTGATAGCTTAGAGACACTGAGATCAGAATATTGCTCCAAGTCTGTAATAACGTGTTGCGAGCTGTCGGTGTATTGTTTTCGTTTAATCTTTTTCTTCAAGTGGGTGTGCCAAACGTTCTTAATTTCGTTATCAGTTCTCCCTGGTAATCTTGCCGCAATTGCTGACCACCTGAAAAATGACAAGACGCAAATTGAGTGTCGGATATTTCTATGAAAAATCCTTTTCTCCTTGATATTAAAGAGACAACGACAGCTTTCTCAGTGAGTAAAGATTGAAGACTAGGTTCCGACATTTACCTATTTCCTAACATTTCATGTAACTGAATGATAGTTTCTTCCTCTTCGATGCTAAAGTTTCCTCTTTTAATATCAGGCCGTAAGTAGTTGATCCATCGGAGCCTGCAACTCTTCCCACACCTCAATAAACCTGTTGAACAGTAGGATATGGAAGGTAAGTCAACGAGAACGCAAAGATTCTATTGCATGCTTCATCACTTGATCAACATCGATGACTGGAAGGTTACATAATAACAGACATTAGGACAAACCCCAGAAAAGGTTTGGAACCTACCAGCTTCTTTAGGCAGAGCTCGCCAATTGTTATGGCCATGTTTCTGAACGTAGGAGATCAAAAGCTTATCTTCATCAGGAGTCCATGGCCCTTTATTTAATCCCGTCTTCTCACAACAAGGAGCCCTCCCCATGTTAATAATTTGATCGATCTATATCAGTCTCTGGTCTCTCTGTGTGTATATCTATAATGCTCTGCGATTGTGAGGAGGACTCATAGAGCTATTTATTCTCGTGAGCGTCTGGACAAGAAGTGTATGCTTGAAAAGTCATCCGACAAGAAAAAAAAAAAAAAAACTATTCTATTATATTCAAAGCACCCCGCAATTTCCAAGCAGGAGGATCTGATGTAGACTCGTGAATACGTACACACGTCTCAACGTAATAATTTAATATTGGTAAGTAACGTTTCGAAGTGCTAGATTTCAAAATTTGTCCCGCTGCCGATTTAGTACACGAAAGCACTGGACGGTATATTATGTGTTTATTCTGGCTCGTAAATTTTAGTTATTTATTTATATGAGATTTACGCAAGATTTATATAAATAAATAACTGAAATTTATAAAACAAAATAAAGATAAGATAAAATGAACAGAAGATTCTGACTCAGAAGTACTAACAGTTCAAAAAAATAAGAAGTACCTGATCTTGAGAACTTTAACTCTTTATTCTTACTTTTTAAAAAAGATTTCGCTTATGGTAATCCGATAATTATTATATAACATGAAATACGAATTACTTCTATTGAGAATATGTATTATTTATTTTAAAGATCAAAATTTTGAAAAGAATTAGATCTTGTACAAATAAAGAGCTTTCCCTATAATCCTCTAATTAGTCTTAATATTAGTAGTTTGTTGATTTTATAATGGTCTTCCCTAATGTATTATAAACATTGCATGACAATAAACTATTGCCTTGTGCATGTGCAACACACTGGTCTAGGGCATGTCACTCTCGGGAAAGATAAGATTTATCCAAAAAAGAAAGTAAGAAACCATAAGAAGTAAGGGTCTTTTCCATCTAACCTCCTTTTGGAAGCAAGTGGATGCATTTTTATTATTGATGTTTGCTGGAACCCAGTAAAAGAAATTAATATAATCAGGCTTCATTTGGACCAAGTCCATTTGGACTAAGTATAGATTAATAAAAATTAAAGATAGTATATACCTCTTTCAATTTAACAATAAGACATTGTTCATGTTAATTTGTATACAATTTATCTTTTAAAATTATTCTAAAGTATAGATATCAAATTCCTTCATACTCTTACTAAAAATCACATTACCATCTTATGTTCAAGCTTTTTTTTTTTTTTGAAGTAAACATAACTGCGCAAAATATTGACAAGGAAGGCGTAACGAAACTAACCCAAGCCGACAGGCTTATCCCATATACCCAGTTCCTACTAGCCTTTCCTTATCAATATCTGAACTAACATAAATGTCAGAAGCTAAAATGGAATCTAAAAATGAAGAACTAACACTCCAATGATGCAAGTTTGCATGTAATATAATTTAAGATTTGCTTACTCAAATGCAAACACTTGGGATCTTGACATAAATGGAAAACCTTCATTTATGTTAGAAACAGCAGTACACTAAATTAACAATATAAATTAAAATTAAAAGTAATTTTAATAAACCTAAAAGTATTATGTTATGGTACGTAGAAAACGCTAACTAAACACGACTTTGCTACACTCGAATACGACCGTAATATTTTTTACCATTCAACGCACCAGAGTGGTTGCACATATTTGTTGACCGAGGAAACTTTGTTACAAGTAGTGTTTAGGCATTATCTTGAAACCTAGAAAAGGAAATGCTAATATGAATCTTATCCGGGATGAGATAATTTTGTCGTTGAGTGATTCCGTTGAATCAGTATTTATAATTTTTTTTAAGAACAGTCTCTTTATTAATTAAAGGTAAAATTATATATTATTTGGTTTAGAAAAATTTTTATTAGGTTGAACATTGACGAGTAGTAATGACTCGGGATTAATTCCTCTGTTCTCGTTAACCAAACATAAATATATAAATAAAATTAATTAAAAAAAGATTTGAATACTATTTTAGAAGTGGAAGATTTCTTGTGCAATAGTTCACCATCGCTGACTCGGTCGTTCATACTTAAGAAAAGCAAGGTTTGACTTGGTAGTACTCAGTAGCTTTAAGGATTTAGGAAGGAAATGTGACTGACACTGGTCAAGGAAAAACGCATATGCACAATGCAAGCCAAAAGGCCAAAGCGATAACGACAAACTATAAATGATTGGACCAAACGTGCACGCTTACATAGACCGACGCCGCCTATTCTTATTCTACCTGGTCCTTACCTGTAAAGTTTTAACTCCAGCTCTAAACGACTTTTCTCCAATACAAGTTCTTTAACAGTACTATTTTCTTTTTATTCTAATTTATAAGGTTAAAATATTAATAAAGCCTTTCTATCAACTTATTTTTTAATGTAATTATGATTTTTTTTCTAAGACTAGCTTTCAAAATTTTCAATTAAAACTTTAATAAACAATAAAAAGAAGGATAAACAATAAAAACAACTTATTAAATATATCTTAATTTTTATAATATTTTATTTATCTTGTGATACTGTAAATTAACATAGTTGAAATAAATTTTTAAGCGTTTTATAGAATTTGGTGACACTTAGACCTTTTTTTTCAATTTTTTTGAAAAATTTCAAATTTTTTCAACTTTAGAAATTTATAAAAATGTTTTCTTATCAAATATTCTTCAAAATTTTTAATGACTCTGTATCAAATTATTAACATTTTTACAAATTTTTAGTTTAAAACTTTAGGTGCTATTTTTGTTTGAGAAATATTAATTAAACACAACTAAATTCTATATAATAAAATTTAAGATATATTTAATAATTTGTTCGTAGTTTATAATACTTTGAAAATATTAGGATTTGAGATAGGAAGCAAAGGACAATTAATTGGTTCTGTACAGAGTATGAAGCATCAATAAAACATGTCCTCTCCTTTGGGGGACATCAATGATTTTCGGAAAAGCATATAAATTAATATATAGTTGAAGATTTAGCTACGCGAATTCTCTATATTAATATACACTAATTAGTCTTGAATAACAAAAATAAAAATAGTAGTTAAAGGCAATAATACTAATGTAAATCTTAACCTATTAAAATTTATGGAAACTGTAGTTATTGTCAAAAATTTAGGTGCCGGGTCTACTTTTATTTTTTGTTGTAATTTTTAGTTTTTATTTTCTACTTTTAATTTTTGTTTTTCTATCAAATAAAAACAAATGTTGTTTAATTGTTAATGACAACGTAGTTATATTTTTATTATTGATGATAATTACATATTAGATAAAACTTTAAAATAAAATTTTAATTAATTAAATTTATTTTAATCTCTCACATAATATTTATTAATAAATTATAAAATTATTTTATTTTATTTATAAATTAATATTTATTTTAAATATATTTTAATTATCAAATGAAAATTTTATTTGAAATATATATTTTTGAATATATTTTAAATTTAATTTAAGTGTATT
>JAOQMQ010000196.1:37942432-37959239 GCA_027563845.1 Erythroxylum subrotundum
AAATTTATTTTATTTTATTTTGAATAAAAATTAAATTAATTGTTAAATTAAATTAAATTATTTATAATTTTTATTTAAATATAAAATAAAATAATTCATAATAATAATTAATATATTAAATGATTAAATAATATATATTTAGTTAATAATACATCATATTATAAAAAGCAGAAACAAAAAATTAAAACTACATTTTTTTATTTTCATAAATTTTAAAAACCAGAAGAATCAAAAATATAAATAAAAACTAAAAACTCAACTGAATATATATGAATATACTTATTAGTTAGTACCGCTAAGACAGGAATCTTGGCATAATTCTAACGATGTCACCTCTCTACTGCTTAATTAAGTTCTTAGTGGTAAAATTTGTTCCAAAAAAAAAAAAACTCTCTGGTCGATTGCATCTCAAAACATGACGTTTATAGTTTTAATTCTTAAAAGTTGTAGACTTGTTCTATGAATCGAAGTATTTTAAAATGTATGCCTTGTACGAGTCTTTCTATTTAAGGTAAAGTTGAATAATGAAAGAATGCTCGAACTTAGTCATTTGAAATGAAAGCTTGAGAAATAAAGAGAACCACCATTGAAATCCATAATCACCTTCAATTCCTTGTCACTGCCACAGCTTAAACATTCATTGTTGCAGCGATTTACACAAACAATTGAGGAAGAAATTTTTAGCCACATATGGAGTCTTATTCGGTAACATACACCAAACCACATAATATTATAGCTTGTATCATTCGGCATTGCACCAAAAAAAACGGCAGATACGTCGTCTTTCGGCACTCAACGACGTCATGATAACCCTAACTATATTTCCCAGAACAAACGTCAAATGATAATGAAAAATTAAAGAAGTGAACATGCATTTGTCGTATACATTGTCCAATCCTGTCAGGTTTTTGCATTCTAATGTTGTTGGTACCTAGACAATTCAGAAATGGAGGGACACAAAGTTTGTTAATTGTAAGAATCATTTTTGGCGACTCTCTCTTGGAGTTGGCATAGGCCGGACGACCTGGTTACGTAACTGTGATTCTTAAAAATTGAAAAAGGCAATGAAGATTGGCCGGTCTTCATCTTGTTTGTGCATGTTGATTGATTCCTGGTGGACAGATGATCGCCAACGGAAATAGTCTTTTTGGATGAAGAGAAGAGAAGAGAGAGGAGCCGGTTGACTTTGAAAAAGATGGTAAATCATCTGGTGACATGACAGGGATCAAAACAACCGGCGTCAATAACTGTGGGGTTGGTTTAAAACTTAATTAAATATTTATAAGTTTTCAAAAATCTAAAATTTAATTTTTTAAAAATAATATTATTTTAAGAAAATGGTTTTATTGAGATTTAAACTTTAGGCTAATATCTGATATACCAAGTCGGTCTCCTCCGAAATAAATAGTGAACAATGTTTTAAATTAAACATAAATTAAGTTTTAATTTGAGTGTTGAGAATATAAAATTAGCTTAGTTTGCTCAAATAATGGCAAAAATAGAATTTTAAAATCATACAATATATATACTATACTTTCAAACTTAAGAATATGCTTGTGATGGTGTATTACTATTTACGACTGCTCCTATTGATGAAAGTTCTCCTGCCTAATACCAACTGCTTCTATTGATTTATCGAGCACCTTTCTTGACGGGTTCTAAAACTCTTGCTTATTAAACTTTCTTCTTAATACACTCATCCTTATGCGTTGAATTGTTCTTTCCACATCGCCAATAAGTAACTTCTATCCTAAAAACTCTTGAAAAGATTCATAAACTTTTCAAAACAAGTTTCGGTATATTAGATTTTCGTTCTAGAAAGCCTTAATTTTTTAATATGTAGTGAAGCAAACTTTTAGTATTGAGTCAATCAAGTTATTTTTTTGTATACTTATTGTTTGTGTATGTAGTCAGCAATACTCGAATAATGCCTATACTGATCTGACATGTAATAAGAATTGTGTTAATGTAGAATGCCTTGAGGAGAGCTTACTAAAAATTGGTTACGTACCAACTTACATCAAATGTGGATTATGAAAGATTACATGCAGATTCCAATAAACGTAGCTAGAAGAGGCCTGGTGTTGACATGCTAAAGTCAAGACTTAGTTAATCTTTTGTATTTCATTCTTATAAACATAAATAACCATTTACTAGAAGTTGAAAGCTTCTAATCTACTCTTATAGTTGATTAATTATAACCAGGTCTCTTTCTTTTCTATCCACCATTCTGTTTTTTATGTAGCAACTGTTTGTTTTCGTATAATATTTATAGTTTCTGACTAGTTATAGCCATTTGACTAAACCAAGTCTTCATTATCTTCAAATTGTAAATTACACGAATCATTATTATTTTTCTTTCTTTAACCAAGTTTAGTTTGGTAACTCTCCCTTTCATTGCTAGGTCTCACGGGACGATAATTGGTAAAAGCATGAAGCCCTGGATGAAATTTTACAACTTAGATTATTTCAAGCTGTTTCAAGCTAATTTTAGTAAATTATCAATTTTCAGGAATTAGAAAACAAATGTTAAAGAGTTCATATCTACTGACTAATTAGGTCACTTGATTTCAGACTTTTCCAAGACATATATAGAGTTCTCTAGAACAACAAATGTAGACAATAACTAGAGTTCTCAAAGGCATGCTCTAAGGTCTAAAGAAAGGAAAAACTATATTTAGAAGTACGCAAATTAAGATGTAGCTCTTAGTATCGTATGGAGAATCAATTTATACCGATTGAAAAGAGCAGAAGATATGATAGACTTCCAACAGAGTCATAAAACCCATAAACCCATTTTTCTTCCTTCCTCGTCTTAAATGAATTTAAGAAAAATTAATATAGGTAGATGAACAATAAATTCATACCTGATATTCTAATTACCCGATAATAAAGGCAAAGTAAGACTCATTTATAGATGAAACATAAAAACAAATGGTATAAATTGTTAGAGAATATCCTAGCGGAAGCAATCAAGACCAAATTAATCGGAGAATATAAAGAAGCAAAATTAAAAGATGACACAAGATTTTACGTAGAAAACCTTAATGTCGAGAGAAAAACCCACAAGACAACAAGGAGCAAATTTTACTATCAAATAATAAAGAGAGGGCAAATCCCCTAATTAGTTGATGGCAAGGAAAACCAAAATAATTTCACTAACAAATCCTCTCTCTGAAATTGTGGAAGTTTAATGAACCTAAAAACTCTCTTGGAGTTGCTGTAGAGAAAGAAAATGTTGTTTTATATCAATTATACCTCAAAAATAACCTAGCCTAAAATAACTGACTTTAATGCCACGTAACTGATAGGGGCTTGTCAAATAACAGGGCGAGGTCATGTAGCAAACTGTTCTTTGGCCCAAAAAATTTGAGGCACTAACTCAACAATCTCCACCTTTTCTTAAATTCGATAATACTCTCCGCTGTCATATAAGCCCCGAAGGGCAATCAATTGTTGTAGACCCCTACTAAGTCCAAACAATGTTTGAACTTAGCGATAAGAAGTGGCTTGGTAAGCATATCTGTAGGATTCTCTAACGTGTGAACTTTATTCACATCAATTTCACCTGCCTCGATCGTATCTCTGAAATAGTGATACTTGGCACTGATGTGCTTGGTCTTTAAATGATAGGCATCGTTCTTGGTAAGATGAAAAGCACTCTAGCTATCTAAATACACAATAGTAGTACCTTGTGCAACACCAAGCTGAAGAACAAGACCATGCAACCATGTAGCTTCCTTCACACCTTCTGTAGTTGTAACATATTCTACCTCTATAGTAGATAAGGCAGCAATGGGTTGCAATGATGCCTTCCAACTAATAGCCCCAAAACACAAAGTGAAGATGTAGCTGGAGAGAGGCCTTCGTCGATCGAGGTCACCACCATATTCATAATCAACAAACCCAACAACATCATTAGATGTAACTTTGTTTATGTCAAATACCAAGCCCAAATTAGAAGTTCCCTTCAAATAACAAAGGATCCATTTAATAGCACTCCAATGATCCTTAATAGGATTGTGCATATACCTACTTGCCATGGTAATGACATATGTTAGATCAGGCCTAGTACAAACTATGACATACATGAGACTGCCAACTGTACTAGAATAGTGAACACGTGACATACATTCAATCTCTTCCTCTATTTTCGGGCAAAGTTTAGAAGGCAATTTAAAATGAGAAACTAAAGGAGTAAAAATTGGTTTGCAAGTACCTATATTGAACCTATCGAGAACTTTTTCAATGCACATCTTTTGAGAGAGGTACAACTTACCAACCTGTCGATCCCTATGAATCTCCATGCCCAAAATCTTCTTTGCTGCGCCAAAATCTGTTATCTCAAACTTGCTACTAAGTAAAGATTTCAACTTGTTCAACCAGGACTTATTCTTGAAAACTATCAACATGTATCAATAAGTAAACGAAGGAACCATCTTCAAATTGTCGAAAATATAAATAATTATCATGTTTGCTCTTTGTGTAACATTGCCCGATTATGAAGGAGTCAAACCTTTTAGGCCATTGCCTAGAAGTTTGTTTAAGGCCATATAGTGATATTTTCAAACGACAAACACAACGCTCCTTACCCAGAATAACAAAACCATCGGGTTGCTTCATGTAGATCTCTTCTTTTAGCTCGCCATGAAGAAAAGCTGTTTTAACATCAAGTTGCTCCAACTCCAAATCGAACAGAGCAACGAAGGCAAGAAGAACTCGAACAGAGGTATGACAAATGACAGGAGAGAATACTATATTAAAATCAATACCTTTCTTTTGATAACAAACTCGAACAATGAGTTGTGCTTTCCATCTTACATCTTCAACCCCAAGTATAACATATTTCCGTTTGTAGATCCACTTACAAGTTGATGAACGACGACTTTTAGGAAGCTCAACCAAGTCCCAAGTTTCATTCTTATTAAGACTCTAGATCTCTTTGTTCATTGCCACAAGCCATTGTGAAGAATTAGGACAAAGACATAGCCTCAGAGTAAGATGCAGGTTCAACACTGTCAGGAATTTCTTCTACAACCGCTAGAGCATAAGCGAACATATTGTCATCTTCTTCAATGAGTTTAATGGGTTTTCGAGTTTCCCTCCTTGGTCTATCGCTAGTAATAGAATAATTTTCACACTGTGGCTGGACGGGACTAGTGGTACCATGATCATGTTCATCAATATGACTATCACTGCTAGACTATAGGATTGAGGAAGAGGAAGGAGTCACATCATAAGTTTTGGTTCCTACTTCCAACTCTACCTTCTCATTAGCACCCTGTTGATCACCTGTACCAAAAGAAGAACATAAGAATCTTTCCCAGAAGATAACATTGCATTTTCATTAAAAGTAACATCTCAACTCAAAATAATCTTCTTAGAATCAGGACACCACATATGATATCCTTTAGATGCAAAATCATAACCAAGGAAAATGCATTTAACAGCTCTAGGAGCTAACTTCCCACCATTAACATGGGCATAAACAGGACATCTGAATATTCTAAGAATGGAGTAGTCAACATGATTACCTGAACATTCTTCTTCTGGGATCTTGAAATCGATGGAGGAGTGAAGAGATCGATTGACAAGATAACAAGTTATAGAAGCAGTTTCACAAAAAGCTCACGACGATGTCACAGTCCAACATTAGAAAGTAAACACCAAGCCCTCTCAACAATAGTTTTGTTTATACGTTCTGCAACGCCCTTCCTATTGGGGCTTTCTAACCAATGTCTTATGTCTACGAATGCTGTGTTGTTCACATAACTTGGTGAAATCTGACTCACAAAACTCTAAACCTCTATTAGTTTTGAGCTTTTTGATTTGTCTACTCGCCTGGTTCTCAACAAGTACTTTCCACTTCTTAAAGGTGGAAAATGCTTCATTCTTGTGATGAAGAAAATAAACCTAGACCTTGCGCGAGAAGTCATCAATGGGAGTCATCATATAACTACGTCCACTATAAGATTGAACCTTAGACGGACCCAAAGATCAGAATAAATATAGTCAAGGATGCGCTTACTACGATGTGTCGCAGTGGAGAAACTAACTTGCTTCTGTTTCCTAAAAACTCAATGTTCATTGAACTCCAATTTACCTATACCTTTGTCACCAAGGAGACCTCTCTTGCTCAGAAGCTTCGTACTTTTCTCACTTATGTGACCCAAGCGTATATGCCACAAATTAGTGTTATCATCATCATATAAGGTTATAGAAACGACTGCTGAACCTGCATAACAATACCCTGTAAGAAATATAGAATGCCATGTTTGGTACCTTTCAATAAAGTATAAGCACCTCTTGACACTTTTGAAACTCCACCTTTGGCTGAAAACTTACACCCAAGAGACTCAAGAGTGCCCAAAGAAATCAAGTTACGTTTCAAGTCAGGAATATGACGGAGCTTTGTGAACTTCCAGACAGTATCATCATTAACCTTAATCTGAACTGTACTGATTCCCGCAACATTGCATTGGGTGTTATTACCCATAAAAACAATACCAGAACCAAAAGGCTCATAAGTACTAAACCAATCCTTATGATGACATATATGATAGATACATCCATAATCTAAAACCCACTTAGTCTTACAATCAGAATCTGAGTCAACAATACTGGCCTCGGTGGGTTGTTGTGGTTGTTTCTTCTTTTCTTCTCTGTCCTTTTTATTTTTCAATTTATAACAATCATCAATTACGTGCCCAGATGTCTCGCAGTAAAGACAGAAATTGTTGGATTTATGTCCCCTAGACTTTGAACTGGATTTTTTTCTACTGGTACTCCCCTTTTCAAATGTGCTACCTCTAACAGACAAGCCTTCAACTTTATCACTAACATACACTTCAAGATCAAATATTTCTTTGGAAAGCCAATTCAATTTGACATCCTCAAAAG
The DNA here is from genome assembly GCA_027563845.1 of Erythroxylum subrotundum. Classification (NCBI taxonomy): domain Eukaryota; kingdom Viridiplantae; phylum Streptophyta; class Magnoliopsida; order Malpighiales; family Erythroxylaceae; genus Erythroxylum; species Erythroxylum subrotundum. Next base: position 37,949,333 of record JAOQMQ010000196.1, read on the forward strand.
ACAATGCATCATTATTGCCATATAGCATAATTTCTTTAAAGTGTTTATAGGTAGGTGGTAATCAGACAACCAATAACACAACCTTATCCTCATCATCAATATAAACTTCTAATTTCTCCAGGTGAATAATAATAGAATTAAACTCATTAACATGAGTTTGGATAGGAGTACCTTCGACCATACGGAGCGTGTACAAACGCTCTTTGAGGGAAATTTTATTGGCAAAGCTTTTGGTCATGTAGAGATACTCGAGTTTCAACCATAAACTCGCAGCGGTGGTCTCATGAATGACCTTGCGAAGAACTTCCTTTGAATGACAAAGTTGAATAGCTGAAAATGCCTTTTCATCCAAATCCTCCCACTGCTCATCAATCATGGACTCGACCTTTTTCGCCTTTCCATCTAAAACCTTTTTGCGTCTATTTCGAATAAGAACGACTTTCATTTGAACTCACAACATAGAAAAATTAATATTTCCATCAAACTTCTTGATGTCGAATTTGGTGACGGTAGACATCTTTAAAAAAGTTCCCAAATGAGTAGAAGCTCTGATACCACTTGTTAGAGATTATACTAGTGAAAGCAATCAAGATCAAATAAATCGAAGAATATAGAGACCGGGAGAAAAACCCACAAGAAGACAAGGAGCAAATTCCACTGTCAAATAATAAAGAGAGTACAAATCCCCTAATTGGTTGATGGGGGATGAAAAGCAAAATAATATCACTCACAAATCCTCTCTCTGATATTGTGGAAGTAAATTTGATGAGCTTAAAAACTCTCTTGGAGCTGCTGTAGAGGAAAAAAAAAAGAAAGGGTTGATTTATATCAATTGTATCTCAAAAATAACCTAGCCTAAAATAATCGACTTTAATGCCACGTAACTGAAAGGGCTTGTCAAATAACAAGTCCAGGTCATGTAGCAAACTATTCTTTAGTCCAAAGAATTTGAGGCACTAACCCAACAATTATGTATAGAAAGTAACCTAAGTTCAACTATGGTGATAGAGACTAAACCCCAAGAGATTCTCATTGAACGAGAGACTCATCAAAAGATGGATATAGATGAACCTAAAACAAAGAATAATTAAAAGGAGCATAATAGAAAATATAGCCACAAATATATAATAGTGAGAAACAAGCCTCTACTTTCTTGATCAATTTAATCAGTTATTATTACCGAAAGAAATTCTACGATAAAAGGTTAAAACGAAAATTTAAGATTTTTTATTTCTTGATTAAAAGGTGATGATTAATTCTTTTTAAGATATTAAAACTTCGTAGCTATAATTTGATTATCAATATTTAAATACTTTGTGAATTTTAATTAAAGTTAATAATTTTATTTATTCATAATTTATACAACTTATTCAATTACTAAAAATATATATATATATATATTCTTAAATTTTAGTGAAAATTTATAAGAGACTATTTTTAGTTGATTGTGTAGGTCATATTGGGGCCTCACTTTCTGTTGAAGACATAAGGTAAAGGCTACCTTTCTAAGTTATTAAAATTTCAAGCAATGCTTCATTTAGGTGGAGATTAATATGATTCTAAGGTCAATTGAGTCGTGAAATTTTCTCTGACAATCGACAACAACATCTTTTATTCAGGTGTTCTTTTGGTGACCAACTATATTATAAATGCTAATACAAAAATTAGGAAGCTGATTATCATTATCCACAATCCTTAATCGATATTTGTCTAAGTGTTATTTATGATAGTGGCTTAATTGATTTTGGTATGGAAGGGAATGGCTATATCATAGATGGTTTCTCAAACTTTTCAAAACTCCTAAAAAGATTCATAAACTTTTTAAAGCAAGTTTTGATATCAGATTTTTGTTCAAGAAAACCTTTCGACCATGCAAATTTTTTACTAATATAGAGAAACAAAATTTTTAATAATTATTGCATATGTATATAGTCTTTCCTTTTAGAGAAATGTTAGAAGTTACCGTAAGGCAACTTTATCAAGTAGCCTAAAAATTAGGGATTGAGGCTAGTAACTTCCCATTCAGATACAACTACTCAAATATGATATTATTAGGGAAATTATTAAAATAGAAAATTCTCATCCATTCATTAATTACAGTTTGATCCTTGATGGACGTATCTGATTAAAAAGAAAGATACACATACAATTGGTCCTTTGTCTGCCCTAATATATACGTTTAAGATAAAACTTATGCATCCATAAAAACGAAATGTATAATTCAAGAAAGGGAGAAGGGGAGAGAAACCAATTTTTCTAAATAAAGAAGGGTACTTGTCATCAAGATCAAACATTATGTCTTCTTCATCAAATCCAGGTATGTGAAAATCATTGGTTTCAAGATTCTTTATAATGTAATAAAATCAATTTCTACTAACATGTAGTATTAGAGCAAGGTTTAGAAACCTATAATTTTCCTTCGAACATAATGAATAATTATTATTGAAGAATACCGTCTTCTGCCTGTGATCTGCTTATGAAAATGTGGCCAAAATCGAAAATCACTTCCATAAATGCAATAGGAGAGGGAAATAAATTCGACACTTGTATCAAGATGAAGATGTATAATCATATTGTTATTATATTATATGTTTCTCTCACACAATGAAGACTTCCTATATGTGTCCATATTTATATTTCTTATGTGTTGTCTGTTTTTTGGCTTATGTGCATTTAATACGTGCAGTGTTTTATTTTGTCTTGTAATACGTGATAGCTTTGTCTCATATGCATTTAAGATGTGTTGTCTTTTGGTTTATATGCATTTAACGTACTTCATCAATTCCAAAGGGTATAACGAATAAAAGTATGAAGCAAAAACAACAGCCTCTCTCTTGTAAAAATCATGTTTTGGATGTCGTCGTTTTTAGCGTAAAACGCTTTTGAAGTGGTATCCAACTGTGTGTTTCCATATGATATGCCCCGATGTTTGATTTGAATCTATAATAAAATTAATTATGATTATCTATGTTTTATTTGCAGCAATTTCGCTTCATCCGCAAGCTTCTTCTGTTACCGTATTTAATGGTTTGAATTTCTCTGAATGGGATGAACAAATCAATTTCCACTTAGGTGTGTTGGATCTTGACTTGACACTTTTGGAAGAAGAACTTGCTACTATTACTAAGTTAAGCAGTGAGAAAGAGAAGTCCAAATATAAAGCTTGGATACGGTCTAACAGATTGAATTTTATGTACATGCGAATGACTATAGCGAATAACATCAAGACTACTATTCCGAAAATAAAAAATGCAAAGGAATACTTAAAGTTTGTGGAAAAACGCTTTCGTTCTGCAGATAAGTCACTTGCTGGTATGCTAATGACACAACTCATGACCATAAAGTTTGATGGGTGGCAGAGTATGCAAGAACATATCATTAAGATGACTAATTTTGCAACAAGATTGAAGACATTAGATATGGTTGTAAATGACTCATTTTTTGTTCAATTTATCCTGAACTCACTGCCTCCTGAATATGGTGCTTTTCAAATTAACTATAACACTATTAAGGAAAAGTGGAATGTTAATGAATTGACTAGCAAGCTTATTCAAGAGGAAAATAACTAACGAATATGGAAAGTCATTCAGTAAACCTCACATTTCAAGGAGCTAGTAAGGTACCAAAGGTAAAAGCCAAAAGTTTTAAAATAAAAGGCCTGCTAAAACACCTCAGGATGAAAAGAAGGAACAAAATCATGATAGGTGTCGGTTCTGTAGAAAAGAAGGACACTATCAGAAAGATTGTCTTAAACGTAAGGCATGGTTCGAAAAGAAAGGTATATCTAAGACTTTTGTATGTTTCGAATCTAATTTAATTGATGTTCCTCATAATATTTGGTGGCTTGATTATGGAGCGATTACTCATGTATCCAATACAATGCCGGGATTCCTTACGATCCAAACCATAAGCCAAATTGAGAATTTTCTATATATGGGAAATCGTAACAAGGCACGAAATGAAGGCTTAGGGACTTATCGTTGGTCTTGTAGACTGGTTATTATTTAGACCTATTAAAGACTCTTTATGTACCTTCAATTTCAAGGAACCTAGTTTCTGTTTCAAAGTTGCATGATTGTGGTATTAATTTTATTATTGGATATGGTTTTTTCAGTTTATATAAGAATTCTAGACTTATTGGTTCTGGTAGTCTTATTCATGGTTTATATAAATTGAAAGTTGATGATCAATTTTCTGAATCCTTACTTATTGTGCATCAAAATATTTGAATTAAGTGTAGTATGCTTAATGAAAGTTCAGCTTTTTTGTGGCATAAACGTTTAGGTCATGTATCCAAAGAAAGATTACTAAAGAACGAGATTCTACATAACTAGATTTTACTAACCTTAGTTTACTTGTGGATTTCATTAAAGGAAAGCAAACCAAACATAGCAAGAAAAAAAGCCACAAGAAGCACTTGACTTCTTGAAATTATACACACTGATGTATGTGGACCTTTTGATACTTCATCTCTTGGTGGAGAAAAATATTTTATCACCTTTTTTGATGATTTTTCACATTATGGATACGTTTATTTGCTTAAAAAATCTCAAGTAGTGAATGCTTTAGAAGTATATATTAATGAGGTTGAAAGACAATTAGACAATAAAGTGGAAATTGTAAGATCTGATAGAAGTTGTAAATATTATGAAAAATATGATGAAACAGGACAATGTCCAGGTCCATTTGCTAAATTTCTTGAAAGACATGACATATGTGCACAATACACTAAGCCATACATACCTCAACAAAATAGTGTAGCAGAAAGGCATAATAGAACGCTAATGGATATGGTTAGGAGCATGATGGGTAATTCATCATTACCCAAATTCTTGTGGATGTATGTACTAAAAACAACCATATACCTGCTGAAAAGGGTTCCTAATAAGGTAGTTTCCAAAATTTATTTTGAGTTATGGACAAATAGGAAACCTAGATTAAGGTACCTACATGTTTGAGGTTGCCGAGCAAAAGGAAGAGTTTATAGTCCATACGGAAAAAATTTTGATTCTCGAACTGTTAGTGGTTGCTTTATTGGGTATCCAAAGAAATCTAAAGAGTATGTATTTTATTGTCTAAACCATAGTCCAAGAATAGTGGAAACCGGTAATGCAAAATTTATTGAAAATGGTGAAGTTAGTGGGAGTGAGGAACAATGAACTGTGGACATAAAGGAAGAAAAGATAAATGTTCCTTTATCTGTAAGCGTTCCTTTGTCCATTGATGTTCCAAGTGTTGTTCCAATTGTTCAAGAACGTATTGACAACAATGAAAATGTTTGAATGATGAAATATCCCTTGAAGAAACTAACTCACACAGAACTGAAACAAATGAGTCACAAGAAATACCTTTAAGAAGATCTCAAAGAATAAGGAAATTAGTTATTTCAAGTGACTATGAAGTTTATTTGCAAGAATTAGATCTTGATATTGGCATTAATAAAGATCCGGTTTCATTTTCATAAGACATAGAATGTGTTGAGTCAAAAAAGTGGATCGATGCCTTGAAGGAAGAGTTAAAATGCATGAATGATAACAACGTTTGGGATATCGTTGAATTGCCAGAAAGTTCCAAACAAGTTGGGTGTAAATGGGTTTTCAAGACCAAATTTGACTCGAATGGCAACGATATAAGGCTAGATCAGTTACTAAAGGATATACTCAAAAGGATGACATTGATTGTAAAGAGACATTTTCACATGTCTCAAAGAAAGACTCATTGCGTATTATTATGGCACTAGTAATTTATTTTGATTTAGAGTTACACCAAATGGATGTGAAAACAACCTGTTTGAATGGAAATCTTGAAGAGGAAGTTTATACGGATCAACCTGAAGATTTTTCAATTAAAGGAAAAGGTCATATGGTGTGTAAACTTAAATGAATATATGGACTCAAACAAGTTTCTAGACAATGATATATTAAGTTTAATGATGCCATCAACTCTCTCAGTTTTGAAGAAAATCTTATTGATTGTTGTATATACAGAAAGATTAGTTGGAGCAAAATTTTATTTTTAGTCATATATGTTGATGATATCCTACTTGCTACTAATGATTTGGGTATGTTGCATGAGATAAAAAATTATCTCTCAAAGAATTTTGAAATGAAAGATATGAGAGAGGCATCATACGTGATAGGAATTAAAATATTTCGTGATAGATCACAAAGACTATTGGGATTGTCTCAAAAAGCCTACATTGAAAGAATTCTAGAGAGATTTAATATGTATAAATGTTCTTCTGAAACTGTTCCAGTTCAAAAAGGAGATAAATTTAGTCTTATGCAATGTCCAAATAATGATATAGAACGAAAGCAAATGGAATAAATTCCTTATGCTTCCGTTGTGAGAAGTCTAATGTATGTTTAAACCTGTACAAGATCGGATATTAGTTTTGTAGTTGGTATACTAGACAAGTATCAAAGTAACCCCGAAATTGATCATTGGAAAGCTGCAAATAAAGTTTTAAGATATCTTCAAGAAACAAAGAATTACATGTTCATGTATAGAAGATCTAATCACTTGTAAGTGATTGGATACTCAGATTCAGATTTTGCTAGATGAAATGACAACAGAAAATCAACCTATGGTTATTTGTTCTTTCTTGTCGAAGGAGCAATATAATCGAAAAGTGTTAAACAATCTGTCACTGCCTCTTCCACTATGGAAACAGAATTTGTGGCATGTTTTGAAGCCACAATACATACATTATGGTTGCAGAACTTTATTTCAGGACTTGGTATTATCGACACCATTACTAAGTCGCTGAAAATTTATTGTGATAATTCTGTAGTAGTGTTCTTTTCCAAAAACAACAAATACTCAAAAGACGCCAAATATATGGAGCTAAAGTATTTTGTCGTTAATGAGGAGGTTCAGAAATAGAGAATGTGTATTGAACATATTAGACAGATCTTATGATAACAGATCCGTCAACTAAAGGTTTACAACCAAAGACATTTAAAGAAAATGTACAAAGAATGGGACTTTGTTGTCCTTTTGAATGAACTTTGTTGTCCATTTGAATGATGTATCTAATGAACTTGACACTTTGAGCCCATTGATGTGTTTATGATATACACTATTTATTGTTTTTAGTTATAATGTGTACATGATTGTATCATGACATGTCATTACTTGAATTTTCTAGAAACATTACTGTGGACCGTGATGAAATTTGTTTGTCATTTATAGATCTAGTATGGTACAACACTGGTGTTTGTGGCATATGGAAAGGAGTATGTTATGTATTAAATATATAACTGCCATAACCCACATTTAGTGTTTTATCATATTTAGATAATTATGATATTTTGAGGATGAGCTTTGGTACTTAATTGTAAATGCATCATACTTATGCATTCGTTTCATACAATTTTAGGTCAAGTGGGAGAATGTTAGAAGTTACCGTAAGGCAACTTTATCAAGTAGCCTAAAAATTAGGAATTGAGGCTAGTAAATTCCCGTTCAGATACAACTACTTAATCTGATATTATTAAGGAAATTATTAATATAGAAAATTTTCATCCATTCATTAATTACTAATTGATATTTGATGGACGTATCGGATTAAAAAGAAAGATACACATATAATCCTCTCTTTGCCCTAATATATACGTTTAAGATAAAACTTATGCATCTATAAAAATAAAACGTATAATTCAATAAAGGGAGAACGGGAGAGAAACCAAATTTTCTAAATAGAGAAAAGTACTTGTCATCAAGATCAAACATCATGTTTTCATCAAATCCAAGTATGTAAAAATTACTAGTTTCAAGATTCTTTATAATTTAGTGAAATCAATTTCTACTAACAAGAAACAGTAATACTCAGATAATACCTATACTCTGACATGTAATAAAAATTAAGTGTGAATGTGAAGAGAGCTTATTAAAAATCAGCTGATTGGTCCTTACCCACCAAATTACCGTAAATATGGAATTATGAAAGATTACATACACATTCAAGTAAGCGTAGCTGAAAGTGGCCTTGTATTGAGATGCCAAAGTCAAAGATTAAACTATGCAGTTTTTCCTTGACCGACTTCGTTAATTTTTTTGTATTTCATATTTATAAACATAAATAACCATTTACTAGAAGTTGAAAGCTTCTAATCTACTCTTATAGTTGATTAATTATGATCACGTCTCTTTCTTTTCTATCTGCCACTGTTTTTTTTTTTCAACTTTTATGTTTTCATCTCTAATATTTATGGTTTTACATAGTTTATGCCTAGTTATAGGCATTTGACTAAACTGAGCATTCATTATCTTCAAATTGTAAATCACAAGAATCATTATTGTTTTTTCTTTGTTTAACCAATTCTAGTTTAGTAAGTCTCGCTTTCATTGCTAAGTCTCGCCGGAGAATTGGTAAAAGCGTGAAGTTCTAGTTGAAATTCTATAACAGAGATTATTTTAACATGCTTTGACATCATCTCTTTTAGTTCAAAACATGTATTAATCATAGTTGATTCATGCATTAATTTTAGAAAAAAAACTTTAAGGTTCGTTAATTTTGATAGTGACATGTACCTTTTTTTTTTTTTTTACCAATTCAATCTTCAAACTTTATTGTTCTTTCACGGAACAGGAAATTAGCAAATTCCCAATTCTTTCAAAGGAAATACTGAAGGACACACTTTGCACTATAAAAAAAGAACTTGGTCTACATATGGCAGCTTCCGTTATTTCATACAAATGCTACAAGCTGATAATTTTAAGTTACAGCTCTAGATATCATCAGAACTTGTTACTTACAATCTGAGACTAATGAAGAATGAAGAAAAAAGTTGTCTAATCCAATCGTATCCTGCAGGGGTCAGGACTGCTCTATCTAAGCAGCCTCATTAGCTTTTCTTGCAAACAACTGGAAACTCGAAGTTAGAAAACGACGTGTATATTGCATTTCTGCCCATAAAGTAACCATCTGGAGCTCGTTTCAGTGTAGTCGTCATCATCAAATTCCAGTGGACTTAATGGTTTGATCCCTTGTTTTGCTTCCTTTGGTCCTGTTGAAGCTCTTTCTCCCCTTTGGTCTTCCCATTCAAAATTCACATTGAGGTCTTATCAACATGAAAAATAAATATAAGGAATATATAAATCTAAATTTCTAAGACTAATTGGAAGAAAATATGAAAATGTCATTCAAGCTTATCTAGCAAGGTACCTTACTAAAATTTTAGCAAGGAAGACGTACTATTTTGGGTAACTGCTGTACAATCGCAAATCCAAGCCCTCAGCCATTTACGGTGCAAACTAAAAGGTAGAATGGAAAGTACAGGGGTGACTTAAGTACAAAAATTGTCGGTACAACTTAGCACTTATTCAAGTTGCTTTGTCCAATCAAAAGGCTCCCAATCTCGTGCAAAACTTGCTACTGCCTGCTTTTGTGCCTCCACCGACTCATGCCTCCGGCGACGATACATGTCTTCCTCTGGCAAACGCAGCATGCCTCTAATTACGTTGAGGCCAAGGCTACTCTTAAACTGCTGCTCGTCATCAATCACATGCACAAATCCAGAATTTAAACCGAATTCAACATGAAAATACGGAAAATTCTTGGGAATTGAACCGCGTAACCCTTTCACACTCGTATCAATAAGCTTTTTTGCATCATGTTGGCTCCACTCATCTTCGGCTTCATCAATTGCCTGAAAAAATCTTCTTGAGAAATTTTCCAGATAGTAAAGTTTAATATACATTCATAAAACTCATAACTGCATGCTTCTGAGCAGCAAATATGTCTGAATTCAACAACAGTTACAGGCTTTATATCTTCAACTTGGATAAATACCGCTGCTGAAAGGAAAGCAAAAGCCCTCCTTGGTATGACATGCTAGGCTATGTTATCCAATTGTCCCCGAGTAATTTAATTTTTAATACTAGAATACCATATTCCAGATCA
>JAOQMQ010000196.1:37959738-37970911 GCA_027563845.1 Erythroxylum subrotundum
ATTACAGTGATTAATCCTAAGAGGGAATTGCATTCTGATCTTTAGCTCCTAAACAAATCAATCAGCATTTTTAATCATTATTTAATGATTTTGGCTTTCCTCAGAAAGCATCTTAAACCCAGGCTACAATTATTGCCCCATTTTAGATCAACTAAGTACTCCACCTCGACTGTAGTCAAGAAGAATTTAAAATGCCATGGATCATCAACCAACACTATTTCCAATCAATCATTATGTCATCAGGTATACTGTTCTTTTATGAAAATAGGACTCTCTTTGTCCATGGTACCAAAAATAAAAAGAATCCACTCTATTTTAAGGAATCGGATAAAACTTACCTGCATTGGTAGGATGCAACAATGGCCTGTTACAACAGACTGCTGTTGTGGTAACATCAAATAAGTTAAATTTGCGATTGACACAACAAGATGTTTTGGTCGGCTGGGATTCTCGAAACAAAAGAGGCAACGTTCCTGCTGGGTCAAGATGCGCTTTGAAAGATATTTCTTGTCAGAAACTTTATGATCGTTACCTCCCCTATTTTTACGCGACTCTCTGTTCGGACCATCATCAAAATCATATTCATCATCTACTTGGCCAGACACACTATATCGTTTGTTCTGAATTATCTTTTGAGCTAGGTGTCTATCAGCATCATCTTCTTCTTTTCTTTGAGAGGAAATATTTTGCAAAGAGTATCTACAAAGGTAAAAAATAAAGGGAATTACAGTGTAAATGAATTTTGATGCTAAGATTCTGGTCTAATTAAGTAAAGGAACATTAAAAACTCAATATAGAGATTGCAAAGAGAGATCAATGTTCTGGAAAACATGTTTGAAAGCACCACTTGGCATGTGCTAAATGAAAGGATAAGCTGGGGCGTAAATACAAGTTCGAGTGCATTTAATTACACATCCTAAGAACATTCATTTTTAAGATGGAAAAATACCTGTTGTGGCTCCCTGTCTTTTTAGGTCTACTCAAACTTTCATAATTTCCTTCAGCACCTTGCTTTGCCTTCATGCTTTCAGCTTCTTGCTGACAAAATAAAGCAAAAGAAATAGGCTGATTAAGCACTGAAGATAATTATCAGTTAGCAAATGAAAGAATCTCACATGATGTGTGCCAGTAGAGGCATTCACAAGTGCAGATACTAATTTGAAAGGTAGGGCCATTGAACTTGATCCAAGTCAACCAAATCATTCAACCATTACACTCAGGGTTACTTTATAAACTCCCTTAACATGGAAGATAAGTTCTATATTTGAGCCCAAAAGAACAAGTTTACCATAATTGAATTCAGAAAATGAAGAGACATAAAAAGGAAGCTTTTTCATTTACCATAATTTTCTGAGCTTCTTCGTGCTTTCCTTTCATACGAAGCTGCAGAGCTTTAGCTGCCAACTGGTTTGCACTCAATCCTTCTTTAGTTACTACACTGACTTCATTTGCCTCAACTTCATGTAAAGCTGAATTTGTTTCAATTTTGGTCTCATGGTTCGTTTGGGAACCACCAGAGCTGCAAATATCACTATTTTGCTGACGAAGGACAGTCATAAAGCTTCCATCGTTAGCAAATTTATTCAAACGAGTTGCTGCAGCAGAAATAAGACCTCCATCATCAGTAAACTTCTTCTGACATTTCTGCTTACCCCATGACAAAGAATCATTGTTTTTGGGGGCCTTCATTTCGGGGTGCCGGACTGAGACGTCCTTTAAATAGCGTTGTCTGGGAGTCTAATAACAACGATCATTTAACATGTGCGCAGAAGAATTTAACATGCGACATGCATCAAAGCAAACCATGTTGGATAATTATCTTAGATAAGTTTAGTTAGCTTAGGAGATTATCTTCTACGAGATAAGTTTATCTTCTAGTAGATAAGATAAGATATACTATAGATAGGATAAGTTAGTATACGCTAAAAATCCAGTAGTTTAGTAGTATTAGAATAGATTATACTCACGTATAAATTACATATAATAAGAGAAATAAAGTGGGTTTTCCTCTGATATTTTCTATACCCTCTTGTTTCAAACCATAATCAGAGATAACAAGTTAATTGCTTGATCAGAAATAAGCCTCCATAATCTGGTATATACCTGATCAATATCTCTGTCATTTTGACTGTCTGACTCGGGTTTTATATCCTCTGTCTGCCCTTTCTTTCTGTTCTTTATGGCATGAAGATGTGCACGAGAAGGAGCAGCTTTGCCAGATGCTGCAGAGACAGCTAAATGACCCAAAGAGCCCCACCTTTCTCCCACAACCTATATGAACTCAATATATCACCAAAAAAGTTAATGATCTAGTCAATGTCAGTCAGATCTAGAAGGTGAGAATACCTCTTCAAGTCCTTTGCCTTCTCGAGCTGCTTGTTCCTGTGCACGTCTTAAGGCCTTCAGCCTCCAGCTTGCACCACCATCTCCAACAACAGCAGTAGAAGGAAGTTGGCTGCTGACACCTCTTTTCTCATCCTCATCATCTGGATAGCCAGTTCCATTATCCTTCAAATATGGATTCAATTCCCTGGGATTTACCCCTTTCATCTGGCAGGTGAAGAAACTAATGAGTAATAAAATAAATTCCAAATACAGACAACAACAATACATGCGTCTACATATTCATGCACATATAGGTATGCAACCAATAAAAGACACATCAAAGACCTACAGCCTACCCAAAACCACGAAATATCATAAAAGCAAAAATGTACATGCTCACAATGATTGATGCATCAAGACGCAGAAGAGAAAAGAAGGAAACAGGAGGTTAGTGCAGATTTAAGCAAATTTTAGTAAACCAATAATTTACGGGAATTGGAAAATAAATGTCAAGTTCATATCCAGTAACTAATTAGGTCACTTGATTGTGCAGATTTAAACTAATTTTAGTAAACCAATAATTTACAGGAATTAGAAAACAAGCGTCAAAAGTTCATATCCAGTAACTAAGTAGGTCGGTTGATTTCAGAGTTTTCCATGATACAAAATTCTCTAGAACAAACATAGAAAATAACTAGAATTCTCTAAGGCATGCTCTAAGATCTAAAGAAAGGAACAATCATATCTAGAAATGTGCAGATTAAGATGTAGCTTTTAGTATCATATAAAGAATCAATTTATACAGATTGAAAAGATCAACCAACAAAGTGAATGATCTAACAGACTGAGTCATGGAAATAAAAAAAGACTTACTACAGCTTACCTCCTCTACGGGTATCTCATCCAATTTGCTCTCAATTGTCACTGCAGGCTTTTTATCAGTCCTGTCTGCAGGTCTAAGCATCCAATCTAGCCCCATTTCCTTCCTTACAATTTCCATGTCCTCTATGCCTTGGGCTTCTAACAAAATAACAATATAGAATCATAGTTGAGTTACATTCATAAACAATCAAATTACAAGGCATCAAAATAGTCTCTACAGGAGACACACCAGAAATATTATCATCTATACTTTTCTTACTCTTCTTCCTCCCACCTTCACCCATTTGACCCACATCATCAGATGACGAATAATCCTCCATCAAATGATCTTCCCCACCATTTTTTGACCTCTTCTTGAAGCCACTACTATCACCATCCCTTGACAAGTGATGATCTCTTCCCTTCTTCTTTCCCTTACTCTTATACATGCTTTTACTTTGTTCATAACTATCTTCACTATCAATCCCACTAGAATCTTCTGATGTGTGCTCATCTGAAGAGTACCACTTCTTATTTCTCCTAGATCCTTTCTTTACTCTCTCAAGATCATCATCTGAATTACTATCATATCGTGAACTCTTCTTCTTTTCCCTCCTATGCTTTTTCTTTTTCTTATCGGTCTTCATTCTTGTTTCATTGCACACATGCTCCTAATTTCCAATGGGCAAACAATGAGAAATACATATGGAAAGAAAGACCTTTAATAACAGATAACAGAAATTAACAAAACAATTCAGTACTTTGTCAATCTGATCACGAGATATAAACTTCACTCCCGAAAACATTTCTGTAATTCACATCAACTTCTAACTGATGTTGTCAACAACTGTACTCCTGCAAAGCTGGAAATGAAATTAGAACCAAATTATGCTGTAGAACCAAAATCAGAGAGTCATAGCACGAAAAACGAAAAATGGCTTCATTATGAACATTAATCCCAATTATATCTGATAACAAGGACGAAAAGCTGAGGCCGTTTAAAAGGGTTCAGTTGTGGAATTTCTCATCTAAAGATATACATACTCAATTAATAGACTATTGATTCAATGGGCAAGAAAAGTTAAGGCCCTACAATCCTTATATCAACTAAGACCAAGAACCAAATGCAGGTAGGACGAGGAAAGTAAGATTGAATCTGCAGAAACTAATTTGGTTTTGAAATAGCCAGTTAGTCATTTAGTAGGCAGTCTCAAACTTCAAGAATTTACTGGAAGTCTCCAATTTGAAGAACATGTTTCAGTAAGTCGACAATGGTCTTCCAACTTGATTGGATTCCCCTTGGAATTCCATATTTTTCAAGACAAGCACCCAAAACCTATTTATTAGTGACATGTAGACAAACCCTATAAACCCAGTTCTCTCCCCTCCCCTTAGTTGAATTTAAGAAAAAAGAATACAGTTAGAGAATAAAGACACCTCTTTCTATTACAGCATATTCAAATGCTACAATTAGAGAACAATATAGATGAATAATGAAATCACCCCTGACGTTCTAATTAGCGGATGATAAAGGCAAAGCAAGACTCATGCGTGGATGAAACATAAAAAACGATGGTATTCTACAACTTGCGTGCAAAGAGGAATCTAAGTCTGAGTATGGTGATAGAGACTAAACGCAAGAGATTCGCACCGAATAGTAGCATAGAGACTCGTTGGGAGCAGGAAACATGCAAGAAAATGAAATAAATGGAGGTAGAGATACAGGTGTGAAGGTGTAAAACCTTAAATCGCTGTCCTTTGCTTGAGAAGACGATCAAAGCAACACCAGCATCACAAAGAATTGAGATCTCCTTAGCTTTCTTTAACAGACCAGTCCTTCTCAGAGAACGTCAGATGAGCTCTCCTGGGTGGGTTAAACAAAGCAATAATTTACGTCAATTGAAACAAAACATCGATTCAATTTGAAGTTCTGACTCCAAACGATAAACGATGACGTTTAGAAGTTGGGATTTGTACGGTAGATTGAAAAGAATTTACGCAAAGAATGTTTTTTTTTTTTTTCCTTAAATCAGTAGAAAAGATTAATAAAAGATGTAGAAAATCAACATCAAACCATATGATACAGGGGAAATGTCGCAGTTGAAGAGAGAGAATGGATAATGAAGAGAAGAGCTTGATTTATTTGAGTTTTCGGAGAAAAAAAAGAAGGAGAACATAAATTGCAATATAAAGGAAGAAATCGAGATTAAAGAAAAACCCTAACCATAAAAAGAATTGATCAGGTCGCAGAGTAGAGGCAGAAAGAAGAGAGGAATTTTAGATTGGGTTAAAAGAGAGGCTTTTAAACGTCCGATTATGTAAACCTAAACGTTGGAAATTATAAAAGTAAAGTTTACCGAAAAAAACTAAAATAAAATTTTTATTAAAAAAATTAAATTTAAGCTTATTTTAACTTTTAAAAAAATTATTTCTATTAAAAAAGTACTTTTAAATTTTATGGCTAAATACTCTTTTATTTTCAAAATAACTTTTGTAATAAGAAAAGTACTTTTCTGCCCTCTAAAAGTTGGACCAACACTGATGCTTATTCGTGTTTATTCTTACTTCATGGTGGAAATGGCCAACTAAGAGTCTCTTCTTGTTTAATGTCATTCATTTTCACTTTTTTTCTCCTTTTCTATCTTTTAAAAATGCAAGTCCTTCTAAAAAAAAATATTCAAGTACTAATGTAACCAAAATTTGAGAAATAAAAAAGCATTTGAAATTTAAGCACAATAAAAGATTTCTCTATTTATTTTCAAAATATTATTTTATGTAACTATTAGGATAATAAACTAATTTTTATAAGTTTACGTATTTGGTACAAAAGGCTACTTATTTTACGAAAGTTTGAGGATATGTATACTTTTAAAAAGAAGTTATTTATGTGATAACACAAGTAAATTGAGGACCAAATCGTTTGTTCTCATCTCTCTGTCTTCACTCTGTTTTAAACCCTTTCAACCATTCATTCTAATCATGGTTTTGAAATTTGGATCGGATTGGTCGATTTTACGGATTTGACAGGTAATCGGTAGACTATTTAGTCCAGGTGACTCTTAAAATTTAGTCCTTAATTGAACCAGTGCGAATTGACCTGTTAAACTAAAACTGGTCGAACCGATTGGTCATTGGTTCAACAATTTTTTTATTTTTTATTTTTTATTTTTATTTTTTCTTTCTAAAACACTGATGTATTTTTTAATTCTTTCAAAAGTAAAGCCAACCTTTTCTCTAAAAATCTAACAGAAGTATAGAAATTTATATTATTTGGTATATTTTTCTAATTTTTAATATTACTAATATTATATATAATTAAATATAATTATTGTATAATTATAGCGTCACATCGATTCGACCGATCAAATCAATTGAATCAGTCAAATCGATCAAATTGGTAACTAATAAAACTTCTGGTTTAACGTCCGATAAAAGTTTCAAAACCTTGATTGTAATAAATAAATAAGAAATGAACGGAGCAAAGAGTTTCGAAACAGAGTAGAACACAATAAGAGGAATAGAGGATTGGTTCCTCATAAATTGAATAAGTTCAAATCATCTGTTGTTTCTGTTACTTTATTACGACCTTATTTCATAAACATATATCTATATGAGTCACATTTATTGAATGATAGAACAAGGTAGTAACAATAATCTGTATCAGGGCATAGGTGAGTTAGATAAAGGGCTCTCTTAACTTAAATGAGATTGTGAGTTTAAACCGCTCTTATGTATGTAGCCGTTTAAAATTTGAGGTCAGAATTTTGCCTCCTACAAAGGACCTATCCGAATCAAGCAAAAATTAGTTTAAATATAGATATCTTAAAGATGTCTTCTTATAATTGAGACCCATTAAAAAACCATTAAAAAAAACAATAATCTGTTCCCAAATTGAATTCCCAAATCAGCATCTAGGTCCATTTACGAACACGTGGAACTCAGATGTCAAATTTTTTGCCAGTCAGCCGCTTCACTTTCATAAAGCATCCAATACCAGCATGACCCGTCTCTCTCTCTCTCTCTTTTTATTTCCCTATGAAACAAAACCCGAAAGGGACTTAAAAGCCTAGAATTTTTTTCTTTTATTTTCTTCTACTATCGTATACACAATGCACAGTTACAGCATCCACTTTACTTGTTTATTCCATGACTTCGTATAAATAAACACCCTCTTCTTCGCTTTCCTATTCAACTTTTATTTTCCTCTATACAAGTCCATATTATTCTCTGTTTTCAACAGTTCCGGTCTCTAATTGTTTGTTTACAGTAAGCATGTCTTTCAGACTGGTAAGGCTTCTAATTGATGACTTGTTTTCATGTTAAAGATCTGAGCTTTCTTGGTCTTTTAGTTGCTTGATCATCTGTTGCTTTGTTTTTTATATTCTTTTCAACTGGGTTTGTACTAGATTTCTTTTAGTTTGATGATAAACATTCCTCTTTACTGTCTCTTGCCCATTTTGTTTTCCTTATTTCTTTTGGATTCTGTGGCCTAAAGGTGAATCTCTTGAGATTGAGAGGATAACATAGAAAATCTTTTTCTTTTACATTACTTTTATGGTATGATAAGATAGGATTATATGTCGCCCTGGAATTGATCTATTCTGTGTACTGGATGTGATGGTGTCTGAACTTATTCTATTGGATGTTGTTCACAGTTTTTGGATAAAAGCTAATGACGATAAGACAGTAGAGGCTTTCAAATTGGAAGCAGTGTCAGTCAAGATAGATTTGTTTTATGGTAGTTCTAGTCATGTCCTAGGTTGGCAGAGTTAAAATCATTTTGCGTGCTTGTTTTATGCTTTTCAAGTATCATCGGCTATATCTGGAGTGCGGGATGCATATCCTTCAATCAGGACCATATTGGAGGAAATCATGATGATTAGCCAACAGGGTTGAAGCTTTTGGTAGAATTCAATTGGGGAAAAGTAATGTGAAAAATGAACATTCCTCTTCTTTTTGCATGGATCCTCACTTAGTTGACCAAGCTTCTGGTACAATGCCGTATGATAAAATTAGTTGCAATACATCATGAAAGCACAGAAGTTGAGTTTATGATCTTGATGGTTGAAAATTGCACTTTGACTGATTGAAATTTCCTTGTGTTCTATGCCTTTAGTGATCCATATTGACATCAGGGGTTATGCCTTTCAGAGAAACGCTTCAACTGGCATGGGTGTCGCTGATAACAGCAAAAGTACATACCTTGAATTGCAGAGAAGAAGGTTGCACCGCTATGTCATATTCAAGATTGATGAGAATAAAAATGAGGTAGTCGTTGAGAAGACTGGGGGGCTAGCTGAGAGCTATGACGATTTTAGTGCTTCTTTGCCTGAAAATGACTGTCGCTACGCAGTCTATGACTTTGATTTTGTAACTTCAGAAAATTGCCAGAAGAGCAAGATCTTCTTCATTGCATGGTCAGTTTCTGCTTTTTTACTGTGGCACATGCTACTTTTGGTGGAAATACAAAATTCAGTTTTGCGTTCACTTGTTGAGGATGCTGTATGCTTGAATTGGATTATTTTAGACAAAGGTTTTTGTTTTCTTCAATTGATATGTTGATTTGTCCTGGTACAATCAATTTCCAAATTAAGCCCTGAAGTTTATCAACACTATTTTTATTGAATTTCATATAGACTTTCTCAGTTTGTTGGTTTATGTATGATTTTTTTTTGCATATTGCACCTTTTGGCGGACATTACATATAAACTTAAGAGAATAAAGTTCATGACAATTATGTGCATCTGATTGGAGGAGATTTTAAGTGGCTGGTAATCGTGGGAAATCTTTAACATGACATGAATGCGTATCTGTTCCTTTTTGTTAATAAGTTTGATAATCTTTGCAATAATTCAAGTCGTATCAGTTGGATTGTGCTAGTTGCATAGTTGAGACTCTTGTTGTCCTCTCATACGTCTATATTGAATGTTTTTAGGATTTGAAAACAACATTATGATTTAAACTGTTTGCATGAGAGTGATCCTTGACAAAAGTGACATGAATTATATGAACGTTCTAAGATTTCGAGAAGAAACTCCTAGTTGCTGATAGGGATATGAAGTTGTTCTTTCTTCTCATTGCATCTCTGATTCCTAGCTTGACTTGTTGGAAGATCATATTGCTTGTTGATTAAATATGGTTAGATATTATTTATTTCCTTCAATTGTGTGGTAAAAGTCTGTATGAAAGATCATAAAAGGGACCAGATGTTTGCAATGTCGGATCGCCCACCAGTTCTTGTTGCTGCTGTGACATGATCTGTTGGATTATGGTAAAACAGTTCAAGAATATATTTCTGTCCTGCTTGTAGATTTCCTTGACCAGTTGCATTATGATGCCAATGTATTCATTCGATGAATATTGTTGTGTTTACTTAATCAGTGTCTGGCCTCAGGTCGCCTTCTGTATCTCGCATTCGATCCAAGATGTTGTATGCCACTTCCAAGGAAAGCTTCAGAAGGGAACTGGAAGGTGTTCACTATGAAATTCAAGCAACTGACCCAACTGAAATGGATCTTGAGGTGCTCACAGACCGGGCAAACTGAGCACTGGACTGATTTGAAGTGTATGTGATACATTAATAATCCTAGCAGTGTATTATTATGGCGCCAACTTGCTTCTGTAGCTGCAATGCACTATATATCTGAAGAGGAAATCCATATAGAACCTCACTGAGTAATCAACACCTGGGAATGCTGATCAGGAGCTAATCCTTCAGAAACCTATGTGTAGGTTTTGGCTCCTTACTTCCATGATGCTTCTCAAGTGAAATTGGATATTCTTATTCATACTGATATATTCTAATGCTTAATGAATTGGGCTTGCAATGATTTCTCTTTATGTTCACCGCCTATTTCAACTGGCTAATGCTTGCATCTCTGAGGTGGGAAATTGAAACTCTAGTCCTTTGGTTTAAGAGGAGAAAACTTATGTGATCCTCGTGTTAACGAATTCAAAGGAACGCCCTTGAATAAACTGCTTTGCTTAATGTTTAACTCGACATAAATAAGACCCACTGATAAAGTGTTATCTCTTAGCTTCACTTTTACTCTCAGTTACCTCATTATCCCTCAGTTCTACAACTGTCTGTGACCCCCTAAATCAGCTTAGTGAAGCACTTTCTTCAATAGTCTATTGAACGCTGATCGTTACGCTACTATTGCCTTCATATTGCTACCAAAAAGATATGTCAATCGTCGATTATCTTGATGGAATTATCAAATTGTCGAAGAGATGGTCGCAATTAGAGACTACGTTGAAAAGGAAGATCTTGTCCTCTTTACGCTTGATCTCGGACTATAAGTCTTTCATCTTGTAATTACATTGATATTTTCTGATTTTTAGACAAAACTTCTAAGCCATAAGCAAAGGGTTAAGTCTTCGATGCATCCACCGTTGCTAAGCTAGAAATGACATTCGCTACTATTAACATTCGTGGCCAGCACTATGGAGGTCGTCAGTGTTGTTTAAGAATAAGGACAAAGCACTTCAACCCTAACTCAAACGATTTTGTAAGTTTTTCTTTCTAAAATTGGGTTGGATCCCAATCATGTTGGAAGGCCCAAACGAAAATCCAAAGCCCTCTTTCCACCAAATCCATCAAACCAAACCTTTTTTATCCTACATACAAAAAATTACCTTAGAACTCTCTCATTTTAAAACCTCCTCCAACAACTTAATCACTTTAACCTCCACTAAATCCAACCCCTCTATCACTCTCACCACCTTACCATCCATGTTCACCACCTAAGGTGGACTATGATTACCCATACATGTGATCACACATGCATTCTTCATCATTTTCCTAACTATGTGACTTATAACATTACCACTTGTAACTCTCACAATATTGATCCTACTTCTTTCACATCTGTCAATAAGTTTCCTCACTGACATCAAGCTACAGTTGTTGAGTTAATTTCTCTTCATCATAACTAAAGTTGGACCCTTATTCCCACATACCTAAATGCCAACATTTTCTATTTCA
>JAOQMQ010000196.1:37977607-37988712 GCA_027563845.1 Erythroxylum subrotundum
GATTATGTAAACTTATAAATTGAGTCATTTATGTTTCATACAAACATGTAAACTTAAATATATTGTCGATTTATTGGACCCTTTTTTTTAAATTTCGCCCAGGGCCTATAAAACGTTAAGAACAGCCCTGCTCAGAATGGACTCTTCATTTTACTGGTCTTTGCCAACGTATCAAGCAACGAATTGCAAGCAATGGATACTAACATGTCACAATTCAAGAGCCTTATCATCCTTGCATTTCATAACCTTCAACACATTTTAAACTTCCTAAAACACACTATATTTTGCCAAAAGCTTTAACAGCGAAGAACAAGCAATACCCATTTAAGGAACATGAAACCCAATTGTAGGTTGTGTATTTTATCAAGCACAAAGTGAGCAATCTCAAAAACTTGGGTCTCTGCGTTCATCGACATGTTCTTCCCATTTTGGGTTGCTTATGAGGATTTGGATGGTGTTATTGAAGAGGATTTCGGGTCGCTTCCTGGTGTGAGTATTTACGTCGGCCGTAGATTATCTCCAGGGAAATTGTAGCCTTTAGTTTATGTTGGTGGAGGTGATCAAAGGGGAGATAGTTACTCAAGCTCAAATTTTTTGAAGGGTTCTTTAGGTCCTAACTTTGTGCAATAAGAGATTGTATTTTGTGATAGAGGGCTCAATTCAACGGCTGCTAAAGTGGAGGTTGTGAAGAAAGCTGGAGGAATAGGGATGATTTTGGCTAATGGTGTTGTTTTCCAAAAAAAAAAAAGTTATACATCTCATTAAAAATACAAGGAAAGATATTGGTCCCTTATATGATTTTTATTAATTTAGAAAAAAACTTATATCAGGGCATTTCCGAAAATCGTTTGAAGATGTTCAGAAATTAAGGATGATGTATAAGGTGTTACAACTATAGGAAGTATGACAGAAGGAGATATATAACATTTGTCTATTAATATTGGGCTATTCTAAAATTTTCATTGTGTCCCTTCTATTTATAATAGTAATGGAAGAATTTATCAAGAATATTCAAGGAGATTTATTTTAGTGTATATTATTTGTTGATGATATTGTTATAATATATTAGAGAGAAATGCATTAGAATCAAATGATTTTAAATTAATTAACCACAGAAAGATTGTTTTAAGTATTTTGGATCCCTCATCTAAAGCACTGGCAAGATATAAGAAGACATATATTACCGTATCAAATTAGGGTAACTTAAATAGAGAGGTACATTAGAAGTTTTATTTGACAAACAAATACTACTCAAGCTAAAAGGTAAATTCTACCGTATATCAATAAGGTCTATCATCCTCTATGAAACAGAGTGTTGACCTATCAAATAGATATATAGTTAAAAGTTAACGATGGCGGAGATAGGAATGCTTCGTTGAATGTGGATAATTACAAAAAGTGATATGATCAATAATGTAATGGTAAGAGAAAAATTATTGATAACTAACATTGATGACAAACTAAAAAAAACGAGACTTGGTTAATTCAGACATATTAAGAGGAGATATCCTGATACCTTAGTGAGAAGATGCGAAAATATTATATTTAGGGATTGTAAGAAAAAAAGAGGAAGACTTAAGAATAATTAGAGGGAGGTGATAAAAAATGATATGACTCTATTAGAACTTATTAAAGACTTTAGGGGGTGGTTAGTTCGCAGGGGGGAATGATAATAGGAATGAAAATGAATATAGTGAAAAATGAGAATGAATATTATCATTATGATTATGATGGTTGGTTAAGAGGAAGGAATGCTTACCCATTACAATTGATAGTGGTTAAATTGTAAAAGTTATTGAGAAATAAAAATTTATTATATTTTAATTAATTAATTAATTACGATATTTTAATTAATGAATGAATTATATTTTAATTAGTTATATTTCAATTTAATTAATTAATTATATTTAATTAATTAGTGTTAAAAATATTTATAAAAAAAAAGTTACCGTTAAAAAATGAGTTTCATTCCTTTACTAAATAGAAGGTACGAAGAATTCTCAAAAAATAAAATATCAAATTATTATTCTTATAATAATAAATAACAACCTGTCAATCACTTTTTATTCCTTAACTGTTTACCCTTCCTGGATCAAAGATTACCTCACTTTTCTCGAAAATGAGAGGCACCACCAATTCGACCAAATGTTCGGTGAAAATGTAACAAATCGTACCGTAAAGAGATCCAAGTACTTTCTCTCTTTTTTTTCAATTTTCGCCAAAATTATGAGAGGCAAATACTTATCCACGTGCTGCATGTACTAGGCAAGCTTGATTTGATTAACAGCATTAGAGAAGAAGGAAGAATCATGGTAAAGTTGGAATCTTTACATAAAAAATTGCATTCATCAGCTGTCTTAAGATTGCTGGTTTTGCTCCATCTTTCTAAATTCGAAGCAGAAGTTCAATGATATCAGAAGCATATACTTTGATACCACTAGTTCTGGTTACACTGTTGAGAGCAATACATGCCAACGATAGTTCTCTCTTACAAGACAGCCAAATGTCAACTGAAGAGTTGAGTATGTCATAGTTGTTGAAACCTGTGCATTAGCTGCTCTTACAAGCTGCCAACAATTTCAACGCTCCTTATCTTTTATCTATTGTTCTTTTACCTTCTTCTTCTTTTTTTCTTCCCCACTTACAGTGGATCCACAAAACAGACAAGATACGCTACCCCACAAGGCCACCACTATCGAGACCCACGTGATCATGACGTAGACGGATCAACAAGGGATAATACCAATTCCCATTTCTTGAAGCCACTGTCATTTTATAGTCCATAAACGAAAGAAAGGTCAATCTTTGGATTACATGATGTCCTCTTGCTTACTAAACCTCAAGAAGAACTAGGTACGGAGTGAAACTCCCCTTTTTTAACACTTTTGTTTTCTTTATCAATTGTATGATATCTTATGGTTTTCTTGTCTGTTCGCGGATAACATTGTTTAATGTTAATTATTAAAGAATCATTTTCTGCCAATTGGGGTCTGTCGCAGATCTGTACGCTTTGTGGCATGGTAATTCATTTTCTTGTTCTTTAAGGATCCCCAAGTTTGGTTCAACCAAAAAATGGCGGTAAACAGATGTTGAGAGTTCCAGTTTGTTCTTTCACTGTGGTTAGTCATCAATTTTGGGGTTTGAATAACCATGAATGGAAGATATGCAACTGGTGATACATGAATTTGGGTGTGTTTGATCTGTTGGAAGAATTCAAGCAAAGTTTCTGGCAGAATCATAAACTTTGGTGTTGGTGGTAAACAGCCAAAATTTTTGGTCTGAGATTTTCGAACTTCAAGGTTTTGGTATCATAGACAACAAGTCGGAGCTTCTTGCGAAGACTATGATCTTTCCTGGTTCTGAACCGATCAGCTGATCTTGTTTGATTGTTGATGCTAGCAAGGATAATTTCTCATATGATCTTAATCTCTGCACCGGAACTAAGATGTGGAGTGGCAACTTAATTACATCTCATGAGATTTAAGGCTACAGCTTTATCCTAAAATCTGAGATTTTTCTATAATGGGTAGCAATAAGACTGTAGTTTGGTTTAGGCGGGATCTTAGAATTGAGGACAATCCTGCATTAACTGCTGCAGCAAGGGATGGTTCTGTGTTTGCTGTTTATATATGGTGTCCTAAAGAAGAAGGTCAGTTCTACCCTGGTCGAGTATCAAGGTGGTGGCTCAAGCAGTCTCTCGTCCACTTGGGACATTCTTTGAAATCTCTTGGGGTTGAACTTGTGCTCATGAAGTCTCAAAGTACACTTGCTGCACTTCTGGATTGCATCAACTCCATTGGAGCAACGAGGGTAGTATTCAATCATCTGTATGGTATGTGCTCTCTGCTCCACCTTCTGTTAATTTGCTTCTTCCCCGGTCGTTATAGTGCTCTCGTTGTTTCTACTCAAGAGATGATTCCTTAATGAGTTTTTTTTTCGTTTTCCTTTTCTGTGCCAGATCCAGTGTCCCTTGTTCGTGATCACAGCATCAAAGAAAAGCTTGTGGAGCTGGGAATTTCTGTGGAGAGCTATAATGGAGATTTGCTGTATGAACCATGGGAAATATATGATGAAAAAGGACAAACTTTTACAAAGTTTGATTCATATTGGAGAAAGTGCCTGCGCATGCAAATGGTACCAGTGTCACATCTTCTGCCATGGAGGATAACACCAGCTACAGGTACTTTTAATTGGAATTTCTAAACATTTCTTATTATTGTTACATAAGTTTATGATTGTGTATCACAGGGAAAGTTAAAAAATGTTCAGTTGAGGAATTGGGACTTGAAAATGAAACAGAAAAGACTAGCAATTCCTTGTTAGGAAGAGGGTGGTCTCCAGGTTGGGCTAATGCAGACAAGGTACTAAGTGAATTTGTTGAAGAGCACCTAATTGATTATTCAAAGAACAGGATGAGAGTTGGAGGGAACTCCACCTCACTCTTGTCCCCATACCTGCATTTTGGAGAACTTAGTGTGAGGAAGGTCTTCCAATGTGTAAGAATGAAACACATACTCTGGACGAAAGAAGAGAATTATGTTGGGACAGAAAGTGTGACCCTGTTTCTTAGGTCCATCGGGCTAAGGGAGTATGCCCGATATCTTTGTTTCAACTTTCCATTCACTCACGAGAGATCATTGCTAAGCAACCTGAGGCACTTTCCTTGGAACGCTAGTCAGGATCATTTCAAGGCTTGGAGACAGGGACGGACTGGTTATCCATTGGTCGATGCAGGAATGCGTGAACTGTGGGCAACTGGTTGGTTACATAATAGGATAAGAGTGATCGTTTCAAGTTTTGCTGTAAAAGTTCTGCTTCTACCTTGGAGATGGGGAATGAAGTATTTTTGGGACACGCTTTTGGATGCAGACTTGGAAAGTGATATTCTTGGTTGGCAGTATATCTCAGGAAGCTTACCAGATGGTCACGAACTTGAACGTTTGGATAGCCCAGAGGTAAAATATCATACTTTTGTGCATTCTGATTCCTAGATTTCCCAGTCTTTCGAGAGTGCTCAGTTATGAGCTAGACTCATAATCTCATTACTTGAAAGGAAAGACTAATCTTAGGATGCATCTGCATATCCTGCATAAACATGACTGAGCCTTTGATTCGAACAAGAAAAATCATCCCTTGCAGGGATAACAATCTTCTTTAGGGATTCACTGAGAATCAATTATCTGATTGAGCAGACTCTTCTTGTGTCAGGTTCAAGGTTCCAAATATGATCCTGAGGGTGATTATGTAAGGCAGTGGCTACCTGAGCTAGCAAGAATGCCAACCGACTGGATCCATAATCCTTGGGATGCACCCAGTAATGTGCTTAAAGCTGCAGGAGTGGAACTGGGACTAAACTATCCTAAACCAATAATTGATATCGACTTGGCTAAAGAACGTCTAACCGAAGCTATATTTAAAATGTGGGAAGCAGAAGCAGCTGCAAGGTCTTCAAACTCAAGCGAGAAACTTGAAGTGGTTGTGGATAATGCAGATAGTGCAGAAAATTCTTCTATTCCAAAAGTTGACTTAAAGCAAAAGGCTCCATGTCCTACCATTTCATCTAACGATCAGAAGGTTCCCACGATCCAGAATTGCCTGAACAATCCAGCTTTTAGGAAGAGACCGAAATCCATGGAAGAGGAAAGACCTGAACCTGAAAAGCCTACTGGTTATAACAACTTAGTGGCAACCTCGAGAGCAGTTGAAGACTTGTGCTCTACAGCTGAATCTTCAGCAGCTAAGAAGCAGACCACAAGTAGATTTTCATTTTCTGTTCCCCAGTTTTGTCCTATATCTGAGAATCAATCGTCGCTGGAATGCCAGTCATCGGACGTCAGACAGCCATGGCAGCTCAAAATAGACATGGACCACAGTTGAAGCAAAAATGGTAACATCATAATTTTCTATTTATTGTTGCAGCTCGCTTTGGTTCCTTGTATTAGAATTTTTAATACACACATAGCCATTAATAAAAATTGAGCATGAGTCAATTATTGTTAAAATGACTAGAACTAGTTATTTAAATAATTAACTCTTACCACTTATAAACCCTTTAACATTTGCATGTTTAGTTATTATGGGATATTCTAACACCTCTCCTCAAATGCAACTGGAACTGGACTTCCAGTTGTTACTTAAAATAAACGCAGTGATAATCAAACCGGACTGTTGGATTAGACATTCAGACGGACAACTATCGGCTCTAATACTATATTAGAATTTTTAATATGAACAGAGCGTAGAATCCATTAACAAGAATTAGATTTGGGTTAATTATTATAAAAATAATTAGAACTGATCATTTAGACAGTTAACTCTTACCGATTATAAATTCATTAATACTTTCATGTTTAGTTAATATAAAATATTCGTTATCCTTGATTCTAGTTCATTGTCTTGTTACTTTCCATCAACTAACTTTGCAGTAACTGCAGGGCCTTGATTCTCGTATCAAATACACTTAAATGGGTTTTGGGTGTGGCGTATACGGAGGAAGTTTATTTGCAGAGTGTTTGACAGGCTTGACGTTGACTTGTAACTTGGTTTTCTTCTCGGCTGATCATCTCTTCCTTCAAAAGCTCATCGTTGGGAATATCCTTAATCATACATACATATGTAATGTCTTCCGCTTGTAATGTCTTGTAGTGTGTTAGAGTTTTCTTCACTCTGATGTTACCTCTCTGCTCATATGTAACTGCTGAATCATATGTGTATATTATCTTTAATTTAAAAATTTTCAAGATACTAACTTTGCTATTTATAATTATTTCATTGTAGTTAAATATAGTTATTATTTGATTTATATTACATTTATCTTATTGTTCAACATGTCCGTATAACAATTGCTTCAATATTCTACGAAAAAAATAAATTATTAGGCAACATGGTATTTTAGAGAATTGAAGCGAACTATCAAATTCAGCCGTATTTATGGAATATAAAATGTATACTCATAATCAGCAAATTGAAATGTAAATTATATTTCCAGGATAAGGTTTTGAAATTAATTGAAAAGTAAATTGTCTATTAAGTTAGAAAATCAACAAGCAATGCAATAAATATAGTTTTGTTAAGAAAAAATGTTTTTTTAAACATCGTTTTGCACTTACAACAATGATAAGGAGGATCACGGTGACAATCGGTCGATATTTCAATTGAAGAAAAAGTGTAATCATCTAATGATTTAGTCGAAGGAAAAATACTAAAATTAAAAAATAAGGGTTCTATACCATAACAATTTCTATTCAATTTTGTAAGTATTTAAAATATGCATTTTTAATTTTAAAATAAACCATTCATGTTACAATTTTGATGTAATTGAAATTAACTATACTTTATATTAAATCATTTAATTGTTATAATTTTGATGTAATTGAAGTTAAGTCTTCCGAAATCTGTATATTAGAATGATCTTATGGATGACTACTTACAAATGTAAGTATTAAACTGAATTTAATAAAAATAGGTGTTAAATTGAATTTAGTGATAAAGGTTATAAAATTTATTTTGGAGTATTTTTTTTATATAGATGACCCTTTAAAAATATAGTTGAACTCTAATTATTTTAATAGAATTTAAATTTAATTTAATTAGAAAAATTAATTAATCTTTTATTAAACTTATATTTTAAATGAGTTTTTTCTTATAAACTAATATTTAAAAATTGAACCGGAAGTTAAACCAGTAAGACATCAGGTTTAATTTTTATAAAGCTCAACTAACCGTCATAAAACTAGTTAAAAATTAAATAAAATTGAAAATTTTGAAATATAATTGAAGAAGAAGAATTTAAATTGATATATTAAAATTTATTTTGATTTAAAAAACCAATTAGTTTATGAAAACTAACATAATAAATTAATTAGTTTTTAACAACAATTATTATTAAAGTAAATTAAACTGAAAAATTAAAAAATTAACTGGTTTAAAATTTTCACTGTTAAGTTAGTTAAACCGGTTCAAATTTATAATTTTTGTTACAAACTATATAATAGAGTTTGAATTCAATTTTACGAGAAAGTTTAATTATTTTTTAATTAATACTCCATTTTCATACTTGATAAGCTTAGTCTTAATTGATCGCATTTATTAAATACTTTAAATATATTTTAGGTCTAATAAAAAAAGAAATTTGTTAAGTAATTCAAATCCAAGTCACACTTGTATCCGGTGTGTTTAGCTAAAATTATTAATATTGACTAAAAAATAAAAATATCACTTCTATGTTCACGATTAATAAATGAATTTAGTTAAAACAAACAAACAAACTTACGCCATTGCTCAATAGCGCACTTTCAAGTAATATTAAGTTAATAAAATTTGTGTTAGCCTTGGTATACGCGAGACTCTTATTTAATCTTGTTGTTATTATTATTGTTGTAATATTTTAAAATTTTGATCAAAAGTTAAACCGATAAGATAAGAAGTTTAAAGTTAAAAAGGCTTATCAAATTATCATAAAATTAAATAACGATAAAATAAAATTGACAAATTTTAAATATGATTAAAGTAATAGAAAAAAATCATTTGCATGCAATTCATTTATTACATACAACATTCTTGTGTACATATATCAACATTCTATGCTCTATACTGGTTAAATTACACTGCCAAATGAAATGTTTCTAAATCTTCTAAGCTCTCAAACTCTCACGTTAATGGTGTAAAATTTTCTTAAAATTAAAAGTTAAAGGTTAGGGACCAAAAACTAAAAAATAACTGTCCATATATTGCTCTGCCTATTATAGAGACAATGGACAATAACAGATCATCACAACGTTTTGGAAACGTTATGATAGTTGTGAATCATATGAACCACAAGAATATTCCAACATTCTCCCACTTGGTCCATATAATTTAACATTGACTTTATGGAGAAACAAAACATATGAATTATGGCGATAAGTCCTTTTATAACGAGTAATATCTTCCATGTATTACATTATATTACGTCTCTACATACAGTCCTTTAACTTAATGAAATATGTTCATTCTAGTCCCAAACTTAATAAAGATTTTCAATATAACAAAATGAATATCTATAGGTGCAAAAACCATATGAGAAACATCACATTGAATAAGAGTTTTATTGAAAATAATGTACATTCAATGCCATTATTTTACAGAACCTAGTCTCATTTGTACTACATGATCCTTAAACTGCTTAGGTGGCATGCCTTTAGTCAAAGGATTTGTAATCATCAACTCAGTGCTAATGTGCTCAGTGGCCACTTTCTTTTCCTTAACACGTTCTCTTATGACTAAATACTTAATATCGATATGCTTACTTCGACTTGCACTCTTGTTGTTTTTAGCCATAAAAATCGCAGCTGAGTTGTCACAGTATAACTTTAATGACTTAAAAATAGAGTCTACAACTTTAAGCCCAGATATAAAACTCTTCAGCTATACACCATGCGAGGTGGCCTCAAAACACAATACAAACTCAGCTTCTATAATGGAAGTAGCAGTCAAAGATTGTTTGACACTTCTCCAAGATACAGCTCCACCAACTATCATGAAAATATACCCTGAGGTTGATTTTCTTGAATCAATGCAGTCAGCAAAGTCTGAATCGAAGTACCTAACGACTTCCAGATTTTCAATTCGTCTGTACATAAGCATGTAATATTTCGTTCCTTAAAGATATCTCATCACTTTCTTTGTAGCCTTTTAGTGATCAATACCTGGATTACTCTGATATCTTTCAAACATTCTAACTGCGAATGCAATGTCTAGTATTGTACAGACTTGCGCATACATTAAGCTTCCAACAGCTGAAACATATAGAATGTTCTTCATGTGCTCCCGTTCGAACTCATTTTTCGGGCATTGACTCAAATTTAATCTATCACCCTTCACTATGGGTGCTATACTCGGTGCGCAATCTTTCATCCAAAATCTCTCTAAAATTTTGTTGATATAGGTCTCTTGAGACAATCCCAAAATGCCTCAAAATCTTTCTCTATGGATCTTAATGCCAATGACATAAGATGAGCCACCCATATCTTTCATATCAAAATTCTTTGAGAGAAATTGTTCCACCTCACATAGTAAACCTTTATCATTGCTTGCAAGTAAAATATCATCCATATATACCACAAGATAACAAATCTTGCTCCCACTAACCTTCTGGCATATACACTAATCCATGAGATTTTCTTCAAAACCAAATGAAGTGATGACTTTATGGAATTTTAAATACCATTGACGAGATGCTTGTTTTAAGCCATATATGGATTTATTGAGCTTGCAGACCAAATGCTCACCATCACTAGAGGAGAATCCTTCTGGTTGATTCATGTAAACCTCTTCCTCTAGTTCATCATTGAGGAATGCCGTTTTTACATCCATTTGAAGTAACTCAAAGTCAAAATGGGCTACTAATGTCATAATTACTCGAAGAGAATCTTTCTTCGATACAGGAGAAAAATGTCTCCGTGTAATTGATTCCTTCTTTTTGAGTAAATCCTTTAGCATTGAGTCTTGCTTTATGTCGCTCAATGTTGCCTTGTGAGTTTTTCTTTGTTTTAAATACCCATTTACACCCAATGGGTTTTACACCATTAGGCAATGCAACGAGATCCCAGACTCGATTACATGCTATAAAATTCACCTAATCTTTCGCATCATTATACCATAAGTCTGATTCTTTAGAACTTATAGCTTGTGAAAATGTTTCAGGATCATGTTCGGCTCCGATGTTAAAGTTCAATTCTTGTCAATACATAATATAATCACTAGAGATACCTGATCGCCTTACTCTAGTAAATCTCCTTAATGTTGTTTCAACATTCTCCTCAGGAGCATGTTCTGCAATTGGTTGATCAATAATTTCTTGTTGTTCCATATCAACAACTTGATTTATTGAATCGGTATCAATTGCTTCTAGAATTTCAGCAATTGGTTGTCTAACACCAATTGGTGCTTGAGGGGTGTGAATGACAATCAATCTATCACTTGAGCCAGAGGGATGATGATACGAACTAAGGTGGTGACACTCAAGGTGTCGTTTTTCCTAATGGCCCAATAACTAGGAGCAAGGCGCGACATATGAAGATCAAATTGAATACTTTTGTTCAAGAGTTCATCTCTAGCGAATTGAA
>JAOQMQ010000196.1:38115420-38141409 GCA_027563845.1 Erythroxylum subrotundum
TAATTTAGTCATACTTATTATGCCACCGAAAACCAAAACCGAATTGCCATGATCGAAGTCTCCTTTTATTAAATAAAAAATTATTTTATAAAAATAATATTGTATTATTTATGATAATTTTTTGTGGTAAATATTATTTATGATATTAATAATTAGTATATTCACTACGGTAACAGCTTAGAATTGGAAGCATCCTTTGTTTACGGTAATACAAACTGATATTCTTTTATCTAAATATATCATTAATTGCTAAACTACGCCTTGACAGTGTTTTGCTTAGCTTCTAGTACGTAGTAGATACTAGATAGTGAGAGCCTTGGATGCATCATTTGTCCAGATATATTGTACCTAATTAGATCTCCCTGTCGGATTTTTGGGCTGTGAAACAGGAGTAATGTTTGGGGTGGTGAAACAGAGGCGCGGAGAAACAACTTGGCTTTTTCAATGTGCTATCCTAATCGGCTATTCCTGCAAACTAAAGAGTATTAGAAGCACGAAAAATTGTTATAATACTACTATATAATGTACAAGTGGTTAAATGACCTGTTTTCTATAGCAAATATCTGCTACCTTTAGGATTCGGTGGAGAAATTAAGCCCATCGTAGCTTGAACTGATGTGGAAAAATAAAAAGAATGAATGATTGAATGATCTCTTTAATTACTCTCAGAAATCAATTCGATAAATAATTTGAAAACAAAGAAAAAATTCAAACGATTCAAACTTTGAATAAATTTGGATAAGTTTAAGTGAAATTTGAAGAAATTAAAATTAATTATGATTTTTCATAATTATACATAATGAACTATATATATATATATATACCGAATGAGAATAAAAAAAATTTACGTTTAATTTGTGTTTTAAATTATAATCTTCAACTGCAATTATAGTCGTAGTATTATAGATAACTATAATTTAGCACCTAATGCGAAACTAATCTTTTCTCTTCAAGGTTACAATAGTAAACTCGAGACATTTCTCCAGCGGATAGAGTCAAGAATAGATACGTGTTGAAATGTTAATCAATTACCTTTTCAGCAATTCACATTGGGCAGTCAATTACCTTCGTATCTATTGTATAATAATTAATGTTTAGGGGTGGTTGAATTGATACACAAGGTTTCTTCGGGCGGGCGAGGGGGTTGTGTTGGGAAATGTGTGATTTAAATAATATTTAAAAATATATTTTTTATTTTTGACACTAATATTTGCGAAATTTTTGAAATAACTTTAGAAAATTTTGCTTATATGTAATCTTAAGAACCTTGAAAAGAATTTCAGAGAGTTTTTCCATCTGCAACTCAGATCTCTTACCTTAAGAGTTAGACCTCTTCCGCCACCATCTTAACTACCCTTTAAATGCATATTAGCGACTTCTGTTTCTTGGAATTTCCAAGTAACTCAGTTATGAACTTCGATAAAATATGATAAAGACTACTATGTAATTGCCAAATTTTTATTTATAGATTCCTTAAATTAAAACATTTTCTAATTAAAGAAAGTTAAACTATATCATTTTAACCTTACACATTTTTTCTTAATCAAGCCTGAGTATGGAATATGGAAACCCATCTAGCACAATATCCTATTGGGATAAAAAAAACATATTAGTATCTGAACTTTCTGTTAAAATTCGAATGTACCTGAAAAAATTTGGATGGAATCCTCATTCTAATTATATGTTATCCAACCTTATCTAATGTCTAAAATAATATCGTTTTGATCATTAAATAAGGTCGGATAAAATTGAGCAGAGTATGTGAACTTAAAAAATGGCACTTGCAATTTCACGTGGTACGTGCTATGATACAAAATAAATAATTAAGATATGTGCTGTCACGATCATCTTTTTTCATCGAACATGTTGGTGTATTATATTGTCAAGTCTTACATCACTCGTTATGTCATTAAGAATCATTCATTGCCATCGTAAAAACTCTCTTAAAATTATACTAATAGCTTAAGTATTAAATTGAACATTAAAAGAAAGTTATAACTTCTCAAATTATGAAATTTAGAATTTAGATGCTCCATTGAATTAAACATAAAATTCACGAACTAACTTATATGTTAATTTAATATTTTTAAAAGAAGTTTAGTTCCATTTCTGTTTTATTATTATAGATTTTCAATTATATTATTTATTAATTAAAATAAAATTATGTTTAGTTGGTTGTTAATATTAATACAATTGTAATTTTATTATTGATATTGATTAATATTAAATAAAATTTAAATATTGATTTACTTTATGAATAAATTAATTAATTTTTATTTTGATGTCTTATAAAATATTTATTACAACAACAACTCCCAATGAAAGTCCCGTTGAAACGCCAGATTTGGGAAATTCCTGTAGTCTTACCCTTGGTAGAGAGGCTGACACACATACAATGCAAAATAAATACATAAATATAAATAAATATGTAAAAATAAAAATATACAAATAGATAATGCAATACAAAATATACTACTATAGAACATGATATAGATTAACAATAAGTGATAAAATAATTAAATAAATACAGAAACCAGAAAAAGAATTATAAAATATTTATTAGTAACTATTAATAAATTTTAATTAAATTTATTAAAATAAATGATTAAATAAAATTGTAAATTATTTATTTATAAACTGATATTTATTTATTAATATTTATTTTAATTATTAAAACTAATTTTATTATTTAGAATTGAATATTTGATATTTAAAAGATTATTTCATAAATAATCATTTTTAAAATTTTGAAAATATTTTATCAATTCTATGTGTCTAGGCATAGAATTGATTATGGTCCCAATCAACTCGGGGGCTGCCTTTTGGAATAATTTTTTGTTTTGTTTCTATTATAAATATTAGAATTTCAAGTTAGAAATAATTAATTAATTGAAACAAATTTAACCAAACTATACTGCATATCTTATATTTGATGAAACCTTTTGATAACAGATTAAAAAAAGTGTATTACGGTGTATTCAGATGGTCAACAAGTCAAGAAAAATAAAAGGAAAACTATATCGTAACAAAAAGCTGCCGAAAAAGGGTTGTTACACCATTTTTAATAAAAGAAAAACATCCTTTTCTGGTACAAGTAACGAAAGTAAAAATAACAAAAACCTGATGTTTCCTTTACAGCTATCGTAAAACTGGGTTCCATACATTAAAAAACAAAAAAACTGGGTTCCATTCACAAATTCAAAGCTCCTAATATGAATGTATTTCAGCGTTTCAGGTAATAAAATCACTAGCTCGGGATCTGAAGAAGACATAAAAGTAAAATTACTTGCATCCTTTAGGTTAAATTTGATGAGAAGTTAATATAGTGTAACTTAATGATTGATGTTATATATGTTGGACAATTTTGTCCTTTTCCATAAAGTTAGACAATTATTAATTATATTTTTCGGTTTTTTTATAAATTATCGGTTAAGTTACATAATTTGATCCAGATAAAGATAATAAAATGACCCAATAAATGATCTAAATCAATAGGTCAAAGTTCGGGCAGAAAATGAATTTCAATTAGTTTGGACTAGACCTATATTGGTCTTGTGATGGAGAAGCCCGATATGGAAGCTATATATAAAGGTTAAGGTCTCCTCCAGTTGCTCATATCAATCGTAAGCATAAGGATTTTCTGACCTGTTAAGAGAGCTTATATTTTGAGAAAACTGTAGAAAGACTTTGCCCGTGTCCTGGAGAGGAGTTTCCGTAAAGACGGTGGTGGATTCACGCTTGTTTCGGGTTCGAAAAGCTCGTTTGAAGGTATGGAGACCGAAATCAAAAATTTTCGCATTTCTTCTTTTTTGCCCTTTCATGTTCGATCTGGGATATGTAACTAAGGTATCGTTACGTATTACACGTGGTATCAGAGCGCTAACGTGATTGGGTGGTTAAAAACGAAGAATTTTTTGTTCTCTCCATAAGATTTTCGGAGATTTAACTTCTGTTTCTCGGTTTTTTCTTTCTTTTTATTGCATAAAAGTAGTATACATGTGTATAGCCTTGAAAAATGGGGTGAAAATGAGCCCAGGAGGGCAAAAAATCGTCCCAAAAATTAGCTCGACGGAGACCGTCGGGTGTGTGTTGCGCGAGGGGCAATACGTCTAGCATGTGCAACGCCGCCAGTCACTGGCTGGCACGTGGGTGGCCCGTGTCGTGCCACATGTCGCACGCGCCAACGTCAGTGGGCGCGTCTATGCGACACGCGCCAGACGTCTCCTCCATGACATCATCCGTACGGATTGCTACAATATTTTTCAAAAAAAAACACAAATATTTTCATTAAAATCAACCCCTTGTTTTTGTTTGTAACCTTTAGCCACTAAACTTACTTTATACGTATGTACATTACCATCCATGTCAGTTTTTTTCTTAAAAATCCACTTGCATCCAATAGGTACAATACCAGAAAGTGCATCAACCAAAGTCCATACTTGGTTAGTATACATGGATTCTATTTCAAATCTCATAGCTTCTTGCCATTTAAAAAATCAATGTCAGACATTGCTTCTTTAAAAGTAGTAGGCTCATCATGTATGAGCGATACATTATCCTTTCCCTGCTCAATATCTAGATCTAATCTAATGGGAGGACGACGTATTCTATTAGTTCATCACGGACTATGTGTCTCTTAAACTCTCGGCTGTACATTATATGTATTAACTTGAGGTTCTTGTTCTATTTCAATGTGAATTTGTGGCTCTTGAATTTCTCTAAGTTCAACCTCACTTCCACTACTTTCTTTGAAAATAATTTTTTCTAAGAATGTAGCATGTCTTGAGAACCTTTTGCTCAATAAGATGATAAAATTGATAACCGAAACACTCTTTTGAATACCCCAGAAATTTGCATTTATCTTATTTAGCTTGAAGCTTATCAGATAGCACGCTTCACATCCCCAAACCTTTAAATGTGATAATCTAGGTCTTCTACCAGTCCATATCTCATATGGTGTCTTATTAACCGATTTAAATGGAACTCTATTTAGAAGATATATTGCGGGTTTAATTACGTATCCCCAAAAGGATATAGGAAGGACTGTATGACTCATCATGGAACGTATCATATCTAATAATGTACGATTTCTCCTCTCAGAAACTTCATTATGTTGTGGAGTTACAGGAGGAGTCTATTGTGAGATAATCTTATTCTCTTTTAAGCAACCAATAAACTCGTGGTCTAAGTATTCACCACCTCGATCTAGTCTAAGTGTCTTAATAATTTTATCGGTTTGTTTCTCAACCTCTAGTTTAAATTCTTTGAATTTTTTAAATGATTCAAACTTTTGTTTCCATCAAGTACACATAATCATATCTAGAATGGTCATCTGTAAACGTAATGAAATACAAGAATCCACCTCTAGCATTTGTACATATAGGGCCTACATACATCTGAATGTATTAATTTTAGTAACTCACTAGTAAGTTGTCCCTTTCCCTTAAAGGGTAGTTTGGTCATCTTTTCCAATAAACAAGATTCACAAGTTTCATATGATTAATAATCAAAAGGATCCAAATATCCTTCTTTATGTAATTTTGTGATTCTAATTTCATTGATATGACCTAACCTACAATGTTATAAATAACATGGAGTTTGGTTACTTAATTTTCTTTTCTTACTATTTATATTAAGAATTGCCTTTCAAGATCTAGCTCATATAAACCATTTGTAAGTAATCCAGATCCATAATAAACATCCTTAATTACAAAGATAAATTCATTGAAATCCAAATAAGAAATAGAAATGATGTTTCTTGTAATAACAGGAGCATAATAACAATTATCAAGTTCTAATCTATGGCTAGAAGGCAAAGTTAAACTATAAGTTCCTACAACTAATGCAACAACTCTTGCTCCATTACCAACTCGCAGGTCCACTTCGCCTTTCTTCAATGATCTACTCCTTGTTAACATCTGCATGTTATTACATATATGAGAATCACAACTAGTATCTAATACCAAAGAATGTGGAACAGAAGTAGAAAGATTGATCTCAATCATAAACATACCTGAAGAGATAGTTTCCTTAAGCTTCTTATCTTTTAGGTTAGCTAGATAAGATGGGCAGTTCCTCTTCTAATGTCTGTTGACTCCGCAATGAAAACATGTGCCCTTGTCATTGCTCTTCTTCTTGACACCTCATTTGGCCTTTACTACATCAGTACAAGCCTTCTGTTTCTTGTTCTTATTCTTTTTAAAGCCCTTTTTCTTGCTTTTAAAAGAACCGACAATAAGTACAGAACTGGGTTCTTCTTAAGGCACCCTTCCACAGTCTTGAGCATGTTCAATAGTTCAAGCAATGTCATGTCCTCCTTGTTCATGTTGAAGTTTATGATTAACTGTGAAAAGCTTGAATTTAGAGACTACATCACTAGATCAGCGCTTAACTCATGGTCCATGACAAAACCTAATTTGGTCAATTTTTCAATATACCCCATCATCTTTAACACATACAAATTAACTAAAGATCCTCCTATCATCTTGCATTAAAACAGTGCCTTGGAGATTCGATATTCTCCGCCCTACTTTGTACACCAAATAGCTCCTTAAGATGCAGTATCATAGTAGGCGCACCCATGTTCTCATGGTGCCTCTAAAGTTCAGGAGACATACTTGCTAACATCACACATGTAGCTTATTCAACGTCAACAACATAACATTGATATTTCTCCCAATCTTAATCAGTTGCATCTGAACAAGGTTCTGATTGAGCAGGAGTACCAAGAACATATAACTTCTTTTCTTGCCTAAGAACTATTCTTAAGTTTCGTAACTAGTTCAAAAAGTTGGGTCCAGTCAGCTTGTTAGCAGCCATGATGCTCCTCAATGTCAGGTTGGTACTTATATTCAAATTCAATGACCAGAAAAACATAAAAGGAGCAAATATTAGTTTATATTCAAAATCAGATAAAATAAGGACTTTAAAATTATTTGATTACTCCCACTATTTTATTCAAAATAATAGCCCTCACTATTATATTGAAAAATATCAAATAATTTCCTAGTGAGCTAGGAGCCTATTATATCTCATATTTGATCCCTAAAGTTTCTCAAACTTTATAATTAAATCCAACTTAATTAACTCCGTAGATCAAATCCAAAAGCATAACTCGTATATAATCAAGCAGAGCCTCATTTTCACATCAAATAGACTATTCTACAAGTAAAGAAAAATCCAAACACACACCGATCAACTAAACCTTAGAAAACCCATAAATAAAAACTCAAAAAGCCTAGACAATAACTCCTTCAAAACCCCTTCTTTTGTTTTCTTTTAAAAAAATCAATATACTTCAAAAATGTAAAGAACACAGTGGCTGTGCCCCCCCCCCCCCCAAGAAATTCAAACCTAACCTTATTCCTTGTCACATCATCTCTTTCATCAACTATTTGGTTGGTTTCTTCCTCCGAAGCAACCAACTGGTCCTCTGTCTTAACAATTTCTTTTCCAGCAGTAACTAACTGTGGATCTGGACAGTTTCTGGTATTAACTCCTTTGCGTGTCTGTTTTGATATGTGAGACTGCAACATTTAGCAATTATTCGTCAATCTTCTGCCACTTACTAAGCACCTCCTTGTTCATTCAACACCTTGCATCCATCATTAGTAAATTTAACTAACAGCCCATTATCACCAAGTTGACTAATACTTAACAAGTTAGTTTTAAACCATCAACGTGAAACACATTTTTGACGTGTGGCAGTCCATCCACACAAAGAGTCCCTCTTCCAATAACTTGGTCATCCATACAACTTTGATAATCCATCAAATGTCTTCTTTAACTTGTAATATGACGTAAGCACCCACTGTCAAAATACCAACCATTATGAGAAGCAGCCCTCATGGATTTAAAAACTACAAGTGCTTATAACTGACCCTTTCTAACCCAAGTATGCTTTGGTAACATGGGTTGCTACTGAAATTCATTGTAAAATGTCTAGACTTATGATTTTGAGCCCTCTGAAATATCATTTATAACAGCTTATAACAATTTGGCTTTATGTGCCCGTTCCCACAAAAGTGACAACTAGATATAAATTTTTGCTTCCTTCTTAAAGTTTCTCCTTTGATAGATCTGGCCGCTCCATTTTTCTCATCATTCAACTTAGAACATTCACCTTTATAGCCAATGCCCTGAAGGTCTCCTTTAATCTTACCAATTTCTAGCAACTTTTCTAACTTTTCGATACCTCCATTTAATATTCTTATCCTTTTTTCCGTACTGACTAACTTTAACTTTGTTTCATTTAGCTCATCTATTGTAGATAACAACTTCTTCTCTAGATCTTGAATGATGTTCTTCATGGTAGATTTTTCCTTCTTTAGCTTCTCATTCTTCTTGTATGTTTGGACCCATTTAGCATATATTAACTCATAAGCTTTGCAAATGTCCTACCTTTTTTAATTCAAATCACTATCATCATTGTCATAATTTGAACTGAAACTATGGAATAATTCATTTACATTTTTCTGAAATTTTGGATCGATTCATCTGTGCTTTTTTTGGAATTTTGGACTAATTCATCTTTGTTTTTCCCATCAATTTCTTCTGTAATTGTTGTTAAGCAAGTAACTTGGCTTCTGCTATATAAAGCAATTAGCATAACATGATTGCTCACAAATTCCTCTTCACTACCATATTCACTTTCAGAATCATTCTCACTTTAAGTAATCGTATAAGACTTCCCTTTTCTCTTCTTCAAAATATTAGCACATTCCGCTTGCATATGTTCGAAGCCTTGACATTCATGATATTGAATTTTCTTCACCTTTCTTTCACCCTTTTGAGTTTTAGATTATTGTTTGAAATTATTATTTGATGAGCTCCCACCATTATACTTAAACTCGAGTCTATCTTTCCTCAACTTCTTTAACCATTTGCTAAAATTTATTGTCAATGACACCATATCCTCATTCTCATCGGATTCATCTTGGCTTGCAATGTCAATCCTTTCTTCTTCTCTTGCTTATCTCTTAACAAATTCATCTCAAAGTTAGTAAAAATCCTGATTACCTTATCCAAAGATAATTCATTAATATCATAGGCTTCTTCAACGACTACAATTTGCGGTATGAATCTCGGCGACAATGATCTCAATATCTTCTTGATAAGTTTCAGAGTTGAATATTTTTCCCAAGTTGATGTGCTTAGTTTGCAATATCATACAGTCTCTCATGGAAGTGTCCAATAGTTTCGCTTTCATCTATTTTCAGCTCTTTAAATCTAGCGGCCAACACCTAAAGGTTCGAAGCTATCACAGATTTTAATCCCTCATATATTGTTTACAAAGTATCACATGCTTCTTTTGCCAAATCACAGACTGATATGATAGCAAAGAGACCTTCATCAACCGCACTGAAGATGGCGTGCATAACTTGAGAATTTCCAAGTGATCCCTCTTTTTCAGCCCTTGTCCATTCAGATGGATCTTTAAGTACTGCTTCTCTCTTTTCATCAGTCTTCACTGAATGTGTCCAGCCATTTAAAACCGAGTTTTATAATTTTATTCCTTAGGGAGTATTAGGACATGAGATACAAAGAGTAATACCATGAGAATTAAGATAATTGCAAAGGCACCTTTGATTAGTTCTAGAGCTCCATCGTATTGAAAAGCTTTAATGGTAGTAGAGAAACGGTTTTGAATGGTATCTTTAAAATTTTGGAAGTGGTGTAAGACATGAGATTTTAAGCTAAGGGGAAAATCCATATAAAATGACTAAAGTAATAAAAAGATAACAAAATATTGATAACTAGAAAGTGAAAGTGATGGGAAAGATCCTCAAGTATCATAATGACAAGTTGTAAAGGTTATGTAGAGAGACGAGAAGATAAGAGAAACGAAAGGGGACTACTCTTTCCTTGAAGACAAGAAGTACATAGTAGCAGAAATTTTGATTTAGTAGATAAAAAACTTGACAATCTAGAGAGTGTAGGTGGATATAAATGACCTAAAAGTTGGTGCTATAAATCAAGTGAACTAGAAGAGACTACAAAGGCGACAGGATTGCTAAAGTGCAAAGGAAATTTTATTGGATAGAGATTATTATAGAAGGGTCTCACAAGAAGTGACGTCTTGGTGTGGAGGTCGTTCATAATGTAACCAAAAAGGTTAAATTCATTAAGATAGGAATTATCAGTAACAAATTTTGCAACAGAAAGTAAATTAATAGTAAGATGAGGAATAATTAAAATATTAAGAAGATGAAGTAGACGATGGCAAATAGAAAAGGTATCTTCACCTACTGAGGAAATATGAATAGTTTGTTCATTATTAACAATCACTTAATTCGAACTATTATATGGTGCAATTGAGTCCACAAAATTAGGATCCAGAGTCATGTAAGTAGTAGCTCCGACATCAAGTAACCACTTAGTGATGTTGTTAGAAGTGAACTGAGAATTATTCGGGTAAGGTTGTAAATTTAGGGCATAAAAGGGTTATGGTGAGGTTGTTGAAATTAAACGGGAGTCCAGGTGGAAGACTTTAAGATTTGGAGTAATAAAAATTACAATCGGCGGCAATATATCCCCATTTCCGACAAACTTGGCATTGGTATTTAGCTTGCGTCTGGAAGAATTTGGACAAGTTTTTGAGATACAGGTTATTAAGGTTTGAGTAGGCTTGGCTGGTTGGGGTGTTGATTGGGCTAGGTTAAAATGTGGTCCAGGATGATTTAAAGAAAGTGAAAACTAGCCAAACGGCCTACTGTTTGGTGGCCCAGGAAAGGCCCAATTATTTGTGGTCCATGGAGAGGCCGGATTAGGGTTATTCCAGCATCGTCTACTACCATTCGCTGCATGTGGTTTTCGGGAGGTAGGATTTCCATAGACACCGTGAGCTGAGGAGCCATTGGGTGAGAGGCCATAAGTGCCGATTCAGGTGAGGGCGGAGAATGGAGCGACTTAAGCCTCTGTTCGTGAATCAACAGTTTCACTCAAAGCTCAGAAAATGAAATGGTGGATTCTCGGTACTCCATAGCTGTAATGAATGATTCATACTCAATCGGAAGTCCATCAAGCGTGAAGAGAATGACATCATCTTTGGGTATGGGGTTTATAATCATAGCGAGTTCATCAGTTGTTATGGAGACAAGAGTCAGGTAATCAGTAATGGTAGCTGTCCCTTTCTTGATACCGTGGAGTTTTCAACGAAGAAGGGAACGCTGAGATGAGGACTACTACATAAAGTGGCGTTCAAGAGTCACCCATAAATCACGAGTAGTAGAGCAACCGTATCTTTTTACTTGACATTTCGCTTGTAGGTTTTTCCAATAGCCCATCCAACTTGACTCCATTTACAGATGCTCCCACTGCATCTTATCGAACTATGGATCCACCAAATCTTCCAAATAACCATCCCTTCTCAAAACATATCCCTCCGCCACCAATGCTTCATCATACTAATCATGTAGTCATGTAGTCAATCTTATGTCTGTCTTCATGATTTCTATATTTATTTCACTATTGATTTATATATGAATTGCAACTATTGTGAGGCTAATTCTAACCCTGTTATGGTAGCAAGTAATGACAAAAGAATCGTAGGCATTTACACGTACAAATACTTGAGACTTGGTTGATTTACTCACAGATAAGTCAATAGTTGGTTGCAAATAGATCTATAAAATCAAAAGTCAAGTGGATGAATCAATAGAACGATACAGATCTTTACTTTTGTAGCCAAATTGACCGTAGTTCACAATCTCGTTATTGTTTCTATTAGCAAAAGATGGCATTTATTTCAAATAAATGCCAAGAATGTCTTTCTTAATAGAGATCTCTTAGAAGAAGTATACATGCAACCTCCTTTGGAACATAATCATCTTCCCAATAAGGTTTATTATCTTTGCAAAGCCTTGTATCGACTAAAACAAACTCTACGAGCCTAGTTTGCAAAATTTAGTTCTTTTATTGCACATCTTAGTTTATAGTCCAGCTCTTATAATCGTACCTTGTTTCTTCACCAAACATATTAAGGGTTGTACTCTTCTCATTCTTTATGTAGATGATACGATAATAACTAGTGATGACACACAAGGTATCTCTACTCTTAAATCATTTATTCATCAACAATTGGAGATGAAAGATTTGGGTACCCTAAGCTATTTTTTGGGTTTTGGTAACCTCTAATGAATCTA
Source organism: Erythroxylum subrotundum (assembly GCA_027563845.1). Taxonomy (NCBI): domain Eukaryota; kingdom Viridiplantae; phylum Streptophyta; class Magnoliopsida; order Malpighiales; family Erythroxylaceae; genus Erythroxylum; species Erythroxylum subrotundum. The sequence goes on from JAOQMQ010000196.1 coordinate 38,127,564, forward strand.
GATACAATCTATCAAAAGCAAACTATGCTACTGATCTTATATCTCAAGCTGGCATCACTAATACAAAGACAACTAGCACTCCACTTGACTCCAATGAGTTCATTTCTACCTATGATGGGAATAAACTTAGTGATGGTACTCATTATCATCAATTAGTAGACATCCTTATCTATCTTTACTATCTCATGACCAGATATTGCTCGTATTGTTCACATCGTGAGCTAATTCATGTATGTACCTTGTACTACTCACTTCTCTGCTATTCTTCATATATTGAGGCATAATCCAAGTTACTCTACCTTCTTTTTCACTACTCTTCCCGGTTGGAGCTACAAGCCCATTCTGGTATTGATTGAGTTTAGACCCAATGAACTGTCAATCTATCACTGATTACTATTTCTTTCTAGGAATATCTCTTCTTTCTTGGCGTAGCGAAAATTAAACAATTGTCTCTCAATCTAGTATAGAAGTCGAATATATAGCTCTTGTTGATACTACCTCTGAACTATTTTAGTTATGATGGCTACTTCAAGATATAGTTGTATCTTTCTCGGCCAAATTTCCTCTTTATAGTGATAATCGTAGTGCCATATAAATTGCTCATAATAATGTCTTTCATGAATGAACTAATTACATTGAAATAGATTGTCATTTTGTTTGACATCATGTTGTTTAAAGCACCATATAACTTGTTCCAATATCATTACAGTCTTAGAATGTATATATTTACTCATCCACCTCGAAGCTTTGCAGATTTCATTTTCAAATTCTCATTTTCTATAACATCTTGAGCAATGTTTTAAAAACTGGACCGGACCAATCGAAATTTTTTTGAACCGGCCAGTTGTTTGATTCGGTTTTATTTAATAACTTATATATATATAAATCGGTCGATTTATCCCTGAATTGACCAGTTTATCTAAGAACCAATCGGAGACGATTTTGTTGTATATAATTTCAAAAATTAAGAAAAACCACTCTCAAGTCTTCACTTCATTTTCTGGGTATCTCAGCTGTCTGCTTCTTCTCACTTTATTTTCTCCTTCACTTTTCTTTTATCTTAGATTACAAACACTAGCGGTTTGTTTGTTTTATCTCAAGAAACTTTCATTCATGGCTACACTCATTTTTTTTCTTCTCCAAAAACCTACTAAAATTGAATCATTTCATGAACCTAGATCTGTAAATAATAATACCTGAGGAAGAAAACCCATCAAATGCCCACCTCCCAAGAAACATCCTCCCCGAAGAGACATGGGTGTGGCTCAACTCGAGCGTTTAAGACTACAAGAAACGAAGAAATACATGTTCTACTATAGTTCAACTTTGTTTAGTATTCAAGTTTCAAATATATGAAGAGATAAAGATAAGATGAGGCAGCTTCATCTACAAGACCAAATTTTAAATTAGGGAAAAATTAGAAGAAAAGAAAATAAATGAAGCACAGGAGGACAAAAGTGGGGCCTTGGGGCTTGTGTGTGGTGCTAGCGTGATAAAGATTAAACATTAAAGAATAAAGAGTGATGAAAGAAGATGAAGTGAGTTTGGGAAGACCCGAGAAGAGTGAAAAAGAATAAGTAAAGTTTACCTTTTAAATTTTGTCTATACACGTGTACCTTTAATTAATTGGTTAGAACTTACAAGAATTTATAATAACAAGTATGTTTTCTTTTTAGTCTTGACGACATAAATTTTTATTTCAATAAAATTAATTAAATTAAATTATTAAAATTTAAAATTTGAAATAAAGTTTAATATTTTATTTTTCAAAATAATAATAAGTATTTTTTAGTTTGTGACAATATAAATCTTTTATTTTATTAAGAGAACCAAAATTATATTATTTTAATTAATTAAATTAAATCATTAAAATTTACATTTGAATCAAGTTTAATATTTTATTTTTCAAAATAATAACAAGTATATTTTATTTTTAGTATATGACGAAATGAATGATGTATTTCATTAATCAAACAAAATTACATTATTTTAATTGATTAAATTAAATCATTAGAAATTAAGATTTGAGATCAAGTTTAATAGTTTATTAATTAAATAAAATAATATTACTTTAATCAATCATACTAAAGCCTCTTCCTTAATGATAAAGGTATTGCTAATTTCTAATTATTCTTGATTATCTTTAATTGGCTTTTTAAGGAACACAATATTAAATTACACTTTTTTTTACTTATAATAGTAATATTTTTACTTACTTTTATAATTTTTACTTCTTGTTTATTATATACCGGTTTTATAATACCAGTTAAACTTTTAAATCTTAAATTTTTTTCTTTTACCGATTTGACCTTAATCGAGAGTTTGAGGAGGGGTGTTTAACATTAGTCTTATGTAATCTTATCCTTGATCTTAGTCTTTGATTTTAGCACCTAATAGTCAACCAATTGATATGATTGTGTAAATTGATAGCATAAAATTAGGGATCTCATCGTTGATTTTAGCACCTAATAGTCAACCAATTGATATGATTGTGTAAATAGATAGCATAAAATTAGGGATCTCATCCTTATTTAGTTAGGTTAATTGTATGTATTCTTTGCACATTTGATAGACACACTGAAATACACAATTTTCTTCAACATTCTCTCTCCCCTGTCTATTTCTTCAGGACCATGGATAGCCTGTGAGAAAAGGAGGAGAAGCCTACCGACCACTTGTCCCACCCAAATTTACAGTTTGGTGTCTATATCATATTCCGTATCCCTAGTTCGCATGATGAACTTATCCCTATCCTTTTCAGACGTCGCGTTCACATTTCTTACCAACAAAACTATCAGCTATACATGCTTCTTCTTTGCTTCTCTAAATCCATGTTCGTTTTTTTATTTAACATATGGTGTCGACAACAACATTACCATCACGTTCCAAAATTCCTACTTGAGAACAATGCTTTTTTTTATAAAAAAAATGGGAGAGGTTAACATTATATATAACGATATAATAAAAAATAATAATTAAAGGCCTCTTGTACCAACATTAACTGGGTTTAAAGATTAATAAATCTCCATAACTATCACATTCAAGATGTACATATACTGTAATACTAATTATGATAAAGCAAGAGACGCATGCGACATAATATGTAATTACTTTTGTATAATAACCCACGGACTGACCAATAGGAAAACTGGATTTGCATAACTTGATATTACCGGTGCTAATTGTATTTTGATAAGAAAAATTATGTTAAATTATCCAAAAGAAAGTGAGGTGCACTGAGTAGAAAACTTCCAGCATCTTTCCTGAGATTATTGTCGTCTGTACACGGCTCAAATTGTCAAACATTTCAACTGAACTGGACCCAATGAAAAGGACGTAAGTTATGTCCATTGTCATGTAGAACACATTATACTAAAAGCCCAAGGCCCTGGTGTCGAGTACTGTGGACCACCTTGTGCACTATAAAAGGCCTCGAGACCCTTTAAGATTTGCACCACCAAAACAACAGCAATCGAATCAACAAAATGTCTCTCAAACACTTGACTTTAGTCTTCTTGTTCCTAATTGGGACAATGATTCTCTCCACTCCCCTATCTTTTGCTGATCTTGATCAAAAGCCTCGTAGAGGTTACCCAGGAAGACCACCAAGAGGCAAACCACCTCATGAACTTGAAGGAGAGAAACCAGCATCAGAACTCGAGGGACATGGTCACCCACATGAACCTCCAAAGCATAAACCACCACCAAAACATAAGCCCCCTCATGATCGCCACCTTTTGGCAGAGGATTTAGAAGGGTACCGTCGACCTCCACGGGGCAAGAAGCCTCCACCAAAACAGCCTCATCATGATCGCCACCTTTTGGAAGAGGACTTGGAAGGCTACCATGGAACTCCTAAGGGCAAGGGAAGGAAGCCTCCACCAAAACATGGACCTCCTCATGGCCACCTCTTGTCTGATGTCGATCAATCCCATGGACCACCCTATAAGCCTCCACACAAACCTCCCCACAGGCCTCCGAAAGCTAACTGAGTCATCATCCCATATATGACTGGGTTAGTTAAAATGCGTATGATGTATACTTAAAATAAGAGCTACATCTTGATAGTGTTATGCTCTCCCATATGTCTGAGCGTTATCTAGTTGGAAAATAAATGCAATATCTTATCTAAGCGCAGCAGGATGAGTTTAAAATTTCCATAGAATGCTTGCGTCTATGCTTGTGTTGGTAGACCTTGTACTTGGTTTGGCTAGTTATAGCTTATGAAAGTAGATGGATGTTCGTTATCAAGAGATTCTTCTGTTTCCGTTTGAGAATTTAAGTTCTACAAACTCTGGCAGCCGCATGCAAATCCCAATTATTACGACTAACCCTCATAAGGCATATATAACTGATCTTATCTGAGTCCAAATATAAAAATAAATAAATTAGTCATACTTATTATGTTACCTGAAACCAAAACCGAAGCCATGATCGAAGTCTCCTTTTATTAAATAAAAATTATTTTATAAAAATAATATTTTATTATTTATGATATTAATAATTAGTATATTCACTAATCACTCCCAATAACCAACTTTTTTCTTAGTTTATTCAGACATGGTGCCTTAAGTTTGTTGCCAACCACATATTCTAGTTCCTATCTCCGAACAGCCAGACATTGGGAAAACATACTATCGAATAAAAACAATTTTGTGATATTGTGATAATACTAATATTCTCAACGCTTATACTCAAAGTAGAAAACTGAAAGACTGGCTCTTCCTGACTTAAAAGTTATCTGAGATTAGTGTGGTCTATGATCGATATATCAGTAAGCAGATAGACTTAACCTTTATTTGTAGGGCATTTCACGTGGAAAATATTTTTTTTATCTTCGTTACCCAAAGAGCTTTGAAGTAGAGATTCGTGAGTGTTTACCCAAAGGCTTAAGCATTTTCAAAATAAATCAAGAAACTGGAAAAAAAAATAGAGACGTTAAGTGGTACTCTTATAAATTGGAAAATCATGCCAAACCGCACAGGTTCATACCAAACAAGTTTGAAGAATAAAGTGATAGGTTGCCATTTCATTTCAGAAAGTATTCACCTACTTAACCCTCTAGAAAGAATGTATATAGTGGCAAAAACTAAAATGCTTAGAAGCCTCAGGTATAAATAAACTTAGTTTACAATTACGGTAAGAGCTCAGTATTGCAATTTGCTAGCCTCCTTTGTTTACGGTAATACAAACTGATATTCTTTGATCTCAATATGGCATTGATAAACTACGCCTTGAATAGTGTTTTGGTAAGCTTCTGTTACGTAGATGATTAGATAGTGAGAGCCTTGACTACATAATTGTCGAGATAAGTTCTACCTAATTAGATCACCATGTTGATTTTTTGGGTTGTGAAACAAGAGGCGCGGAGAAACAACTTGGCTTTTTCAATGTGCTATCCTATTCGGCTATTCCTACCAACTAAAGAGTATTACAAGGACGAAATTCGTTAAAATACTACTATAAAATGTACAAGTGGTTAAATGGCCTTTTTTTCTATAGCAAATATCTACTACCTTTAGAATTCAATGGAAAAAGCCAATTGTAGCTTGACTTGAACTGATGTGGAAAAATAAAAGGAATGAATGATTGAGTGATTGAATTATTGAGTGATCTCTTTGATGACTCTCGGAAATCAATTTGATAAATAATTTGAAAACAAAGAAAAAATTCAACCATTCAAAATTTCTGATAAATTTAGATAAAATTCAAGTTAAATCTTGACTAAATTAAAATTAAGTATGATTTTTTGTAATTATACATGATGAACTATATATATCTATATATATATAATGAGAATAGATTTTAAAAAAATTAATTTTACGTTTAATTTGTGTTTTAAATTATAATCTTCAACTGTAATTATAGCCGTAATTTTATAATGACAATTATATATGTAACTTTTATAATTATTGAATATGTTCATAACCCCGTAATATAACTCATAATTTAAAATTTAAAATGTTGGTTCTATTGCTTATTTATGGCGTCAGCAACAAAGAATTATTAAATCCGTGTATCAAAAGAGCATATTCGGGTTGCTAACTATATTTGTTTCAACTCTATCAATCTAAAACAAACGAACCCTCTTAGACTTTTTGACTTTAGATTACTTGTTGTTCCCACCTGAATGGTTGTTGTCAAAATTTTAAAACTCAAAGTGGATGAGTCCTAGTGCGAAACTAATCTTTTCTCTTCTAGGTTACGGGATATTTATCTAGCGGATAGAGTTAAGAATAGTACGTGTTTAAATGGTAATCAGTAATCAGTTACCTTTTCAGCAATTCACACTGGGCAGTCAATGTTTAGGGGGACTCTTCGGATAGCGTCTGGTGCAAGAAAAAGAGTTTATAGATTTAATTAACAATGGTTAGATGCAATGCAATCCAGTTTGATAAGTATTATTTGGTATTTTGATTAAGTTGATAAGGATTTTGTCAGATTTTAATTAAGTAATAAATTAGTGAAATCTTATCGTAACAAATTTTTTTTTATACTGGTACATTTTCTAACTATTAAGAAGTGTAATTTAAATCATATTTAAAAATTATATATTCTTGAAAATTTTAAAATAATCAATCTGCAACTTAGATTATGAATAAAAACTAATTTTCGTAAATTATGAAACTAGGAAATGATTTGATGGGAGACTAGGCATAGAATAAGAATTGATTATGGTCCCTCAATTCGCGGCTGCCTTTTGGAATTATCTCCACATGAATAATTTAATGTCTAGCGTGCAATATTGAATTTATAGTTAAAGCAGCTTTTTCTAAAGCGCCAACTAAGAAATTAGAGAATATAGTTAACTGTAGACTTCTTATAAAGTTGTTAGCGATTAGGGATGGTAATGAGTCGATTTAAAATATTTTTTAAAATTGAATGCGTAAAATAATATTTTTACACATTGTCTAGTATGATAAAAGTATCCTATGAATGATTATTAAGTTAAATCTTATCTAATTTGTTTATTAAAAATTGTCACTGTGATCGTGAAAAGGATGTAAGCACTAAGATTTTGCTTTTGCAAAAGTTAGGAGGCTTTGAACACAAGTATGCAATAGTTGTGCAACAATATTTAATGTATATTATATATCTAATCATGCAAGCAACTCTTGGCAACTATCAGCTCACGGCATGGACGTCTTCTAGTGGAGGTTCACGACGATTTATGAAGTGTTATATTAATCTTAAACATGCTTACAAAATGTTTGTTCCTGTTTATGAAGTGTTATATTAATCTTGAACATGCTTACAAAATGTTTGTTATATATTAATCTTGAACATGCTTACAAAATGTTTGTTATATATTAATCTTGAACATGCTTACAAAATGTTTGTTCCTGTGTGCCATTTTAAGTTAGTTACAGCGACTATGCAAATCCTAATAATTACGGGAGGGAACTGAAGCAACTCATATTAGGTCATAGCAATCAGTGTCTATAGACATTATATGAGGTCATAATCCCATTTGCTTAAATTATAGCATAAGCATAACTGACCTTGCTCAAGACAGAACATAAGTAAATACTGATTCCATGCATATAATAATATTAATTGAATAAGATAGCTATCTATGCCTTACTTTATAGCTCGGATTTAAGGTTTGCTATACCACTTGGCTTTAAGTTTCGTGGATCATTGTGGCTATCCTACATAAATAAAGGAATAATTTGATCATATAGATAATTGTTCATTTGCAACAATATCATATGATATTGTTCAAGTATTATAATTTGAAACATTAAGATCAGGATACCATGTAGAAGACGAATTCATTTCTTCCATATGTGCTGAATCGTATGAGGATACTTGATTGAAATGGGACTTTCTCATTTGTTTTCACTAAATGACACCTAAATTTCATTATATACAGTTACAAGCTCAGGGAGGAATAACATATATTTATGAAGTGTTTTTACTCATGATTGACTTCATCAGTTTGCAAGTTTGAAATCGAAGAAGTCGTTGAATAGCTTAATAGTAGGTAGGAGACTAGCATGAATGGCGTCTTCAGTTTGCTATTTCATCGAAAATGTAGCAACGAGGATGAAACTTAAATCATAGTCATTTCATCTTAATCAGAAACACATTTCTAATATTATAGAACCAATCAAATTAAGTTTTAAATTGGAAACTTATTTCTGATTCTCATTATACTAATAATGTCAAGCTATTTAATTTATTATTTAATTAAAGAATTATTTATAATTATTAGATATAATGTTTAATTGGAAACTCATTTCTAATTATTGTTCAACTTATGAACGTATCAATTTAAATCTAATTAGAAACTTATTTCTAAATATTTCATTAAATTCATAAACATAATACTTATGAATTTAAAAAGTTATTTTAAATTTTGATTTACCATATTATCAAATATGTATTATATATAAATATTAGTTATAATTGGCCTATATATATGTGTGTGTGTGAGAGAGAGAGAGAGAGAGAGAGAGAGAGAATTAGCCTATACGTTGTTGTTATTAACCCATTTAAATGGGTGTAAATACTAACCCAAATGGTAAGCTCATATTAACCCAACATTTTTATAGCCCACAAAGACCGAAGACTGATTCTTAGTCCGCCTTTGTTGGCCCACTAAAATGGGCTAAAATCTCATTTTAGCACCATCACATAAGTCCATTTTTATGAGCCCATCAGATATAAACATTTTTTGTATTAGTTTTTGCCACCTTTCCTTCCCAACAGCCACCTTCATCCTATCACCCGACGGAAACAAATGCCACAGTAGGAAGCAGCGGCGGCAGAGGGAGCAGGGGAGCTTCCTTCCTAGGTGGTGGCGGCAGAGGGAATAGGAAAGCTTCCTTCCCAGGCGACAGCGGCAGAGGAAACCTTGTTACCACCAGAGGAAAGGAGCAGCCGCGACTCGTCCCTTCTCTCCCCTCCCCAGACGATAGCAGCGATGGTGTGGTAAGGTTGAAGCAACGACGTGTCACGGAAGGAAGCGACAACAGGGATGACGCCAGTCACCGCCGCTCAGTCACGGGTGATTGGTCACCGTTGGTACTCATTGTTTGATGCATCAGCCGATGATGCATTTTTAGGGTTTCTACTATCGTATGGGTTGTATATTTTGCTGATATTACAGAACTATCTTATCGGTTGTGTATTTTGCTCATTTTACAGAAGCGCAAAGGATGTCTTTCTCTGGCATTTGTGTTGTTGTCTATGCGTTTGTTGTTTTGATAGAATCAGATGGCTTATTAATCTAATTGAATGTGATGTAGAAAAAGAGACTAGCTCTTTTCACATGTAAATACCGGCAATCAGATCAAATTCCTATGAAAGGGGCTAATCTATTTGGCAAATCTTTAAGATAAATTCGAGTATGACTCAAGCAAAGAAAGGAGGAAAGTACAAATACCAACAATCTGAGATAAAATCTTTTTTTAAAATAAGTAATGTAATAGAGAAATTAAGGGCGAAGCTTCGAACACTTTTAAAGGGAATTATTGCAAAGAAGCAGTTACCTCTATCTTTTATGTGTTAAATAGCTGTCAAATTAGGTGTGTTCTTGATGAAATATAATAAAATTCCAAGATGAAAAATCACATAGAGCAGACTATGCCTTCGTATCCTTTTAATCCGTTAGCCATCAATAGCATCCTCATCGCTAGCCTCCTCACCTAGATGATTATGTAATTAATATATGCGGTGATATTAGTTGTAACTTGACTGTTTGTTTTTAGGGTTTCTACTATCGTTATGGGTTGTATATTTTTAGAACGAGGACACTTGCTCTTTGGAAGGTCTAAGATAAGATTACTCTGTTCAATTGTTTTACGTTAAATGTGTGTAGAAAGTTCAAAGTAGAGGTCACATCTATCGGCAGGCACACAAGTACAAAGTCCTTTACGTCAATGATCAACTTGGGGAATCGAGAAAAGGACACGTAAGGTCCAGGTTCTGCTGCAACAAACAATATCTTGTCATTCATTCATGGATTTGAGAAAAGAAATTTGTACTATTCCTACTTGTTTCAGTTTATATTTCACTATTACACCTAGACTCTGTTACTTAAGTCGCCATAAATGTGTGCAGAAAGTTCAAAGTACAGGTCACATCTGTCGGCAGGCACACGTGCGAAGACCTTTGCGTCAATGATCAACATGGGAAATCGAGAAAAGGACACGTAAGGTCTAAGTTCTGCTACAACAAACAATATCTTATTGATTTATGGATTTGAGAAAAGAAAATTGTACTATTCCTACTTGTTTCAGTTTATATTTCAGTATTACATCTAAACTTACTTAAGTCGCCATAAATGCGTGTAGAAAGTTCAAAGTCGATGTCACATCTATGGGCTGGCGTATGTACGAATTGTCTGTTTGAATGGCTTTATATTTCAATGGCCTTATATTGGTATTTTTTTTTTAGAGTTTTTATTAGAATAATTTTTTTAAGAAATTAATTCACAGCCTGGTTGTCAATTAAAAAATAATTTTTAAAAAAATTTTCACATTGTAAACTGCTTAGTAATATAAAAAGCACTTTTATTAATTTTAACTATATTTTATTTTGTAATAAAAATTATTTATACATATAAATATTATTTAAAGTATATATTAGGAATTTCATATCGGACAACTATGAGAGCATTCAAGAATTTATAATAATGTGCAAACCTCTCCTTTTTGAGCTACCTTTTGGGGGGGGGGTAAGTTAGGCCTTTCTAACATAGTATCAGAGCTAGTTTGTCTCGATGGTTTGGGAAGGTATCTTGTTATGTCCCTTTACCCAATATACTCATCAGATGTCCAGTCCTGCTCTGGACTCAGGGGGTATGTCAGGAATTCCACATCGGACAACTATGAGACCATTCAAGAATTTATAATAATTTGCAAACCTCTCTCTCTTGAGCTAATTTTTGTTGGACCAATGGTGGTCGACAAATAAAATCCCTTTGTGTTTTGATAATAATAAAATGTATAGAATTGTTTAAGAAAATATTTCAGGTAATTTGGATTACCACTCAAATTAAAGGATTAATACAACTCAATGATAGACAACGTGCAAATCAAGATAGCTACTTATCCTAATCGTGTAAGAGATAAGCAACGGGAAGATTATAATTGAAGATTTGTATCACAACAAACAAAGATCAAAGATTATCTGAAATATGTCCGTTGGAGTTGGCACAAGTCGACCAGAACATTACCAGTCGACTGAGAATTAACATATCTGTAAAGTGGGGCTTAATCAAGTCGACCAGAACATTTCAAGTCGACTGAAAATAAGAGATTTGTAAGGTGGATAATTGTCCCAGTCGACTAAACATCATTCCAGTCGACTGTTCGAAGAGCGCAGATGAAATTTTAACAAAAAACGTTGGTACTAGTCAACTATCATCCCTCGACAAGTCGACTATCAGCACAGCAGATAATAATCCGACGAAGTCAATCCATTGCAAACGGGAAGAAAATCATTTACAACGTTCATAAGCAATCTTCAACGGCTAATAGATGATCTACAACGTCTATATTGATCCAGAAGCCTACAGATAAATAGAGCAACATCAAGAGATCGAATTAGTACAGTCTTTGGAAAAGTATACTGATCATATCTTACACTATTGCTCTCAATTGCTCTTAGTTTATTCAAGTGTTTACTGTTGTACTGTGTTAGATTTCTACTTCTATTATTGTCTATGTGAGTTGAGTGATTAGAGAAGAATCACTCTTGGTAGGATTTGTGCCGGAAGACAGATCGGATTGTGAGGTTAGCTTGAGCCGGAAATCAAGTGGTGTATTGAAGAGTTCACACTGAACTAAAAAGTGTGTAGTAAATTGTTTGCCAAAATCCTAAGTGGGAGCTTAGGTAGAGGACATAGGTCTTAGCATCGAACCTCTATAAAAACAGTGTTTGTCTTTCTTCCCTACTTTCTTTGTTTAATTTATTTGATTGTTCGTGTATATTAATTCCGTGTTTTTTGTAGAACTTTACGAAAAAGTTTAGACGATCTATTCAACCCCCTTTCTAGATCGCTTTCAATTGGTATCAGAGCAGAAAATTTCAGGGATGACGCTTAGTCTGTCACACAACAATTTGGCGGAAGAAGGTAACACTAATAATCGCCCTCCTTTGTTTAATGGTTCTAACTACTCTTCTTGGAAAAATCCTATGAAGTATCATATCATAAGCGAGGGAGTGGAGTACTGGAAGATCATCATCTTTGGTCCACATGTTCTATTGAATGAAAATGGTGAGAAAAAGACAGAGCTGGAATATGATGACAATGATTGGAAGCAAGCTTACATCAATGCCAAAGCCATGAAGTTGATCTATTGCGCTCTTACTGTTGAGGAGAGAAATCGAGTGAACTCATGCACAAGTGCTCAAGAAATGTGGGAGAGACTTCGGATCACTCACGAAGGAACCAACCAAGTTCGAGAGACAAAGATCAACATGCTACTCCATGATTACGAAATGTTTGTCATGAAGGAAGGTGAGTCTATTTCCACTATGCTTGATCGTTTTGCAGAAATTATCAATGGTTTAGGGAACCTTGGAAAGCATATGACGGATAGCGAGAAGGTGAAAAAGATCCTCCGTTCACTGCCAAAAAAATGGGACACACAAGTCACAGCAATTATGAAATCTAAAGATCTCAATCGTTTGGAATTCAATGCCTTGGTGGGATCACTCATAAACTATGAGATCATTCTCAAATCAAGAGGAGGTAGAGGTAAGTCACAAAAGTCAATTTCTTTAAAAGCTAATGTGTCTTCTGTTGATGAAAGTGATGAAGAATTAGATGAAGAGGAAGAAGATGAAGAGCTAGCAATGTATGCCAGAAACTTGAGAAAGTTTAAAGGTCTACTTAAAAATATGAAGAGAGAATTACGTGGTGGAAGAAATGAAGAAAGAAAGAAATACACCATGGAAAGAAGGACCAAAAGCTATGAAGAAAAGAAAAGCAATGAGGAGTGTTGGAAGTGTGGAAAAAGAGGACATCATGCTAGAGAATGCAAAAGCTCATCCTTCACTTCAAATTTCCAGAAAAATGACAAGTATGACAAAGGGAAAAGGAAAGCTAGTATTGTAGCCATTTGGAGTGATGATGAGGAAGCTTATCAAAGCAATGATGAAAACAACTTGGCTCTTATGGCAAATAGCTCCTTGACAAGTGATGATGAGGATGAGGTAATGATTACTGATCAAGATCTTAGAGATTCTTTTACTTCTTTACAAATTGATTTTGAAGAAGCTATTGATATTAACAAGAAATTGAGAAAAAGGATAAGAGAACTTGTTGCTGAAAATAGTGATTTGCATGATGATTTAGAAAGCATTAAAGAAGAACATTCTGCTTGTTTTGCTGAAAAAGAAAATTTATCTAGTGAACTTGATAGACTTAGAAAAGAATTTTCTTATGTAATTGGAAAGTTTACTGATGGAAATGAGAAATTTGAAAAGATGTTGTCTTTACAAAGATATTCAATTTCTAAATATGGTTTAGGATATGATCCTTTTGATAGAGATTGTTCACTGATTTCTAAATTCACTAAAGATGGAAAAGTTGCTAAAGGTGCTAGATGTTTGAAAGATGGTCATATTGAAATTGCTTGTAAAAGTATTAGAAGATGTATTAATGTGAAGAAAATCTGGGTGGTAAAAGGTTCTACACCTTCAAATGTGGTTTATATGACTAACTAGAATGGACCCAAAATGGCTTGGGTACCAATGAGAAGTGGTTGGGTTGGCTGCGCCAAGCCCAAGCCCATCTTAATACATCTACGGCTCGATCGGCCCATCAGGTGTTAGATTCCCATGCAAACATGAAGATCTACGTAAACCTAGCATCCACAGCGTATATAAG
>JAOQMQ010000196.1:38164928-38187934 GCA_027563845.1 Erythroxylum subrotundum
TTTCTTTGTTTTGCAGGGATCTCATCACCGAAATCACTACCAGAACAGTCGGCTCATGGATCCAAACGGTAACGTACAGTTCAGCCAGAATCCGGCAGAACCAAATATTATGTTAAATCTTATGTTAAATGTTAAAGAATAAATCATAACTTTTTCCATGAAATTAAGGCATCCCTAACCTTTTGCTATTTCATAACAAGACAACAGGAAAACTATATGATCACTAAAATAGTAGTCTCTATAGTTTTGCAAATTAGTGATACAGGTTTCAGTTTCTTTGTTTATACCTCTTATCTCTATAAATCTTAAGTAGCTAGTATTCATTTGCATCTTGGTTTGTGTTCGATGAAAAACAGAATTATACACATAAAAGCCATAGCTAATTAATAGTTTGTTTAGTAAAAGGCACCGGTGAAGGAGATAAGTGCAATGATTATAAATTAATTTCGTCCAAACCTTTCATAATGGAAAGGGCTAAGTTTACGATCATTAAAGTTTATTCAATATTCTTATTATTCAGTTTTATAAACAAATAGATCCTTATGTCTTTTCCTTTTTTCCTCGGCTTAAAGCAGCAAAATTGCTATTAATCACCTATTGTATATTTTGATCATTGCTATTGGAGATCATAGCATTTCCAGTTAATCAAATGTGTCAAAGAAAAGTTTGAACTGTTGTAGACCATCTTTTTGTTAATTTCTTGGGAAAGATCATTCCTTTGAGTTGAGAGTTAATATTTTGAGTAGTACATGGAAAGTAGGTAAATTATCAAGTAACTCCCAATTTTTGAAGGTTTTCATGTAATTATTTTTCCAAATATTTATTTCATCTTCAAGAGAGTACGTATCAGCAACACTAACATCCTTTGCAATGGATGATTATAATCTTGGAAAAGAAGTCTGTTGAGAATTTCAATTTCAAGCTAAGGGTTAGACCAAAAAGGTTTTGGCTCACGTTACATTACATAGGATCCAACCAAAAACTAGTAAATCGATCAGTTTATTAGAGATGGGATCTTTCTTGACCTCCATTGCTCCATGCAATTCTTGAGTTGATCAGAGCTGTTATTTGCAGAGTTTTTACTAAAATGTCTAGATGTATTCGTTCTCCCCAAATTTAAGGCACAAAAAACTTCTCAAAGTGAGTTTGGTTCTGTAACATATATCCACTACCATTGTAAATGAAATCAATTTTTTTAAAATGAAATCTTCAATTCCTAGTTTTACATCAAATTGTCTTTGAGTAGAGTTCTTTTTTATAAAAGTATTCTTAAGTTGAAATATTTTCAAACAACCTTATTCATTTTTGTGGCAACCATTAGTAGCCCCTAAATGAACTTTTTTTCTCCCTTTTACAACTCGATTGCCTAATAGTTTACGATGAGGCATATAAATTCTTGAACGGATTTGAGACATTCACTATTATGTGATTAACTCTTATGCAACATTTCTCTATTTTCTATTTGGGCAGAATGTGAGATTGATTAGCACCTGATTACGCCTTAATCAAAATAGTTCTCTGTGATTGAACAAATTTTTATTTTATTTTATTTGTTTCTTATTTTTTATTTTACACAAGTTTTTTTAAGCCTTTCCTATTTTATTTAAAACTCTTATTAAGATAAAATTGAGTTTCCTATTTTGTTTAGAACTCTTGTTAAGATAAATTAAAGTTTCCTATTTTGTCTGCAATTCTTCTTATGATGAATTAAACAGTAGGAGCCTATCAGACGATAAAACCTTTTAAACAACAGGAACCTATTAGGCGATATGAATCTTTTGTGGGATAGGACCTTGCTTAAACGAAAGGAACCTACTGAATGATAAATCATGTTAAAACAATTTAAAAACAGAAGACGTTTGTTAAAATTGTAAGGAACCTCTTGTAAGTTGAAAACAGAAGGAGCCTTTTATAAAAGTGAAGGAACCTATTGCTAAAAGAACACACACACAATATAATGGGAAAATTTAAAAGTTAAAGAGAGAGAAGAAGGACGCAGTTGATTTATACTGGTTTGGCTAACAACAAAGCCTATGTCCAGTCTCTAAATATCCAACTTGAATATTTCACTATAAGAATCTGAGAATTAAATTTGATGAGTCTCTCCAAGCTCACAAGTACATATTTTTTAAGGTTCTTCAACCTTCCACACTCGAAGTGTATAACAAGCTTCTAAAAGTTCATAGAAAAATAAAATGTAAAATCAAAAGTAAATACTCAAATAATAATTTATCTCTTAATAGAGTGATTTCGCTTTCTAAGACACGATAAGAATGATATGACTCTAAAGAATATAGATACTGCTCAAATGTTTCAAAAGTCTGAGTATGTTCGTTACTTCACCAATGCTGTTACTCTTCTTTAAATAATCAATTTCTTCAATTAGTTGTTGCTTCCTCTTAATTCTGAGTTGAGACAAAAATTTCCGAAGCTAATTGTTCGAAATGGTAAGATCCTCCCGGATGTTAATAAAGAAAGTTTACTGAGCAGGTTTCTGCAAGAAATGAAGTAATTTTTTATGATTTTATTTCCTTTTGATAATTAGAATGTTAATTGTACAAGGAAATAAATTCAATTTGAATTTTGAAATATTATATAGTTATTATCAAAATCATTAATCATAAACCTTGAGCTAACACTAATCTTGTATGAAAAAGATCATTAGAAAAGAAGAGAGAAAAGAAAGCTTCTCTATTAGTTGAGCACCAAAATCATGGGGTTGGTGGGTAAGGAGGTTAGAATCCTTGATGTGCCCAATATGCTATCAAATTGTGCTCCATTCAGTGCATTTGGCTTTCAAGACAAGCTAAATGAGTGTCCAAATTGGCTTGGAGAGGTTGGCTACTACTCGGTGTATCTGTGACAACCCGACTCTTTGTGGTTTCATGTGGGTTGGAAGGGACAGCTAGGCCCGAATTAGTGAAGGATATCCTTCTATGACTCATGTCCATGATTCCCATCCTGCACAAACATTCCATATCTAAAGGTTCTATGGCACAAGCCACAATCATGTTAGTATTGTCCAGGTCTAATAAATCCAAACTAACGACCAATTGAGTGATGTAGGACCCTAATTTTAATGGTTTGAATTTTTTAATTAACACAGATTGAAATTACGTCAAAAGCCAAAAACTCAAATTAACAGGAATTTGTCTATCCATACACCACAAAAAATAAAATTCAACTTTAGAAGTGTATTCGCAGAATCCTGACGCCCTGAAAAATTGTACGCTAAGAGCCGATGTATGATTTTGAAAATAGGAATTTTTAAATATGAACTCTTAGATGCACTGGCATTATATGGATGAAGGTCAACGAACCATTGAGTCCATAATTCAAATGCATGAAAATCACTATGATAGTCACAGTGGAAACTTACAAATGGTTCATTTTTAACATCATCGGCTGATATAAATCCCATGGCCACATTAAAATCAGCAACAGATAAAGCATATTTCTTACCCATAAGTCTAAATTCCAAAATTCCTTCAGGAAACAAGTCGAATTCTTCATAAGAATTAAATTGAAATGTGCTGTAAAATTCTCTTGTTAATTCATCATATGCAGGGCAGTCAATTTTAACAAACACATTCCTACAAATTTGTCCAACCATTTGCTCAAAAGAATCACGAACCTGTAAAGCTTTGAGAGTGTCGATAAGAACATACTTACAAGGATAGATTTTTTGTTAGCTTAGTTGCTGAAATCTTTGGTTGTCCTCTAGCAATGAAAAAGAAGTGAAAGCTCCACTTGAACTCCATTGGCTTTGGTTCTCGACTTGCTTACCTTTCCTAGTGCAATTCCTCGTTGAAGGGCCTGGTGTTGGTTCAGACATTGGAAGGATTGATGGATTTAGTATTGCAGTTGTGGTGCCTGATGGAGGTTGGGAATGTACAAATGACGTGATTGGTGAAGTTAACCTACGTGAATCACTTTTCTTTCGTGGCATGGTTCCAACCGTTGTGCTTTTGCAATCTTGAAACACGAAAATGTAAAGACAAAACCAACAAAAATTTTGACTAGAAAATAGGTGGATTATGGTGAGAAGGGTAAAACGTTGGGTTTTTTGTTGGAAAGATATGGGTGTTCACTAATTCGGTAGTTGGTGTGTGAAATTGTGAGTGAGTGAAGGTAAGAGCAAGAAATAAATGAAAGTGGGGAGGTAAAAATGGGATGGGTGGTATAATAACAGTGGGTGGCGAGAAAGCAAAAAAAAAAGATTAGAACTGAAAATATTAACAAATTTAAATACTAAAGGCAATGGAATAAAATTGATAGCTGAAACAAAAGAAATCAAACAAAATAAAAAATTGATAAATACTGAAAAATAAAAATAACATTGAACATGAAATTTTTGGGTTGCCCCCAAATGCGTTTCTTTTAAGTCGTTAGCTGGACATCTTCACCGACTTACCTAATCAAAGATAGATTGGGGCTACCAACTCTATCTCTTCCATATTCTCAACTAGAGAGTTCTCATAGTATGGTTTCAGACAATGTCCATTAACCTTAAACATCTTGGAAGTGTCTAAACTTTGAACACTATGAGAAAATATGTTAGTAACAATAACTGGTCCGAGCCAGCGAGATTGTAATTTTCTCGGAAATAACTTAAACTTTGAATGATAAAGAAGAACATTTTGTCCTACTAAAAATTGCTTCCTAAAAATCATCTTATCATGAAAAGCTTTAGTTTTTTTCCTTATAAATTTTTGCATTTTCATAAGCTTCATTACAGATCTCTTCTAACTCTTGCAATTATAACTTCCTATTGTTACTAACCTTTACCAAATCCATATTTAACTGTTTCACAGCCCAGTAGGCTTTATGTTCTATTTCCACAGGCAAATGATAAGGTTTACCAAATGTGGGTGATATGCTATAGAAACTCGATGTGTGACAACACATTTCTTCATCAAAACCTAAAAAATCATGTTACAAAAATGGGTCCCTCGATCGCTAATGATAGCTCGAGCTACTCTGAATCTAATAAAATTGTTAGATTTGACAAAATCTATAACGGTTTTGGCATCGTTAGATAAAGTAGCCTTGGCTTCAACCCACTTCGAAACATAATCCACAACAAGCAAAATATAATTCTTACCAAAGGAAGAGGAAAAAGGACCCATAAAGTCTATTCCACAAACATCAAAAATCTCACATACCAGAATGTTAGTAAGTGACATTTGATCTCTCGATCTTAAGCTACCTGTTTTTTGACAATGATCACAAGACTTGCAAAACATGTAAGAATCATAAAATAACTTAGGCCAAAATAGTCCACATTCAAGAACTTTACGAGTTGTTCATTTGCGGCCAAAGTGTCCCCTACACACAGATGAATGACAAAATTTTAATATGGAAGGTATTTCATCATTTGCAACACACCTTCTAATAATCTGATCAGCACAAAATTTTCAAAGATGATGTTCATCCCATATGTAATATTTAGCCTCTCGTTTTATTTTATCCTTTTCAGCTCTGGATAAATCACTAGATAAGGACTTAGTTACCAAGAAATTTACTATATCAGAATACCATGGAATTACCTATTAAATTGTGAAGAGACTTTCATCCGAAAATTCGTCTTGGAGAACATTAGGTGCATTAGTTGGAGTGATCCTGCTGAGATGATCGGTCACCAAATTTTCAGCTCCATTCTTGTCGAGTATTTCCAACTTAAATTCTTGTAGAAGTAAGATCCACCGAATCAAACTTGACTTTGCTTCTTTCTTAGTCACAAAATATTTCAAAGCTGTATGGTCTGAATAAATGATCACCCTTGTACCCCATAGGCAACAACAAAATTTTTCCAACCTAAAAACTACAGCCAAAATTTCTTTCTCCATCGTGGAATAATTCTTTTGAGCATCGCTAAGTGTCATAGAAGCATAGTAAATGACATGAGGTACTTTGTCCACCTTTTTCCCAAAAACTACTCCAACTGCATAATCTGAGGCATCGCACATTAGTTCGAAGAAAATGTCCCATTTCGGTGGCTTAATAATTGGGGTTGTAGTGAGTCTCTCCTTAAATTCATCAAATGCAATCTTGCATGGCTCATCAAAATCAAATTTCACGTCTTTTTGGAGTAGACTACACATGGGTTGCGCAATCTTTGATAAATCGCTGATAGAATCTTGCATAACCAAGAAAAAACAAATAAGGTAAAGAGCTAATAGCATCTATCTTAGCCTTATCGACCTCAATTCCCCTAGAAAAGATTGTATGACCCAAAATTATCCCTTTATCAATCATAAAATGACATTTTTCATAATTTAAAACTAAATTAATCTCAATGCAACGTTTAAGCACTTTTTTAAGGTTGATAATACATGTTTCAAAAGATTATCCATAAACTGTGAAATCATCCATAAAAAACTTCCATTCAATTCTCCACAAGGTTAGAGAAAATACTTTACCATACACCTTTAAAATGTCGTTGGTGTGATACACAGCCCAAATGGCATTCTTCTGTAAAGGCAAAGGTGCCGAATGGACATGTGAAAGTTGTTTTCTCTTGATCCTTTGGTGCAACCAAAATCTGGTGATACCCTGAATAACCATCTAAAACAGCAATAGTGAGATTTACCGACAAGTCTTTCAAGCATTTGATCAATAAACGGAAGCGAAAAATGATCTTTCTTAGTAACCGAATTTAGCTTCCTATAATCTATGCAAACTCTCCCCCATTTTGAATACGAGTGGGTATCAAATCACCATCACTATTTTCTATCACAGTTACCCTAGTTTTCTTTGGAACTACGTGGACCAGATTTACCCAGTTGCTATCTGAAATAGGATAAATGATTCTAGCATCAAGAAGCTTCAAGATTTCCTTTTTCACCACTTTTATCATGGGTGGATTCAAACGACGATGGGGTTGTCTTATCTCCTTGGCTTCATCTTCCATCAATATTTGGTGCATACAAATGGTGGGGCTAATACCTTTTAAATCAGCCATTGTCCATCCGAAGGCTTCTTTGTATTGTCTTAGCACTTGAATCAATTGGTTTTCCTACAAAAGAGTGACTTTATTTGAGATTATAACAGTAACGTATCTTGCTAACCCAAAAATATGTATTTAAATGGCTAGGCAAACTCTTTAACTCCAACGTAGGTGGCTGAATCAACGAAAGTAGAAGCTTGGAGCTGTTATGTGACAGCTCCACATACGACAATTCCTTC
This sequence comes from Erythroxylum subrotundum, assembly GCA_027563845.1. Classification (NCBI taxonomy): domain Eukaryota; kingdom Viridiplantae; phylum Streptophyta; class Magnoliopsida; order Malpighiales; family Erythroxylaceae; genus Erythroxylum; species Erythroxylum subrotundum. The sequence continues at coordinate 38,172,117 of JAOQMQ010000196.1, forward strand.
ATCACTTGCTTGGTTTTCTCCAAACGACAAAACAGGACCTCAAGTTCGTTGTTAAGTAGTAACGACCCTTTAATTGCTTGCCACTATAATGCATCTCCCATCTCCAAAATTGTTTCAAGCTCATCTCTTCCATTTAATGATGAATTTTCCAGCATCCAAGTGTCAATAAAGTCCGCAGAAACAACAAGGTGTTTATCATCTGGAAATTTTATAGCATTGTATATATCGAATTTAATTAATTCACCATCAAATTCCATAGTCAATAATCCATCATGAACATCAATTTTTGTTTTAGTGATTTTCAAGAATGTCCTTCCAAATAAAATTGGAGTTAAGAAGATATATCATCACTCCATATCTGCAAAATATAAAAATCAGCTGGAAAAAGCATTTCGCCCACTTTGGATAAGCATTTGAACGATCCGCTAATTGAATCACTACATTAGTTTCTTTGAGAGGCCCCCACGTTTGAAGACTTGTAAACATCATAAGACATAACATTTATTGATGCACCCAAATCTAACATAGCTTTTTCAATTCTCAAATCACCAATTTTATAAGGGATAGTGAACATGCCTGATCTTGAAACTTAAGTGGTAGCTTTTTTTTCTGTAATATGGCTTAAACATTCTCCCCCAGTTGCACTTTTCATCAAATTTTAATTTCCGTTTGGAAGTGCTGAGATCCTTAAGAAATTTAGCATAAAGGGGGATTTGTTTAATGACATCAAGTCAAGGAATATTTACCTGTACTTTGCTGAAAGTCTCCCATATTTCTTTCTCTTGTTCCTTTTTCCTTGCCTTGGTGAAGCGACTAGGAAAAGGGAGATGTGCAACTAAATTCTGCAGACCTGTTTGTGTCTTCTCTAGCTGATCAGGTGCTTCCTTTGTTGCTTCTTCTTCGACTTCTCTCTTGGAGGCTTTTGGAGATGGTTCCTTCAATTCCTTACCACTCTGCAATACGACATCTTTGGAACTTTATTTGAGATTAATTTATGGTTGAGCTGGAAATTTTCCATAACTTTGTGCCTCCAACTGATTGATGGTTGTTGCCATTTGCCTCAATTGATTTTCAAGATTTTGAATACTAGCTTGAGTATCTCGCCGAACTGTCATGGAATTAGTGGCCAAAAATTTAACTATATCTTCCGAAGAAGACTTAGCTAAGCTATTTGTTAATGTTGTCTAGGTACATATGGTTGCCTAAATTGATGAAAATTTGTAGTAGCTTATTGTCCTTGAGAGTTCCTATAACGCAAATTTGGATGGTCGTGCCAATCCGGATTATAGATGTTGGAGAATAGATTATATTTGCCCAGCAAATCCCCCCACAACATTGACATGTTCTGCACTTTCTTCCTGCAAAACTGGACATACGTCAGTGGAGTGTCCCAATATCAAACATATTCCACATACATTTGCTTCTTCTTTCTTTGTAACTGCAAGTTGCCGCACCAAAGATGTAAGATCATCTAATATTTTCTCCAATGCTGTTACATTCACCTCATTTACGTGTTTTGAACTATGGCTAGAACGTATCATGAATTGATGTGTATTGGAAACCGTATTCACTATCAAATCTCTTGCGATTGTCGATGTTTTGTCAACCAAAGCTCCGCCACTTGCAGCATCGATCATACTTCTATCTGTAAGCAAAAGACCTTCATAGAAGTATTGAATCAATAATTAATCATTTATTTGGTGATGGAGACAGCTACCACAAAGCTTCTTGAATCTTTCCCGATATTCGCATAGTGTCTCCCCCGTGTGTTGTCGAATGCCACAAACTTCTTTTCTAATATTAGCAGCTCCTGATGTTGGAAAATATTTTCAAAGAAGAGTCTCTTCATTTTAGCCTATGTTTGCACATTTTCACCAGCAGAATAGTACAACCAATTTTGAGCATCATCTTTAAGAGAAAATGGGAAGGCTCTTAGTTAGATTTGCTCCTCAGTCACATTCGTTGGCTTCATAGTCATACAAACCACATCAAATTCCTTTAAATGCTTGAAAGGATCCTCTTCCGGTAGACCTCGAAAAATTGGTAATAAAGGAATCAGCCCTAACTTCAATTCAAAGGTGTTATTGTCCCCCAAATTCGAAAAATTGATGCAATGGAATTGTTGAGCATTCGTAGGGGCAGTTAGTTCACGAAGAGTACGATTCGCAACCATTCTTTCCGTCTTCTGCATTTGTTGTATCTGTTTTGTTTTCTTCCATAACCTCTTGGCTGTCTTTTCTATCTCTAAATCAAATAACAACTGAGTTGTCTTGTCTACTCGTGTAACATACATATACCGTCAAGAATTTCCCGACAACAGCGCCAAAATTTGGTAATGTGGTCACCTACAACCAAATTAATGTAGTAGTGGAAAGTAGGTATCGTTCTCACGAGGAATCTATTGGTAAATATTATACGAGTTGAAAACTAAAACAAACCGGGGAGTTGAATTAACGTGATTTAAAGAAATTAAAAATAACAAAAAATTGAAATAAAAGAAAATATTTAGATCTGGAAAATAAATAATGAACCTTAGTCCTTGCATCTTTTTGATTCAAATTCATCTCTCATGTGTTGAAAATCATCTGAGAATAATTAAAAAATAAGTTCATTAATTTTAAATAAAAATTTCAACACATTAAAAAGATTTATATCCAAAGGTTAGCACAAAAATAACAACTTATCAATAAACCTTAAGCAAACACCAATCTTGTATGTGAAAGATCATTAAGGTTTAGAGTCCCAATATTTTAAAAACCAAACTGGTTCAGTTAGTTTAATAATAAAAATTTTGAATTGACCAATTTTTTTGTTTAGTTTTTAATTTTACGGTTCAGTTTACTTTAATAATTTTTGTTGTTTTCAAAATTTTTAAATTTTATTTAATCTTTAACTGATTTTATGACGGTTTAATACCGGTTAAACTTTTTAAATCTTACACATCTTGTTTTGTTGGTTTAACTTTAGGGCTGACTTTTAAAACATTAGTGTTAACAATGTGGTGGCTTTTTCTTGTATCAAGTTGGATTCTCTTGAGAATTTGGTTCTTTAAAATCTCTAGCAGAGAAACATGACGACGAGTTTCACCATTAATATGGCCTTGCTTTCCTGTTTCCTTTATATCTTTTCGATTTCTTATAGGGATCCAGTAAGATTCTATAGACAGTTGCAAGAACAACGATTGATTATGATTCGCACAAATCAAAGTGAGAACCAAACTCTTGATATCTTCAAGTTGGTCTCAGTAAGTCGATTTGGTGGTGGAACTTTACCAAAAACTTCTACATTTACATTCCATCTAAAGATCCGAATGACAATTGTTCACCTTTTAGGCGTATCTTAATTAATTAATGTCAAATACAAGCTTTATCTTCAATGGTATACTATAAACAAAGAATATCAACAAATCTCATGATTCCATCAATTACCCAGCTACCAAATCCATTATTTACAAAGCCAGTCCCTATCACCTATTAAAATGCGATATCGGTATCAAAGTAAAAGAGTGATTCAATATTGCTTAGTCAGCATATATGAATTCACCTTCCCTAGTGACATACACTATTACTTCAATGAATAAGCACTTTATTCTTACAGGGGGAAAAAAAAAAAAAAAGGAATCCAAATCAACCTTTGAAGGGTACTATCTTGGAAAACAAGTATGTATTTAGGCATAAGGTCCAAACCGAATTAAAATAATGCTACAAAGGAAACTCCTAGAAGTAGAAATCAAATATGAATTTGCTCTAGTATATGAATATAATTGTCTTCTTTTTTGGGTCAACGAAATTGAGACATGGTCAATCCACGTTGTTGTGAAAGCGATCAACGGTCAGATATGTCACAATATGCATCCAAAATCTATATATACCGATCCTCCAATGGATGAGGTACATTAAAAGTTAAAACTACCAAGCCTCTAAAAGCAACCGAACCTGAAACCCAAAAAGAAGGGTACGTTAAAACTCGGATGTCATCTTAAACGTGAACAAAGAAAGAAAGCAAGCAAACATTTAACATGGAAGGGTCTAGCAAAGGGAAGAAGGCAGAGAAAGTAAGAGACGAAGTACGTTACCGGGGAGTTAGAAGACGGCCATGGGGCAAGTATGCGGCGGAGATTCGGGACCCTTCGAGGCAAGGGGCACGATTATGGCTAGGAACATTTGACACGGCGGAGGAGGCAGCTCGTGCATATGACAGAGCTGCATTTGATATGAGAGGTCACCTTGCAATCCTCAATTTCCCTAATGATTACTACTCACAAATTATAGGGTCGTCTCCTCGTCCTAAAGAATCGTTTTATTCTTCTTCTGCTGCTGTTTCTTCGAGTTCAAGATCTGGTAATATTGGCAGCGACGGCTTTGGTCGAGGAAGTTCGTCGAGTGGACAAGGAAGCCAAGTTTTCGAGATCGAGTGTCTCGATGATAGTCTTTTGGAAGAGCTTCTTGAATCAGAAGAGGAGAAAAGTAAACGTTCACAAGATTGAGTTTCGTTTCGCCTTTCTATGACCTTCTCTTTTAGTACCGATACCTTAAATATAAATAAACGAGGTAGCGAACTGGTGAATGTTTAATAAGTTTCGTCAGTTATTCATTTGATTAGATATCTCGCAAACTCTGTTCACACTGTTCTGCCAGTGTCGTGATTGACCAATTACTGGGCTGCTAGTATCAACAGTTTGTGTCGTTATATTGCTCAGAGAAATGATTTCCTTGCTTTTGTTGGATTAGGCCCTGCGTGATTAGCCAAAAATGTAGAGAGAATGGGAGAGAGTTCATTGTAGATAGGTTACTAATGATTGAGCATGGAAATCCAAAGTAGATGCAAACCCATGATGGGAGTTAACAAGCCTAAATTTTTATACACTTATGCGTGCATTCTGACAGCAGTATATTAGTAATATCAAGAATCAAAGATCTCATAGAAGTGATAATAAGAATCTGATGAATGTAGAATCGATGATCAAAAGTTACTTCAACAGTTTGGAATTCTTCCAAACGAACAAATAGTCTGGAATCATAGGACATGAGTAAAGGTTTAAAGTGCAGATTGTGATGAAACTTGCAAAGTGATATCTTCTGGTTATTGAAATCAATGATTATTATATACATCAATATGCTCTGAAGTGTTTTATCCTTGATAAATCAGAATTAGCCGCGAGAGTTACATCATAATTAATTTAGATTTTGATATATTTAATGTGATAATAAGTTATAATACACTTCATTGAATAATTTATTTTTGTATAAATAAGATAAAAAGTATGATTTATTTATTATTTTATTCATATTTAAAATTTAAAATTTATCTAAATAATATCGATAAAATTTCACATAATCAAATAAAAAAAATTCACTTTCTATTGCAAATCGTTGCAATAGGGACTACATTTCTGGTTTCAATGATTTTGAATACAAAATTCTATTTATATTATCTTAATTATTGGTTATGGATCATGCATTCTTTGGTTATTTTACGATATAGTTATTGTAGAATTCGCAATGTGGTTATGATGTTAATATTGTTTTAAGTTGTTATAAATAATATTATAATATCAAAATATCATTACAATTGCTTGATTATTATTATATTAGTAATAAAAACGATTACTATGGGGATATTATGAATTTGTACGTACATAAGAAAGTTCTGAAACTCGATAATAGATTATCACACCTTTGCCTGTAAGTAATTAAAACATAATTAACTCCTTTTAAATCGGTAATTTCAAGTTTCAGAATGGATTATTTTGTGTTTGTAGTTGGATCATTAATGTTTTAAAAATCGGGTCCAAAATTAAACCCGACAAGATAAAAAGTTTAAAAGTTCAATCGATATTGAACTGCTATAATATTGATATATAATAAAGATTGAACAAAATTGAAAAACTTAAAAAATATTAAAAATATATTATTTTGTTTATTGAAAAGATTAAATTTTAATTAAAGGAGAATTCAAACAAAAACTAATTCTTTTTTTTTTTGTTTATAAAAACGATTAGTTTATAAAAACTGGTCAGTTAATTAATAAATCGATCAAATTTTAATAATAAGAGTTGTTAAAGTAAATTGAACCGGTAAGTTAAATAATTCAAAAATTTTAGGATTGAACTATCCAATTAGTTTTTTAATCATTGTTAAAGAATGACATTAAAATCTTAGTATTTAAGTCTTAATTAGCACATTAAATGTTTGAGTTAAAATGACAGAAAATCCTAAAATGAAAAATAACGAAGGTGATATAGTTTTGATGACCCAAAGCTGATAATGGAACTAGAAATCTTAGCTAGGTCTTTCAGAGACAACAAGTTCATAGCTAAAAATAATAAGGTTTCAGTTTCTAATTGTATCATTAAAGATGTTGTTTCATTTATCTAAATTGTGAATGTAAGGAATGATTAATGTCCATGACAATACTGCCGTTAAGTTCCTATATCATCCATTATCCCTAATGATATAATTAGGATTAATAACTCTTCATACAGTTTGATGGTGGCCATAATTTATGTCGATATTCATTGATCTTAATAAAAGGTCACTGATAAAATGCAATAGGCATTTTGCGTTGTGGGTTCAACTTGGATCAAGAGGTGAGTTTATATATTTTGATAGTTTAAACACAATTTATTTAGTTAATATCATACATTTTTCTTATAAAGATGAAGCACACAGAGTTCTAATACCATTTTTTTGAAATACCTTATTTTCTCAAACAAAATTTGATGGAGCTTTAACAGGAAATGGTTTTGCTCATAGAATCATTTCTTATGGAAGCCCCTTCGCGTATGGCAGCTACGATGAAGGCAACCTTGACATTTGTATATTGAACATTCAATCTTCTTTACCAAATCTAGTTTGCGGTTTGTTACTTAGGTTGTGTATCTGAGTGTCGAAATGTTGTATTACTGGAATGCTTGTGACTAGTTTTAGGCTACCGGAGAGAAGGGCAACCTTTTTAAGGTGTCATGGTAAGAAATAGGGGAGGAGTGTTAGTGATAGTGCTGTTTATCTTGTTCTAGGTTTATTAATATTTTGCACTACCTTATGTCTTTTAGTTGATAAGAGATTTCCTTCAGAAAATCTCTAGTAGTGTACATAACATTTTCTATTTGTATAAAATTTACTGATTTACCAAAAAAAAAAAACAATTCAACCTATATGATGAGAAAGTTTCTTTTTAGGAAGTTCAAGCTTTGTTTGAATGCAAACTGGCTTTGATGAATCTGATGTTGGCTCTTAAGAGCATTTTGATGAAGGTAGAGCTTAAATTTGATGTTGGCTTTAAGAGGAAATTCAAGATCATGTGAAGATTTACTGAGTTGTGGCAAGAAGATCCAAATTTAGCTTCTTAATTTGAGTTGAAAACTGAAACTCTTAACAAAGTTATACGAACAGACAAATTTATGTTATTATTTTACAGGGAAGACATGAGAGATACTTTGCAACTCTTGAGATATATAGTGTATATTTTTCTCATCCTTCATCGTAGATGTAATTTATATTAGTTGAGCTACAAGATTCTTCACAACTTAGGGTTTATAGAAATTAAACCAAGAGACCCAACTAAAAGCAAAAGGTCTGAGAACTCGTAGATATAAATTATAATGCATCTTCTTGAGTGAAGTGGAATAACTTAATTGGAAGGACTATCTAAAAGTTGAGGATAAGTTTTCTATTTCAGAAAGTGTGCTCTCCGGGGGAATGCAAATACCCTAAAATTTCAGATAACTTTTAAATTGAGACCATCACTTATACTTTTACACACAGATACACAAGATGAGCACACCGAAAGCAAAAACCTAAGTTGAAAGTTTTTGTTTTTCACACCAATTCAAGTTTTCCTGGAAGATATGTCTGGTTTCCTCTAGCGAATTCAAACCCCTTTTCGCGTGATTGCAAAATCCGTCACAGAATAAAAGCTTATGCCAATTGAATGGGTTCTGGATATATATATCAATATCTATAATCCTTGGCAATTTCTATAAAAACTTGTGTACCATAATCTGGAAGGACGACCAGTCAAATCAAGGCAACTCGATCACTTTTTCTTGCTCCTTTGTTCTTCCTGCTCAAGCAGCTCCTCTAGCAACTTATCATCCAAGCACTCAAACTCAAAAACTTCTCTTTGCATTGAGGAGGAAGATGAAGATGAACCCACAGAGGCGGACGAGTAATTAGAAGCTGAACTACTGGAAGCAGCAAGACTACCCATCGGATATTCATGAGGGAAGTTGAGGATAGCCAAGTGCCCTCGCATTGCATAAGCTGCACGGTCATAAGCTCTGGCAGCCTCCTCTGCCGTGTTAAAGGTGCCAAGCCACACCCGAGCACCTTGCCTGGCGGAATCACGTATCTCCGCAGCAAATTTCCCCCATGGTCGCTTCCTGACGCCGCGGTACTTAACCTCTCCGCCCTTTTCGTTGCCCTTACTAGATTCATCCATTTGGGCCTGGGTGTTGCATGGCTGTAGTGTGTGACGTAGAAGCATTTATAAGAGGTGGAATTTGGAAGACCCGAGTTTGGCATGATTTGAAGGTCACAGCATTCCCACGTGGACAAACACTTGGATGAGAAAAATTCCCACGTGCCTAGAAGAAAAATTCCAACACTTCCGTCCCTCCATAGACCATAGAACTTTAATTTGATCCAATGCACCTGGATGGTCAAGGTGGTGGCTTTGGGGTCCTGGTATCCTTTTCAAAATACCGTCACTTTCCTTTTAAATTATTTAGTATGGTTACTGTAGAGCGAAAGTAACCTATGGGCATAATCTACTTACGTCACCAATCGTAATAATTAACTATTGAAGTGATGAAAGAAGCTAGTGATCTACTAACATTGAAGTTGCACTCGAATCTTGAAGTTAAATAGGCTTGGTTTTTCAATTCCTTCTAATTCCAAGTCACATCCTGATTATAAAAAATTATTACATAGTTAATATTTCTTTGTGATTCGGAGTAAAAATTGACTTAATTAAGTTAGAAAAGGAAAGGATAAAAGTACTTTAATGCCATTGAGACGTCATTGCATATTTAACCTGTAATGATGGAAAGCAAGACAAATATATAAGAAGGAAAGACCGTTTCCTTTACTTGCGAAGAAAGGTTAGAATTGATGAGGTTGGAACCCTAAAAACATGACACTTAATGCCTAATAAATTGGAGTCAAAGCAGTTTCCTTATGTCTGTTTTTCTTTTCTGTTTACTTTTGCTTTTAATGGTTTAGAAATTAGAATAAATCCTGAATTTCGTTGACAACGGAGGTGTTTGGCAAACAGTTTATTAATTATTTTTTAGTTTATTGACTAAAAGTTAATTTTTTAACCATCTTAAAAGGCCACCGATATATTTAGTAAATCACTTATTGGTTAGTTTATTTAACATCAATAAATTGATTTCTAAAAGCTCTATAAGAGGAACTTTTGGAGTTAGCTGCTTGCCTAATGACAATATTACTCTCACTTTATTCTCTACTTTTACTCTATGTGTTGTTAAAGTTGACTTTTTTTATCGTACAATCATGTCGAGAAGTTTAAAAGAATATAATAAAAAGGTTAATTAAACTTTTTAATCTTTATTTAATTTTATAATTTTAGTTTATTTTTAAAAATACCATAATATTAAGTTTTTGAACATAAAGAGTCACATCAAATTAATACTTTTAATATATAACTACTATATATCGTATCTGTGCCATGTTATAATTATAGATATTTTTAATTTATTAAATAATAAAATTCATACATATTATATGAAAAATATTAATAGAGAATTTAACGTTGGATTATTATTATTATTATTATTATTATTATTATTATTATTATTATTATTTAAAGTTATAAACTTAATTTTTGTAAAATTAAATATGTAAATTTAAATTCTTATAAAAACATTTAACAAAATATTAATAAATATAATATCCATGCCTTATAATTTTTCTTTAAATCATGCCTTCATAAGTCAGCTAATATTAAATAGTTGATTTTACCAAACATCTTTAATAAACATCTGATATTATTTACTGGTCAAATCAACTGATATAATCAATCAGCTACCAGCTAATGCAATCTATTGTTTGTCAAACAAGTCCAATATCATAATGGCTTATACCTTGTTCGTCCGTACAAATTAAAACTAGTTTTGAACTTGGCTGTTGCCAGGTTAAAATTGGTTGGGTTTCGGTCTGAGTCTCTTATTTTCGCGTTGAATAATAAAAGAGAAAGGAGAATTGGACTTTTTCTGCGGATTGTTAAAGGCCCAAGACAGGGAAGGCTGAGCCGAATTTTACTTTGAACTTTCACTGATAAGTGAATAAGAACAAATATGGAATAATTCATATTTCCTTAAGAAGACGATGACTCTCATTTTAAAAAAAGACATTTTTTAGTTTGGAAAAGAGGTTCTTTACCTCTGAACATTTAACTCCTCTTTCATTTGCCTCTCTCCAACCTTTCAATCTATTTTTTAATTTATCTTCAAAATGCCGAAAGGGTGACACGCAAACTTGATATAACTAAAAGGAGATTTCTTTGTGAAGAAGGAAAAAAAGGAATATACAAAGCTTAATTTCTAGAGCAAAGTCTGTAAAGATGGAACTTTTGGTGAACTCGAAATCGAAAATCCCATCAAGAAGAATATTTCATTTCTTAACAAACGGTGGTAGAAATTTAGCATTGACAAGAACCCACTTTAAAAGCATTTCAACCAATTGCCCAATTTTTATTCTTCCAAATAAAAAGTTGATTCCACTCATTTCTGAAATGATATAAGGGACCACATACTCCTTAATTAAACAAATTTTCTCGAATTCACACCCTTTTTTTTTAGAGGAGCCAAAGTAATTGACTATTATTATAACTTATCCAGTAACATTTCCTGATGATCAATTCAGTTTTGAAGGCTCCTAGGAGACGGAGTTGGAGAACGAAACCAATTTGATAGTTTGTTGAAGAACCTGTAGAACAACCAATCAATCAAATCAACACAACTTTTACCTTGGGTTAACGTGAATTGGGATAATCTTTTTCTCCTCCTAGAGTTCTAGTCTTTTCTTGGCTAACTTTAAACGACAGCTTTCTCACAAGAATGTTTTTAGGAAGTCGACTTCCCTAGATTAGCTTTTCTGGAGGGGATGAGGGTGGAATACACAATTAGAAGATAACATCCACGTTTTCTTCTACTGTAAAAAAAAAAAAAATGTACAACTTGTGGAATAATATATTCGAATACTGGTGTCTAAGCACTTATCCAAGGCTTTTATGTGCAGTGCAGTCTATTGAATTGATATGTCTACCCGAAATATTAGCTAGGAAACTTCTAATATTTAACGGGGTTATTGGTGACTGGGAGGGATTATTCATACAGGAAAAAATCGGACACGTATCTAAATATCAAAATTTATATCCATTAATAAAATACAATTTAGTATTTTATATTAGAATGTTAACAAAAATCTAAACCTTTTAAAGCATTATTTCTATTACTTAACATATGTGGAATGATCTTGCAATAATTATTTAATTGCTTAATAGAACTTCGACAAGATACCGTTGAAACATCAACAAAGAGGAACAAAAGTAAAATAAGAGGAATAAAATAAAATATTTGTTTAAAACTATATCAGGTCTAAGGGTTCATAATATTGCTTGAAACATGTAGATACTTGTACTACTTGTATTTTTATATAACATTAAAATTATTTTTATTTTTTAATTCAAAAGTAATACTTACGAGTAGAATTGAACACCCAAAGTCTGATTAGATATTGGTTCACATAATTTTTTTCTTACTCGAACAACATAAATATGTTTGTTTGTATAAAATTTATAAGATAAATATACATCGCAAATAAAATTATGATACGTCCATAATTATAAGATTTATATGTATTATTTCTAAATTATTTCAAGTCATTGTTATATTGGATATTAATAAAATTTAAAAAGACTAGCACACATTATATTTTTTCTTATAAAGTAAGTAGTTAATCTTATAAACTAAAGTATAAAGATACCCAAATAAACAAGTGGGTGTTTATTAGGAATCAAGTTCATTAAACTGATTCTATATGAAAATTTCATTTAAAACATTACTTGTATGTCTATGAAAATTTTTATTTTGATAATTGTATAAATGATTATTTGACTTAAGATCTATAAACTATCTCATATAGAAATTGTTATATTTTGATATCATTTATTACCTTTTCTTGTTAAGAATAGCTCAATCAACAGTCGATGAATATAGTACGAACTATATGGAAGTAGTTAAGTGATCAATATATGATTCATCGTCTTAAAATAATTAAGAAAAAATTTCATTATTTTGGATTAATATTGATTTAGGAAATTCTTATCTAAAGTAGATGATACTTTGATAATTATTTTCAAATGTCATTAATAGAATCAATTACTAGTAGTGGAGAACTAATATGATTGAACTTAAATAGAGTAGATATTAATTATATACTTTATGGCTAACCGGGATATTGTGTAATAAAATGATTAAATTATACAGAAAAATCAAGCATGGAAAGATTAGTCAAATTTTTTTTGACATTCCCAAATATTTGGATGGTCATGGTGCATTGTTAAATGTCAATCCTAATATATGAGTATAAATTGTTTAATTAGAGAACTAAAGATGAATTTAAGAAGTTTAATCTATCTAACCTTAAATATGATTTATGGTTATAATTTATATTCATTACCATCACATTCAGGAACCTAATTGGTTATACACAAAGAATAAGTTGAAGAAAGAAAAAGTATTACAATGAAGTTGAACTTGATTGTAAAGTTTAAAAAACTTTAAGAATAAATATAAGATATTTAATCGATAATGACCAATATGAGAGATATTGGGTCTTATTTAGGTCCAATAGGTATTTAATTATAATTCTAACTAAAGTTTAGTTGAAATTAGAATTTTACTTTAGTTAATTGCTAAAAGATCCAACAGCTATTACAAATAAACTTAGACACCAAAGGAGTTGCTACTTTTTCACCTAGTCCTCTCTACAATAATTGTAAAGTTCTCGCAACTCTTTTTATGAATATTGTAAGAAATCATAAATGTATCCAACTATGGTAGTTGAGATAAGTTAGCATTAGAAATGGATTGAGAAAAAATGACAAGAAAAAAATCAAGTTCACAATAAGATACAAACTATGATTCAAGCTTTATTATATTTTATATTTTAATCATATTATAGAATAATCATATTAAGAATTTAAGTGATATTAATTAACTTTTGAAAAATAAAAAAAAATTATGTTTTTATTTTGCTGCGCGCGAGAATGAATCCAAATTCATCTACTCTTTGATAGTTGAGCCAAATCCAACTACTCTCGATTACATATGTGATTGTTAACCTAATCGTTAAATTAATGCATACATATATCCAACGAAATGGGGTTCTAGTTCTTCATTTGCATCAACCTTAAAAAACATATATTACAAAATCAATAATAAAAATATCCCATGTCTGAGTCGTTTAAAACGTATTCAAGTGTTAAGAAGTAAATTTGTTTGAGAGTCTATCAATTTAAAAGATTAAAGGTTTGAATCAATAAGGAAATAGTTATTTCTTATATATCAACTTTAAATAAAATATTTGTTAGGAATATATAAAGACATGTTGAGACCTAAAAATTTTATTTGAATTAAGTTCATCATTTGGTTTTATTTAGATTTAAGTTTATCACTTATTTAAGTAGTTGATTTGTTAAAGAATGTATTACTAATATTAAAAGAATACAGTAGTTAATACTTGGCTGTTAGTTCTACCTGGCTCTCCAATGATTCATGATGTGTCTGGGAATGCTTATTGCTGACGTGGGAGTTCCAACGTTTGCTATCAGATTCATAGGTGCTAATCAACATAATTCTCAAACTCTTAACGAGTTGATAATATTCATCTCTTCTATATATAATATAGTGGGTTCCATGATAATGGTGACCTTTTGATTTGATTAATTGATAGTGTAAGAATCAGGACAATTCAATGATTCTACAAGACCGTCACCCACCTGATGGTACAAAAACTATAGGCTGATTCTAGAAAGGTAGAGAAGCATCTTAGGTTGGCACATAATTAACAAAAAAGAATAAGAACTGTTCTGGAAGAAATACACCATGCATTGGAGCATCTTCCGCGTCCCGAGTTTTTTTGCCCATTGTATTCAAAGACAATGATTCTACACAAATGGGATTTGAACCCTTTCTTTTACTTTTCTTCCACTACAGTCAATATTCTAATTTCATTTATTGAATTTTGATACAAAATCATTAATATAGTTTTGGTAATTTGAATTACTAGCGCAACTTCAAACAGTTTTAACTTAGACACCATTTTTTAATATTAATAAACTATATTAGAGACCATTTGTTAATATTAACAAACTAAGTAATTACAACTATTAAATATAAAAACACTTGACGAGGCCATTCTATGTAGGTGCAATGGTTTGTGATTGTCAATATGCCTGTTGTAGTAACATTACCAAAGCTCACAATACAAGCGGATTAGAGACATGGACTTCAGAAGAGGATGGTTTAGAAGAAAAAGGCCATTTGAGCTTTGAGAGATAGAGATTGTCCAATAAGACATCTTGGGTTACTAAATACATGTGCCCAATGAGATAAGTCTCTACAAGCCCAATTCGACACTCCCCTCTATGTTTTAGAGGTAGCAGGCTCGTTCTCATATTTTCAGTTCAGTTCTCACCGGTTTGCTTCTTTACTATTTGTCTTTCGTTTATCGAAAGTGATGTCACCAAAATTTGACCAGCTGAGGCGTAGAATTCTTTATGGCACCTGATTTATATGATTTAGAGGTTTATGTTACATTTAAATTAACTAGCATTGTAGTTTAGAATAAGGGTGTTTATAGTAGGATAATCTGACCGGTTCATAAATAACTTGAACTTGAGCTTGAATGTCAGGTTCGCCAGTTTCACAAACCCGAACTTGAACCTAAATAACCTATAGGATCGGTTAACTTATTTTCAGGTTCGGTTCTCAGGGTAACCAGAACCTATTCATAAAAGTATGCATATCCATCAAAAATTAATCCAATATGTTAAACCCAAGCAAAGTAAAAATAAACCAAACAATGTCTTATAAAAGATCCATACTCAAAAAAAGGAGATAAATTATTAAACAATTATTCTTTGAATATGACGGTAGGATGATCCACTGTTATACATGAAGTCACATCTGTAGAAAATAAAGAATAAAAAGAGTTAGACTCATTATTTCTTTTCTAATTAAAAAAGAAATTTTTATTTATTTGTATATTAAAATAAGTGAAAGTAAATTAGATTACCTGATTCAATTTGTTCAAGTTCTTCAAGTCTCTCTTCCACGTAAAGAGGAGCTTGTGATTTTCTCAAGTAATCTTGTCCACAAACAAGGATCTCCACCATTTTTGGAGTAAGAAAGCTACGAAATGAATCTAGCACTCGACCTCCTGTACTAAAAGCCGACTCAGATGCAACGGTAAGGGAACGATCTGCTTTACTAAATCTCATTGATTAAAAAAATAATAAAACTATTCTTCTACCATCATTAAATCTTATTTTATCATGTTAAAATAAAAATAAAAATAAACTAATAAACACAAAAAATATCATTTTTCTTATTGCAACTTAGTGTAGAAAATGCAATTAATATCGTAGTTAAAACTTCAAATATTATATTATAAAAAGCGCAGCTGTATAAAAAAATACAATATCATAGTTTATTACTAAATCAACTCATTTTTCATTCCTTTCTAATAAATAAAACTATGTTTGTATTTGTACAAGACAATATTATT
>JAOQMQ010000196.1:38190278-38215970 GCA_027563845.1 Erythroxylum subrotundum
TCAGATATTTCATTAACTTTCTTAATAAGTGTGCATTCCTCTAAAACGACACTTATTATGAATCGGAGGGAGTATATGTTAACGTTGATTAATGTGAGGCCAGAAAGCCTAACATGAAGTGTTTATTTTTTGATATTTAAAGATATAAATGAGTTAATTTACATGTACAAATATCCACTGTGTTGAAGTAAGAATCCAAATGAGACCAAGTACAAATGTCAACTATTTAATCAGCCCTCACATAGAGACAATTAAGCCGGCCGTATGCTTAAATGACTTGTTTAGTAAATTTTAAAGAGATTTCCTAAACATATGTGCCTGTGTATGTGTGTGTCATTTAACTATTTGAGAAGCTGTTGAATTGATAAATGGTGTCAAGACTTGGTTTTCTTGTTTGTCAACATTTTGACTGTGTACATTACTGTTTAATGGCGATGAGGACTAGACTAAGCAGGTCAAGATTTAATGGCCTCCATGTCACGTGAAATCACATGCATTCCCCATGTTTCTCACTCACTTGGTGCATGACCGAGTAAACTAGAGCAGTAGGACATGGGAACAAAGACGAGACTCATTTTTTAAATTGAAACTCCCTTCACAAATGAATTAAAACTAGATAATAAAGTGAAAAATTAAAATGATTGATATTTTTTAATTTATTATCCCTATATCAAATATATTAGCGACAATTTAACTAACAATTAATTAAAAAAGATGCTTGAACTATTTAACAAGAATTTTTAATGAAAAATATTAGTATAAAATATTCTAAAAAACGAATTAAACCAAAATTGAGTTCGCTTAAAATCTCAAACATAGGATGCAGATGTCACGTGACACCAATCTCGGAACGTAAGCACCCACGTGACTTTACGAAGCGCTTGTGATTCCACGTAATAAACAACTGAGGATTTCTGATTGGCCCACGTTAGAAGCACCTCTATCGGTCAAAACGTACTCCAAAGTATAATTAGACGAGCTAATACCCATCTACATTCAACTAACAGTTATTAAACTTAAGTTAATTAATTCACAGTTCGTATCATGTAAATTACCAATTTAGGGTTCTCTCTTTCAGGTTCCTTTTCGAATATTGGAAACCCATTCTTCAAGTAAGCTGATTACTATTGCCAATGCCAGCTGTTGCCGTATGCCAGATTTTGTTTCTAATAACGTGTATACTGTTGTTTACTTATTGTTTATTTCTTGTGTCAGATACATGTTCTTCCTTGTCTCTTTCATTGCTCCCGTAACATCTAGGTTAATTTGTATTTATCTTAATCGATAATTGGTAATGACTCGAGTTTTACCTTTTTTCTGTCTTCATTTTTTTAATATTTATAAAATTTGTAGTCGATATCTTTTAAATACACGTACTAATATATAAATTGTACATCTCAAATAAATAATTTAATAAATTAAAAATTTAGAATCAAGTAATAAAATGAATCATTCTTTATAAAACAAAAATAAATTACAGTTTCTCTTCTCAGTAACTCAAACTTGCATAAGAACTTGTTTAATCACTCTTGGGGCTGTCTTCATTTCTTTTGTTTAAATTTTAAACTTGCAACGTTTTATTAAAGTTGAGTGGATGAATCAGCGTCTTTCAGTCCTGATGGTGTCAAGACAGGGCCATGACATTAATGTCTGTAGTACATGGTTAGGTATATCTCAGCCTCGATAATTTATGGCATCATAATGCAAATTCATTGAGTTAATTCAAAAGAGTACTACTGACGAATGATGATTTGCTTATTAACAAGAAAAGAACGACATGATTGGAAAAAGAAAAGCCTTACGTAGTGCCTGCAATCATCAAACCACATTACTTTACTCTTTGTTAACGTTTAGGATTAGCTAAACCGTATTAAATTTCGAATCTTCAAAATGAGAAAAGAAGAAGACGGGAGGTTGTACCTGTTGATGGAATTGTGAACGAAACGTGTAATATGGCAGAGACTAAAAGTTTGACTGTGCAAAATGTACACTTCTTTAGAATGCTGGACCTGTTTTTCTAACCTAAAACTAAATAAATGCAGTCTTTCTTCTCTTTGTCAACACGCAAATATGGACAGAGTCGGATCTGCCTTTATTTTGTGTCTTCTTTTATAGGATTCTACACACGCGGATTTGACTTTCCTTCCCTTCCAGTGATATCATCACCCAACTTTTTGACGGAAAAAAAGGGTTTCTTTCCTTTGGACCCACGTTTACAAAACTGTCTTTGGAACCAAAGATTTTTAAACCAGAAATGGAGCGGCAAGCCGATGTCTTATAACGGTTCAATTTACACTCATTATTTTTTATATATTACATAATTTAAAAATAATAATAATATAAAATTAACTAATATGCTCAAATCATATATTATACTTAAAAATTCCCAAGTTAATTTCGATATCGTAACTCAAAACATCAGAAGGGAAAGGCTCCCCAGCTGATCGACCGGTGCCTGGGTTTTATATTTTTTGATTTGATGTGAATGCACATTACAAGTTTGTGTGGTCTATCGTTGGAAGGTTGGCTATGCTCTTACATAATGGCTTGCATGTGCCAGTTCAGATTTGTTTTTTTTTCCCTACGTGATTGATGATTATGATTGAAAAAGAATGTGTAAAAAGTCAAGTTCCTTCCGTTTGTTTGTTATATATTTCTTTACGTTTTCTTTCTCTATTGTGTGAAAAAAATGTCAATTTGATGTTTCTTCATTTATAATAAATTATGTCGAGACTAGCACTTCATCAAGCATTGATCGACCAAACAGTTTAGATCAATTCTTCAATTATGTTTAGGCTGGCTTGTTATACATATTTGTGTAAATTTCAAAACTTTAATTTATTATTTTATATGTATAACTAAATTACATCTTACTAGGTATCGTTTGATAACCAATGATAAAAAAATTGGAATTAAAAAAAAAAGAGAATATGAATGAAATTACTAATTATGCATATTTAGTATATAAGCACTAGAAATGAGATTATAGAAGTTAATAGTTATACCAGTGTGTTTGATATCAAATATTAAGAATCGTAATTTATGTTTGATTATTTTATGTGATTGATTTTGTAAATAATTAATTAAATTATTTTGTATTTGATAAATAAATAACTAGAATTATTTTTAATGATTCAATAAATTATTAATTTTTAAATTATTGTGTATGATTATTTTTATAAGAATAAAATCAAAGGACCATAATGAACTTATTTCATGATATAAATTTATTGAAATAAAATTAAATAGTTATTCAATAAAGTAATGTATAAAGTTGATGATAATATCTTAATAAGAATCAATCAAAATGACGTACTAATCTTAAATTCTCAAATAGAGAGTTCAAACACACACACAAAAAAAGAAAAAAAAAAGTCTATTTTAAATTTGTCAACTCTTATCTTGTCCATTACTAATAATTAAACAAGAAAAAATTAAGGAATGTAAATTAAAACTCATTCTCACATCTTCATGTAACTAAACGGAAGTATTTTTAGGAACGTCATACATTTATTAACTCATTCAAAACTAGCATCCAATGATAAATATTGTTATTGTTAGCGATTCAATCATTATTTTGTTTAACTATAAAGTTTAGAATAAAAGATGTTAATTAACAACATGATTGAGTTAAAAAAACCTCAGTACTACAAGTTATAGATTCTTAAGAATAAAAGGTGGAGTAAATTCATGATACAATAATTTTATTTTCTTCCGCCACCAATGATTAAGAGCAACCACTTTCATTGTCTATGTTGTTGAGTCTTCTTTACAACTTGTCCTGCAGCCTCAATGGCAAGAGGTTTTATGTTATGATTTTTAGCCATTAATGACTTTGATTGAACACCCGATATAAAGCTACTTCACGTGTGATTGACATTGATCGATATTACCAGAAGCGTAAAAAGTGAAAACTTAGGTTGTACAAATTTCACGTCAGCCACTTTTCACTCTTTGCTATTCTAAATATGCAATTACCATTCTCTGACGGTTTAATAGGTTAGAATTTTCATAGAATCTTTTCGTTTTATATGTAATGCGAAGTGTTAGCTTTCTGTCTGCTGTCAGTTTCAGTTTCATTGCATATGCCCAATTTATATATATATATATATATATATATGTATATAGACACTTCAGTTGACAATTTATATAAATTATCAAAAAATAAAACAATTCATAAAATATTATTCTGACTAAATTATTTAAAAAATAGTAATTTAAAATCATATATTAAAATATTTCTATATTCATATTAGTCCACCCGAAATACAATAACCGAGGCCATTTAATAATACGACGACTCTCTCGTGGGAACAGAGGCCAGATAAAATTCAGCAGCTTTGTTCTCTTGACTCCTCATATTGGAATTTCTATTTTCTATTTTTTTTTGAAAGGTGAATTTCTATTTTCTACTCTATATTATAGTATATATAATATATATAATAAATATTATAAAGTTACTAGTATTATAATATGCATGAAAGGCACAAATTTCCATCAAATTTCAAGGCTTTCATGTCCCCAGTTTGACGCCACCCGCATTTATACCACCTGTGCTATTTCCTCCTGTCTTTCTTACTCTTCCTTGTCCATGTTCTTGCATACCATTCATGTCCCTTCTTAAATCTTTCCTTACCCTTAATTAATCTGTCTTCTTCATCGTCTTTGAGATTCTTCATCTTTTCCATACCATCATAGGCATACTTTGGATGTTGTTGAATACCGTTCTAGAACTCATAGAGGCGTTATGGATCTTGTGAGCAGAAGCTTTGTTTCACAGTCTCCTCCACCAATTAATACATCTCCAAGTAGCTCAATCTTTGGTTCTCATCTACATTCCTCTGACACAAGTTTCCCAATCATAGCCATTGCTGTTATAGGGATTTTAGCCACAGCTTTCTTGCTCGTCAGCTACTACATCTTTGTCATCAAGTGTTGTCTCAGTTGGCATAGAATAGATCTTCTGAGGAGATTTGGCATATCCAGAAACCGAAACCACGAAGACCCTTTAATGGCCTATGCACCTGCACACCAGACCAGAGGCTTAGACGAGGCAGTGATAAGGTCAATCCCAGTATTCAAGTTCAAGAAAGTAGTCATCCACAACGGCGGAGACCTTGAAGAACAGAGCTTCGGTGAATGTGCGGTTTGTTTAACTGAGTTTCAGGAAGATGAGAAGCTAAAAAGAATACCAAATTGTGGCCATGTTTTTCATATAGATTGCATTGATGTTTGGCTTCAAGGAAATGCAAATTGCCCACTTTGTAGAACAAGCATTTCAAGCCCCACAAGACCGTTCTCAATTGACCAGGTTATTGCCCCAAGCTCCACGCCACAAGATCCACATCCTTACACGGAAAGTCTCATCGGTGGAGATGAAGACTACGTCGTGATAGAATTAGGAAATCATAACTCCACAAATCAAACACTGGTTTCAGCTCAAGAAAGGCTGAACTCAGGAGAATTATCTGCTCCTTCAATTAGTACTCCTTCACCCAGGAAGACAGAGCAGAGAGTGCTTCAGAAAAAAGGCAAGAAATTTAACAAAGTTACGAGCATGGGTGATGAATGTATTGACATTAGAGGCAAAGATGATCAATTCGCAATCCAACCCATTAGAAGGTCTTTTTCAATGGATTCTTCGTCGGATCGACATTTGTTTTTGTCGATTCAAGAGATTGTGCAGCAAAGCAGGCATGTCACAGAGGTGAGTCCTGTTGGAAGTTGTAGTAGTAGAAGCAGGAGAAATTTCTTTTCTTTCGGTCACAGTAGGCTAGGTTCCAGAAATGCAGTTTTACCTGTTTATTTGGAACCATAAATATTGGAGAAAATCATTTTATATCATTTTTTTAATGCGTGTCTCTTTTTCTTTTTGTTTTTCTGAAGATGTAGAAATTTTTATAGCTGTCCAAAGGCATAGGATTTATGATATAAAAGCATTCAACTGGAGCTCTTCTTGGTTGATTCTTCCATTTGTGTCATTATAGAATTTAGACAGGCATGACCAACACTATTTCTTCTCAAATTCTTCATTTAATCGTCAATTAGTGCACTTTGGTCTTATTCAAGAGAATGAGGGATAAGTTAAAGAGCCCAGAAAGACTCAAAAGTTTCAGACAAAAAGGAAATAGGTCCCCCTCCCATTGATTTAAGGCTCAAGCTCCTGCATAGAGAGAATCATGGCCAATCCAGCTTAATTCAATGTGAAAGAGAGAGAAAGAAAAAAGAAAAAAGAGAATAATACAAAAAGGAACAATAGAGAAAAGTGGAACTTAGAGAGGTCCCTTCTAGGCGTTGATTTAGGAGGTTATGAATTGAGATAATGATGCCAATTCCCACCAACTTCTTGGGTCAATAATTTCTAATGTTGGTTGAAGAAGGAAGAAGGTACATAGTTTGGTCGTGGGTTGGTACAGAACCTTAACCAACAATTGCTTCCAGACTGTAGGAATCATATGAATAATTTTGTTAAGATAAAAATTGATATCTGTACTCGTACCAAAAGACAATGTAGGAGGTTCTCAAAGTAGGAAGGAACCAGCTACTTGGCTTGCTTCTTCCTTGGTTGTTGCTTCTCAAGTTTTCTTCTTCTTGTACATCACTCTTTGCCTCATTTGAAGAAGGATCCATTCTTTCCTTGGTTCTTTGTCTTTAGAACTTTCTCCTCCAATCGATTATGGTCGTCGGAGTCAGATTTGGTTTCCTATCTCAAATCTTCAATGGCCCTACTTGGAAAAACGAAAGACACTTTTGACTAATAATGCCTCTTCCCAAGTGTGGGAGTGGGAGGGGTAAAACTAAAAACAGATCAATCATGTGAGTTGCAAGTAGCAGAAGCGTGGACAATAAACTAAGAATAAGCAAGCGGCATATGCAGGCTCAGGCTGGTTTCTAATCATCTTCAACTCCGTCACTGACATTGCCCCCCTTCTGCAAGTAGCGAGACACTCCACAGCTAAAATCACATGCTTGTTACCAATCCCTTTGACAATCTAACTACATTAACCCATATCTTCAATGTTTATATTTCCTCAAAAATAACTATATGCCTATATCGCTTATCCAGTTAGCCTATTGCTTCCTGCTTTGCTCAGGCCATACATGTGCTTTTATGTATGGGCAGACATAACCTATACACATTCCTTGGTGAGCTATGTTATGTTTAGCTTCATTAATTCAAACATTTTATATTTAATTTTTATAGTGTTTGCCATAGCATAAAACAAAAGATGATAGTTATAAGATAAATTCAAGGTCTATTAAATAAGTGAAGGGGAATTCATATATTCAAATCAAAAATTTAAAATATATAAAACATACCAATATATATAAATGCATAATAACATAAGGTTATTCTAATTATTAGTAATAGTTGTTATATCTTACTTTTTTCACGTTGTATATTTTAAAACTAGATAATTTACTTTGTTCAAAAACTGTTCTTTTACTTTAAAATTACAAGCTATCCTTATATTAAGTCATAAGATTACGTCATGAGTTCTTTGTCAAGCTTTTTTTATAATTTAAAAAATAGAATTTTTACTTTAAAATTACAAACTATTCTCATATTAAGTCATAAGATTATGTCATCTATTCTTTGTTAAGCCTTTCTATAATTTAAAAAATAATTTAATTTTTTCTCAAAGTTATAACAGTTTTTTTTTGTGCCAACAAGTTATAACAGTTTTAGAAACCATTGCTATCAAAAGCCTCCGGATTCGAGGTTTAAGTTAATATTTTAAAAATTGGATTAGAATTTAATTCTATCAATATGATGTGTAAAATTTAAAAAGTTCTATCGATATTAAATCTGATTAAAGATTAAATAAAGTTAAAAAATTTAAAATATGATTGAAAGAAATTTTCTTTACATATTGAATAATTTGGATTTTAATTAAAAAATTATTAAATAAAAATTAATTGATTTATTTTGGTTTATAAAAACTTATCAATTTATAAAAATTGATTCATTTTTAACCAGAGTTATTAAAATAAATTGAACAAAAAAGTTAAAAATTAAACTAAAAAATTAAAAAATTTAAAATTTTTTAATATTAAACCGATTGAATATATTAAGTTTGTTAATATTCGGATAAACGTACACAATTCCAAATTTACGGAAGTAGTGATTCAACATATCACAATTCCAAATTTACGGAACTACTGATTCAACCTATCGCAATCACATAAATCTAATTTTGAAAATGGAAAGTGAATCAACTGAACTTAAGGGGAAATTACAACTAGTGAAAGGGTTTTTAACTATAAATTACTTACGCCATGTTTTATCACAAACTTCCTTCTACCCCATCAAAGCCCCACTTCCTTCTGCGGGGTTTTGATAACAGTTGTGGAAGGCCTTTTATTTGCTGGCTAAGGAGTATGCTTGTTATAGGATTTTATATAGTTTTTATTAATAATATAATCTATAAAATTTTTCAACGACATTATTATTAATTAGTTGACAATTTAATAAACCATTAACTTATATATTATGCTCACAATTCAATAAATATATACTTAATCAACTAATTATTAACTGTATTTTATCAGTAATATAATAAATAAAATAAAATAAAAATAATTTTTTACATAAATAAATATAAAGTTTGTAACATCCCTTCATAATCTTCATTATAATTCAATAGTTAAGAATTTTTAGTTATAATAAATAAACAAAAAACGAGCTTTAATTAAATTTAAAATTTTAAAAGAAACATATTATAATAAAGAAAGAAAGTCTTATGATATTTATAGTTTTAACAAATAAATTTACATAAAAGCCTTCTAGAAAAAAAATATGATTATACTAATTTATAATTTTTTTTACTATATTCTAATATAATAATTTGAAGCATAAAATCCAATCTTTGACTCTTTAGTGAGTCTTGAGTAGTTGAGTGGGTTGGCGCAGTCGACGGGACCGGTTAATTGAGTGCATCAGAAAATGACGCGGCAGCACGTAACATAATTCTCATTGGTTTGTTCCACGTGTTCCAATCCCAATGGCTGCTCTCTTCCAACCGTAAAAGTCATATCTTTCATACTCCCTACCTTTTCTTTGCCTCCCAATTATTTACAGAATCTCCTAATTGGACTTGATTTCGTTTCGTGTTCATTTCGTTTTTTCTAAAATTTTCGATTCAATTTATACACAATCAGATTCAGAAGAAGGAATAGTTTGCGAAGAGAGAAATTAATGGATTCGTTAGAGGACCCTAGTTGCTGGGACTTTCTGGATTACACTTTCATCAACGAAAGCGCGTCTTCTTCTGATTTCTTATGGTCTCATGATGATATTGACAATAACAACAGGTGATGTTTTTTCCCTTTCATTTCTTTTTCTCAGGTTCTTTAAAATCTTTTCTTTTTTGGGTGGAAATTGATTTATATGTTTGCAATTTTGTTATGATTTATTGGAGATTCCGTGTTTGGTTATGATAGGGTTTCGGAAGTTACGTTTGGGCTTTTATGCACCGTTTCTAATTGTAGTTCAGTGAAAGAATAGTTCTTTTTTCTTCAATTCTTTCGATGATTAGTTGGTACATGAGATTGAGATCTGAGGTTGTTTAAATTGAACTAGGCTGCTTAAAGATTTCGATGCATCTGAAATTACTTAAGTTTGAATTGAGTAGTAGTTAGGCAAAAATGTTTAGTCTTAACGATTGTAATTTTGTGTATCTTTATACTCATGCAGTGGTGGTAATGGTGCCCAAATTGGCATTTCATCCAGCAGCCAATTGTCTCAAGACAAGGAATGTGGACGAAAGAGGTACTTATTTTACTCGAATGTTTTCTGATTCAAGTAATGATTTGAAGTGGTCTGTTTTTGAAGGCGGAACCAGAAATTTTTTTTTTTGTCCTGCTCTTGAATTTTGTGTATGGATCATGGCCTTTCACTTGCAGCTGTCTGATGTACTGCTGAAGGATTATTTTCCTGTTCATTGTGATTTGTAAGTTACAGCGTGGTTTTGGAGTGATAGAGTTGGTTTTCTTCTATGGATTGTTTGGGATAGCGTCTCTTGGGTAACCAAACTTCTTTCTATAGCAGCAAAAAAATTTTAAGGAAAAAAAAAAGGGTGATGCAATATTTTCTCACTACCCCATCTTGTTTAGTTTATCAAAAATCTTTCTAATATGACGCACAAAAAACTCAATACTGGATAAATTACATACCATCCCCTTTTTCAATTGACCTGATTTCATATTTTTGTTAATTTTGGCATGCTAGTGACGTAAAGTGGGTGCTTCCCCAAAGATTAGGTTACTCTGCTTCTCTATGCATCTCCTTCTTTGGAATAAATTCTTGAAAACACTACTGTGAAGAGCATAACATCTATCAATTCATTCTATACATTTCTTTCTTCTCCCTTCTCGCTTATCCTACGTATTAGCATCAGTGGGAATGTATACTTAGAGGAAAAGAATTCCTTGGGATCAGAAAGAATGTTGTTAACTTTATTTGGTTAATGCATAGTTTGGTAGTGAGGAAGATCAACAGTTCCTGATGACGCATCCTTTAGTTTTTGGGGCTTCTGGATAAACATTAAGATAATGCTACTCTCTATATTTTCTTCCTTCATGGCTGTCATATGTTTCTGTTTATTGGTATTGTTACAAAGTTAACTTGATCTTCTGTTACAGGGGACGTGCGGATTCATCTATTAGGCCTGTGACCAAAGCTTGCCGTGAGAAACTGCGGAGGGAGAGATTGAATGACAGGCATATATATTTTTATCTTGGATTGTTTGTTATATAAAGACTACATTAAATTGGATTTTAGAATTCTGTATAAACAAAATTAGTGCATTGGTTTGTTTATGATAAGATAGTTCTTTCTCTGCAATCTTTTGGAATAGGGTTAATGTTTACCATTATAACTCTCAGTTGTCTTTGTATGCTTATGTGGTTGTGTGTGCGGATAAGATCAGTTAATCAGTGCATAATTGACAAGGCAGATTTGCCTTATGATATGGTGTCAGATTTCTTGATTTGAATACTGTTTTGGATCCTGGGAGAGCTGCTCAGAAGGACAAACCAGCTATACTTGATGATGCTATTAGAGTCCTGAACCAACTTAAAGCTGAGGCTCTGGAACTCAAAGAATTGAATGAAAAGCTACTTGAAGAAATTAAATGTCTGAAGGTAACTATTTTAAGTACATTGATGTGATAGAATGTCTTAACTTAATGTAAATTTTGTGCCTGTGATGGGAGAACTTACTTACTGAAATTATGGGCATATAATCATCTCACACTAATGGTAGAAGTATGAAAATGATCATTTCAAACTTTGCAATTAGTGTTGTTGACCGTAGCTGTTAGAAATTTAGTAACAATTACAACAATATTAATGACAGTAGTGACACAGGTCAGTTGGTTTTGTATGACTTGTAGGATATATCATGGTTTTTAGTAAGTAGTAACTGTCTACTGTTGGCCTAAAACATTGTTACCACTTACCTGTACAATTTGTTTGATCTATTTGGTACTTCTTGATGTTCGATATTATTGATTGTGGTTTAGTTCTTTAGACGTGCTTGTACGTTTAGGCTGATTAATGCCGCTTAGTATTCTGATAATTGGATCTACTTCTCTGGTATTTTTTGAGTAATAGCCTTCTTGGCTTTGTGCACCTGAACAGACTGAAAAGAATGAACTTCGTGAAGAGAAATTAACACTCAAGGCAGATAAAGAAAGGATGGAACAACAACTGAAAGTAACGTCTGTTCCAGCTTCTGGATTTGTGCATGCTCATCCAGCTGCTTATCAGGCTGCTTCTAATAAGATGGCAGTTTTCCCCAGCTATGGTCTGATACCAATGTGGCAATATCTACCTCCAGCTGCCTGTGATACATCCCGTGATCATGAGCTAAGGCCTCCAGCTGCATAATTTTCGTTTTGCTCTAGTGCTGCTAATTTAAAGATGCTTTATGTTGGATTCATTCAACAAAATTTTGTCTCGTCACATGTAAATATAACCGCACTTTCAATTTGCATGATGTTGGCATTGGATTGTGGGCTAGTACCATTGGTGCTGATTACTAAGATGTAATTACATGACAATTATTTCATTTATCAAAAGTGTTATTCTCTATTCTCTGTACTTTTATGCTTCTTCGGGACTTTTTAGTTATTTCCGGTAGTTTGGTGGCAGTTATTCTTCGTTAGGCATGCGTTTGGGTTGTTTCCTAAATATGGGATTTTGGCTTAAAGAATTGGCTTTTTATGGTGATAGGGTTTGGTGTCGATGCTTTGGGCAGATATTTTGCACTTCACGCATATTTTAGATATAGGATAACGTGGCAAACATATTTTGAAAGGATTTGAGGTGGAAACTAAGGTTATAATTATTTGCTCATTTGAAATGGTTTGTTTCTGGATCATATGTCCATCTCATCATAACCAGAGACATCTCTGCTTCTACATAAAAAAGAAAACTGGGTGTCACACACACACACAGAATGCACTAGAACTGTTAGGCCACCCCCTTTACACTGTCTTCCTGGATATCCACTGGAGTTTGTATGATCAAGTTCAGTAGGGGTGCTTTTTGACCAGTGATTTACCTGGTCATACTTTACTTTCAGTTGAATCAACTGTATGTGTTGGCTCCTTCTGCTCATCTACAGTAGAAGACTTTTCTTGCAAACTGCCGCCAACTTGATCAGCCTCTTTGCCCCATAACAGCACATATAAGCCAGTGATTACGATGACGGCCCCTACTATGCTGCACATCGAAATGTAAAAATCATATGCTTTCAATACATTCTAGTTCTGAATTTCCTTTTCTCTGAAATTAAAACTTTTGATGGTGCACTATGACATGTATGTGTTAGTTTGAATTACTATAAAATAGAATTACCTGCCCAAATAAAGTTTTTCACCCAGAACAGAGTATGCCAAAACTGCTACTAAAACCGTCGAAAGGGGATTGAACATGGTCACGAACACTGGCCCTTTTTCTACTGTGCACCACAGTTGAAGATAGACTACTATGCCCGAGATTACCACCCCCTGTCATGCATCATCGCAACCAAAGTCAATGTTAAGAATGTAGCATATTGTCATTGATGATTAACCCTTCTTACCCCGTATAGAGTGGACCAAAAGTCGATATTAAATCCTATTGTCCAAGCAGCTCTTTCATGTTCTACAATCACTGTGAAAACAGCTGATTGTGCAGCACCAACAAAGCTTATCCACGTTGTCAGCGACAATTGAGCTGGGTACCTTTTCAGGGTAAGTGCCTGCATAAATTTACCAACTTGAGACAATATTTTTTTTTTTTTGAATTTAACTTGAGACAATATTATCTGCTTCATCTGTTATTAAGAATGATTTTTGCTCGTATTTCATTTCTTGGACCAAAGATTGTTTATAATAGTGAGCAAAATGATTGGTCCACATGTTAAATTGCATTTGATTTCATATCCATGCATGTCTGCAATCTAGTAAAAAAGTGTTAGTTTGGTACAACCTGCATAATATACCACATCGACCATGTTATGCAGCTTGCAACTGTGAGCAGTGAACCTTTTAACCAGCTCTCATGGTGTTTTACAGTATTTCCTTGAATGTGGATCGGAGGATGATATGGATTTTTCAGTTGAGGACCCCTATACAATGTCATAGTCATCACGCCAGCCAAGGAAACCAAAGTTCCAAGAACTTTAGCTATTCCACGAGTACTTCCAAGATTAACAGACTCCAACCTGCACTTAACAGTTGTATTACAAAATGAAAGTATATGAATATATGCCAGTTTTTGCCCTTTGAATTATATAGGAAGCTCACCTTAGTGCAATGGCAATTACAAATGTCAAAGAAGCTACAGTGTTAATCATTGATGCTATAAACGTTGTGGAAGTGAGGTTCAAGCTTGTAAAATACATATTGAGAGTTAAACCCACCCTGTAACCATTGAACACACTTCAAATTAGTACGTTTTTCCCCGAAACTGTGTTATATTTACTCTGTACATGCCCCTACCCCAAGAGAGAAAGGATGAATATCTCTAACAGAAGAGCCATTGTGAGCTTTGGTCTTTGTTTCCTGCAGTAGACACAGAAAACATCAGTCTCTGTGCACAAACCATGACACAAAACAGCCTCCACAGGCAAAATCTAGATTACTCGAACAGTGTTTGCTGCTAGTGAATGTTCCATTTCGAAATCACTCTTGGCCAACTTTTAAATGAAGGTCAACCTTTTCTTCTATATTGCTAGATGTAAAGGATTTTGTTAAAATGGAGATGTATCGTGTACCTTTCAAGAAAGTAGGCAAAAGGGAGCATTGCCACACCAGCCACGATATGTCGATATGTTACGTACACATTAGGGTTCATCCCATGGTTGAACGAAGCTTCAGTGATGAAGTACAAAAATGTGTAGGCAACCTGTGATAGAACCATAACCAAGTGTGGTTTGTACCTCCTGTAGACGTCACTCATGCAGCGTTCCTTCATGGCTCTTGCTCCCCTCTTTTCTTTCTTCTAAAACTGAGCAAGGAGAAGGACAGTACTCAATTTAGGAGATAAAAGGATGGTTAAGGCTTTATTCTTGTTGCATGTTCATGTTATAGCATCGTGTGCGATATAGATCTAATTCCTTGTCTAGTGGTTAGTGGTCTAACAGATCAAAGGAAATATTCTCTAGCATGACTGCTCCTAGAATCGGTAAATTGATATTGACATTCATGTCCATGAGTTCCATTAGGGAATATGCTTAAATGGGAAGAACTTGCTTAAAAAATCAAAGCAGGAATTAGGTACTAGCTCGTAGGCTCACAATTTCCAGCATCCAGCAACTAGGATTTTAGAAATAATGATGTAGGCCATCTACTGGCCATTAGTTCAGAGTCGTGTCATGTTTTAGAATACTACTTTGCTCCACTATGTTGAAGTCCTCTCTAGTATTCTTGGAAAAGATTTCTTCAGGAATTTGTGCGTTTACCACTTTCGGTTTATTCAAATTCTTATGCATTTCATCCTCAAACCACCAATGGAGTTTTTTTTTGTTCACATCATTAGTTCTAGTTCAGCAAAAGTTAGTATGCCATTTCAAGAAGGAAACTTCTCTAATTGTGATCGTTTCTCTTTTTAGTTAGGGTTTGTAACGGATAACTGACATTAACATGACATCAATAATTATTAACTTTTAATAATATGAACCACTAATTATCCATGTCCTTCAAAGTAAAACTTTAAACAGTAGAATATTGAATATTGAAGTTTTATTCCCCAGAATTTGATTTCTTCATCTGAAATCAGACAATTGAAGCCACTTGAATAATATTCTCCAGTTATTTTCTGCCATAAGAGAATGAGATTTTGAAAATCGTGTAAGAAAGCGAAAGACTGTGCTGATTCTTGTCTGGTAGTTGCATTATTCTTTTTAATTTGTTCCATCAATCACATGAAATGCAGTGTGATCTGCTGATTTATTGGCAAATTTCATGAAAACCAAGAATCTTTAAGCTTATGGCTCCTACGTTATATTCCCATATACAATTTGATGAGATTGAACAAACGCAATTTATCTTATTTATTGTTCAATAGTCTATTTTTTGAATGGCAGAGCGTGGCTAGTAAATTGGTATGGGGTTTCATGTGAAACTATTCGTATTTGGTTCCTTAAAGTTGATGATGAAGTGGGTGGCATAATCTAATAACAGATAGATAGCTTTGTTCTTTTCTTTCAGTAGGAATAATTCTTACCAGTTGGTTCTCCAAATTGCTCAATCGATGATGACTTCTCTAGCGTTAATGCATTTGTTAGATTTCAACAATCAAGCCTTTTAACTGAGTCTCTAAATTGTGCCTTGTTCTCACCCAAACTCAACAAAATAGACCATGGAAGCAGACTTGCCGTCTTGGTTGGTGGCAACTGATGAAATACGTGCGCAGAAATATAGTCATAAACCTCCTCCGACAGTTTCTTTTTCCAGTACTTTAAAAGACAGATAATGTGTTGGGTTCAATCAAATCTTTGTCTGAACGAAATCCCAAATGATAACATGCGAATTTGATGACAATAGAATAGACAAAATAATATGAACAAAGTTGGTAAAGTATAATTGGAGAATTCCAATAAGTTCTTGCACTTACTTTACAAGGGAGCAGAAATTCCCGTTTTGTGGTGGTTCTTGTCGGCTTTGCTTTGCTCTTTTCTTCTGCTTTACAATCTCTGTTCGGTTTTAACTTGTGATAAACAGTTCTTTAACGTCATTGTTGTGGGATGCTAGGCAAGTCTATAAGGTTAAGCAAGGTCATCACACATTTATTTCTGAGTAACTTTAACAGATCAACTTGGAAGCATACGTACGTGGAAGAGAGTGTGGATTGGCTTCGTGAATGTTGGTCAGGTGTCGAATAGTCATGAGAAATTGATTAACCTCTTCACACATGCTTTGCACCAAATAAATTAGCACTCTTTGTGCTTTCATGTTTTTGCTTCTGGTTTAAGTTCAAGGTCAACCAACCAATTTGATGAGATTAACAGGCATCAACTGGAGTTCACTTCGAGGGTTAATCCTCGTGGAGATTTATGTTGTTTTCTAAGCTCTGAAGACTCCAACCTGAATAAGAAATGTTTCAAGAGTTGGAGCTCTCTGGCATGTTAACCGTACTTCGTAAGTAGAAGATATGCCATGCCTTCTATGTTTCAAGGAATACAGTTCGTGTTCGTGATATTAAAGTCTGCTCTTTTATTTTGGATGTGTTAATTATTCCATATTCTTACGCACATTATGTGGCTCCGGTAAATTTTGTACAAATTAATAAATACTGATTTTATGACTCATTTTTTTAATAAGGGCATATTTAATACAAATTGGGCCGGGTCTTAACTCCCTTAAACTTGAGCCCGAGTTTGAAAATAATTTGGTAGGTCTCAGCCCAAACTTATTATGATTTTGAATATATTTAAAAAGTTTATTCCCATTCATTAATGCATTACAATATTTTAATAAATAATTAATGCATACGACACAATAAGAGCAAAATATGCCTTGTAGAAAAATCACTAAGATACAACTTTAATATAAGAGTTTTTTAGATAAATTAAATATAAGAATATTGACGTGGGCAAAAAAGATTATTTTTAGTCATAATATATAATATAATCATATTCTAATAGTTTATAATGTTTAAATTAAACTTCAACATTCAATTTAGATTTTAAAATAACAGATCTCTTAATGAAGTTATATTTTTATTAGTTACTATGTCATTTTAGTACTTTTAATATCCATGTAAGTACGTGAAAGTCACATTATTACTATTGTGATATATAATTAATAAAAAGCTAACGTCTTTAAATGGTCCTTATTTTTAGGTTTAAAGTTTAACACGTCCGACCTATATTTTGATGAAAATATTATAGTTAAATTACAATTTTAACATTCTTTTCTTTCTATATGTGGCTTACATGTCAATTCAATTGTTTTGCATGTTCTTATATCAAAGTGTTTAATTTTTGCCTTTTGTTGGTATCTGACTTAACTACTCCTTTTTTGAGGTATTAACTACTTTTTTATTTATCGTGAACTGCGATACACTTTTTGTTTTGAGTCGAGGATTTAGACTTTTCACATGGTTTGTTATTTCTAAATACATTTTATATTTCAAAATTATTAAACATTGAAAAACCTCAAGGTCAAAGATGCAAAATATCTGTTTTGCCACGGTTGCTTCAATAAGAAAATAACAGTTGCTTATCAGAAAGTAAAGTAACTGGATTAACGACTACAAATTTTCCAGAATTTATCACAAGCAGAAAAACTTAATGTATAGCAAATAAATCAACACATAAAATTTGTTAACGCAGTTTTGCATATACAACTTATATTTACGGGGCCCTCACCCAAATTAATTAAACTTTCACCAAAGTACAATAGGCTTAT
The DNA here is from genome assembly GCA_027563845.1 of Erythroxylum subrotundum. Lineage (NCBI taxonomy): Eukaryota > Viridiplantae > Streptophyta > Magnoliopsida > Malpighiales > Erythroxylaceae > Erythroxylum > Erythroxylum subrotundum. Next base: position 38,208,182 of record JAOQMQ010000196.1, read on the forward strand.
ACAAGTCTATTACAAAACCAACACTACTCACTCCTTAATGTTATCCACTCATACTCACCCCCTTAAAAGTTATTTCACATCCAATAGCATGATTTCCTCGTGCTAACCTCACCAAAGGATTTTGAAATAATGAATGAAATAAAGAAAATAATATGTCAAGTAACTAAATCAAGAATTACAAGAAATAAAAGAACACTTGAGTAATAGAACACTCCCCTGTGTGTGTAGCCGAATTAAACCATAATCTTGGGGAGTCGTCTAACAAAAATATGTCATGAACCTTTTAAATTGATCACTGAGAACCCCACACACAGCAGCAGCAAAGAATGGATAGATAGATCATGCAATTGTTCATTCGCGTACGCAAACATGCAATTGCCGAAAAATCAATGAATCTCCGATAAATCTCATATATGTTTATCTCCAACAAATTCTTCTTCTTTAGGATTCTATCTTGTTTAGGATTTCTTCTTTCCACCCTATCTTAACTTCCAAAAATTCTACATATTTCAAGATAGATGAATCCTATACCAAATCAATTTCCTTGTAACAAAAGATATAGTAGAATCCTATACCAAATCAACTTCCTTATTAAAAGAGATATCCCAAATAAATTAAAATACAAATAATGCCAAAAAAAAGAATAAAATATCTTAACAAAAATATTTTACATTATTAAAATTTTCAATTATTAAATTTTTTTAATTTTTATGCATAATTAATAATTATATGTTATATGTATAAGAGTCAAATATATAATAATTTATATTAATTTTTAAAATTAATAAATATTTTAATATTAAAATTAATTTTATAATAGTTTTAAAATATATAATTACATTAAAAAATGCAAACCATATAAAATAATTATTTCTTTTATCCTTTCATTCCCATAAACTTTTCTTCCAATTTACTCTTTACCATTTTCATCGTAATCTCACTTTGAATGTAAGGTGCATCTGTTAAATATTTATTTTAATAATTTTATAAGTTTTCTTTTTTCATGTTAATTTTTTAGACAAAAAATGTATTTTTGTTAAGGAAATCACTTATCAGGAAATGCAAGCAGTTAGCCAAACTTAGTCCAAATCAAGTGGCCTTATCCCGTGATTAATTTCACAACAAATCTTATCTTACTTGATCAAATAAGAACTTATCTCTAGCTTGATATTTTATAGTAGTTCCATGTATACAGGAGTGCATATAATATTGTTGTAACAACCTCTGAGATATCTGTTGTATTTGTTACCAATCAAGCTATAAATATAGAAATCTACACACGGTGAATGATCAACCTTTCACAGCATATAATCTCCATCTCTTTCCAGGACCAAATCCTCTGTTCCATTAACCAATTCCTACTCTGTTCCATTAAATCTCATCCACACATTTATATAGGACTCACACAAATGTGTGGATAAAATTAAATGGTACAGGATTAGAACGTCATAATAGGCATAGAGAATCTCATGTGCTCTTTTTACACAGCCCTCATCATATCTTTCTTTTTCTTCTGCTCTTGTTAGAGAACACGCGACTCTTTCTAATTGGCATTGTAGGTTAGGGCAGGCCAACAACAAAATAGTCAGACAGATCATTTCTCAATTTAATTTTCCTTCTGTTATGAATAAAGAGAACTCTTTGTATGGACCATGTCAACTTGGCAAAAGCCATAGACTTCATTTGTTATCTTCTTAACAAAGTTCTCAGATTCCCTTTGAACTTGTTTACAGTGATGTTTGGGGCCCTATTCCCATCAGTTCAGTTAGTGGTTTATGATATTTTGTTTAATTTTTGGATGATTGTACTAAATATATTTGGATCTTTCTTATGCGTCATCGTGATGAAGGTTTCGATATTTTCAAGCACGTTTATGCTATGACGCAAACTCAATTTGGGCACAAAATTAAAATCCTTCAAATTGATTGAGGTGGTGAGTATCAGACCATGACAAATTTTCTATATCCTTTATGGGCACTCCATCGTCACTTTTGTCCAAAAATTCAGGAACAAAATGGTCCCCCATAATGTAGACATAGAGACATTGATGCAAAAGGTCTCCACATCAGTGCATATACAATTGGGATCCTGACTACAAGTTTCTCAAAACATTTAGGTGTCTCTACTATTCCTTCATTTCTCAAAACATTTAGGTGTCTATGTTATTCCTTCATTCGTCCATATAACACTCGTAAGCTTGAATATTGATCAAAACCATGTGTTTTTTGTTGGGTATAGTTCTAAACATAATGGTTATTTGAGTCTTCACATAGAAAGTAACCGTCTTTATATTGCTCTGATACCATAAAACAAAGATGATATGCTGTGAAAGGTTGATCATCCACAATGTGTGGATGTCTATATTTATAGCTTGATTGGTAACATATACAACAAATATCTCAGAGGTTGTTACAACAATATTATAGACACTCCTATATATGTGGAACTATTATAAAATATCAAGCTAGAGATAAGTTCTTATCTGATCAAATACGATAAGATTTGTTGTGAAATTAATCACGGGGTAAGGCTACTTGATCTGGACTAAGTCTGGCTAACTACTTGCATTCTAACATTTTCATCAAAATGCAGATCTGACATTAAATTTTTTAAAGCATTTAAATTGTGTTTTAACGTTTTCAAAATATTCAATTTAGATAATAAAATAACAAACCCCTCAACGAAATTATGCCTTCATCAGTTATGTATTACGTCAATAATAATGTGATACAAAATTATTATTTTAATGTTTATATAGGTTCTATCATCACATCAAATCCACATCAGTGTATTTGAAAGACATACAAGTGTTGATATGATATATAACTTAGAGATTAGTAACTTCATCGCTCTTATTGGCTTAGTCGAACTACTTGAACTAAAAAAAGTCAAAGTCAACGTATTTGATGCACAAGGCTCCCCGCTTTAGGAGGGTTAGAGAAGGATCATCGATGTACATAGCCTTCCCTTTGCAATTACTATTTCCATTATTTAAACTTGTGACCTTATGGTCATAAAGGAACAACTTTTACCAGTAGTTAAATTACTTAAGCTCTATAGCATAATTTTATTAAGGAATCTTTTATTTTAAAGTTTAAATTAAATATTTAAAAAATTAAATTCCATTTGAATACTTCAAAATATTATAATATAACTTGTGTTTAGTGAAAATATTAAGATTAAAAATAAACTTGTCTAAATAGCTTGCATTATTTCAATCTCATGGTAGTTATATTTCTCTCTTAAATTTAATTCCAATTGAACTAATAATTAATTTTGAACCAAAATGCATGTATAGCTAATTTTATAGTAGCAACAACTATTACCGAAATAATAATATAATGTATTTAAGAAAGAAGTGATTGTAAGGCGGTAACGACATACATGGTATAATCATTCTAGATTTATATATTTAAGAAAGAAGTGATTGTAAGTACCAACATACATGGTACTGCCATTCTAGATTTATGTATTAAAAATAAAAAAGAAGTAAAAAGTAAGTTGACAACAGCTTGCATGCAAGACTATGAACAGTTTGTACATAAGCTGTTAGTCGCTACACAATAGCTTGCTATACAAGCTGTCACACGGTGGAGGGTCTATAAAAGGCCCTGCCTTCCTCCTCTCTTATCATACATATGCATATCAAACATGTATGAGATGTGTGGTGAGTTCGAGAGTGAATTTTAGAGAGCCATTTTATGTGAGAGTGATTTTTGGGGTATTTTTAGGAAACGTTTTTCTAAAAAAGGTGAGTGACAAAATAGTGAGGATATTATTCTTGAGATAGTAAATTTGGGAAACATCTTGTGTGAGAGCACCACTATTTTGTTGTATCATTTTTCACTCTTTGTACCTGCTATTTTCATGAGTGGAAGATTTATTTAGAGTTTGGCCCATAGACGTAGCCCAAATTAGAGGGTAAATCATGTTAAATTTCTGCGTGTTATTTCCTTGCTTATTTTACTTGTGGGATTTAATTCGTAATTTTTCCCAACAAATAGTTTCAGAGCTAGGTTCGATTTTGTGTCAAAGCATTTCTCATCGAAGATGGAGACAAAAATAAGCAAGATGATTAGCCTAAACGGCTCCAACTACCACATATGGAAGAACAAGATGAAAGGTCTTCTGCTCGTCACAAAAATGTATTTACTGATGTTTACGACAACAAAACCCGAAAATAAATAGGATGAGGAGTGGGCGTTTAAGCATGAGCAGGTATATAATTTTATTCAAAAATTTATTGAAGATAATGTATATAATCATATCTGTAATGAGACTCATGCACATATGTTGTAGAAGAAGCTCGAGAAGTTGTATGCCTAAAAAATCGATAACAATAAATTTTTTTACCTGACAAAATTAGTACAAATAAAATGTCGAAAAGGTACCTCTATGGCAGATCACTTGAATGAATTTAAGAAGATCGTGGATCAATTATTAGGAATGGGCATACAGTTCGATGATGAAGTGCTTGCCCTTTCCATGCTTACCTCCTTGCCAGAGTCTTAGGAGACTTTAGAGATTTCAATCACCAATTCTACAATTGATGGTGTTGTTAACATGAAATCTATAAAAAGTAGAATTCTGAATGAAGAGATGAAACGGAGATTACAGAGTTCAGCCTCTTCAACACAGTCAGAACTTTTAGTCACAGCTTCTAAGGGGAGGAGCAAATCTAGAGGTCTAAATTTCAGAGATAAGAACGTAAGAAGATCAAACAAATTTGGAAATGTTGAGTGTGATCACTGCAAAAAGAAGGTCATATCAAAAGGTTCTGTAGGAAGTTCAAAAAAGAAAAGAACAAAGGTAAAGAAGTCAAGAAAGATGATAATAGTGATGATGAACACGCATCGACGACTAGCACCATTAATGATTGTCATATCGTCTCATATGATAATGATGTGAATAGTGCATCCTGTGAGTTCAACTGGATAGGTAACAGTGGTGTCACTATTTATGTCACATCGCATAAAGAACTCTTCTCATCATATATACAAGGAGATTTTAATGTCATTAAAATGGGAAATAGCAGTTTGGCTAGTATCATCAGAAAAGCTAATATTTACTTGGAGACAGACAATGGCATGAGACTGCCTCTAAAAGATGTCAGATATTTTCCTAATCTTCGCTTAAAATTGATCTCAGTTGGCATACTTGATGATGAAGGTTTTTGCAGCACTTTTAAAGATGGCAAATGGAAACTTATTAAAGGCTCATTGGTAATCACGAAAGGTAAAAAGTGCTCAAAGTTGTATGTGATGAAGGCAAAGGTCTCCAATGATGTTGTGAATCCAGTGGTGAAAGATGATGTAATTGAATTGTGGCACAGGAGACTCAGTCATATGAAAGAGAAGGGGATGACTCAGTTGGTGGAAAAGAATGCATTATTTGAAGTTGACCAAGTATACTTAAAGAAATGTGTTGATTATTTTGCAGGAAAACAAAATAGAGTTGCTTTCAAAAGTTCACCTCCTTCTAGAATAAAGAATGTGTTTGAATTTGATATACTTAGATCTATGTGGGTCAATGCCAAAGTCACTAAGTGTTGCTCAATACTTTGTGACTTTCATTGATGACCATTTTAGGAAGACGTGGGTATACACCTTGAAGACTAAAGATAAATTGCTAGATATTTTCAAGCAATTTCATGCCTCAGTTGAAAGACAAACTAGGAAGAAGTTGAAATGCATTGGAACAGACAATGGTGGAGAGTACATTGGACTATTTGACGTCTATTGCAAAGAGCATGGTATTCGACATTAGACTACTCCTCCTAAGACACCGTAGTTAAATGGTTTAGTTGAGAGGATGAACAAGGCTTTGATAGAGAGAGTTAGATGCCTACTTTCACATGCAAAATTGCCTAAGACATTTTGGGGTGAGGCTCTATTCACAACATTTCATGTATTAAATCACTCACCATGCATCCCTTTACAGTTTGATATTCTAGAGAAAGTATGGTTAGGAAAGGATGTTTCCTATGATCATTTAAAGATATTTGGTTGCAAAGCTTATGTCCATATCCCTAAAGATGAGAGATCCAAGCTTGACGTTAAGACTAGCTAGTGTATATTTATTGGTTATGGAGAAGATCAATTCGGTTATCGATTTTATGATCTAATCCAAAAGAAGTTGATTCGAAGCCGTGATGCTATATTTGTCGAAGATCAAACCATTGAAGATCTTGGAAAAGTGAAAAGGGATATTCCAAGAACTGATGGTGACCCGGTGGACTCAGAGTTAATTCCTCCAAAAACAGTGCCAATTTGGAGATGAAGTTGAAAATCGCCAACCGAATGTAGTTGATGATGATGCTCCCATTCAAAACCAATTAGATGAAGATTCTAATGAAGATGATGTTCAGAATCAACCACCAACACCAGAGACTGCTCAGGTTCCAATAAGGAGATCTACGAGTAAGACAAGCCACTGCTAGATACTCCAATAATTAGTATGTGTTACTGATGGGGAGAACCTGAAAATTTTCAAGATGCTATGATAGATGAACATAAGATAAAATGGGTTGAAGCCATGCAAGTTGAGATGAAGTCCTTGCATAAGAATAGAACTTTTGAGTTGGTGAAGTTGCCAAAAGGCAAGAAAGTCTTGAAAAATAAGTAGGTGTTCAAGATTAAGCATGATGAACACAATTCTCATCCAAGATTCAAAGCTAAATTGTGATAAGTCAAATTATTTGTAGATGATTTTGGGATGATTTGGATTTAATTTGACTTATTTCTTTATGGATTTGAAGTTTTATGCAGTTAATTCTCTCACATTCCAATTGTGTTGCTTGATAGGTACAAATGGATAGATTGTGGGGTAAAAGGCATAACTTTTCTTATGGATGCCGGATTAAGGCCACTTAAGGATGATTTCAAAGAGGACTACGAGCTCTACAACTTCTAAGAAGACTTCGAGAAGAAATTATGTTAACTGGAAGGTCAAAGATGTGAAAATGTTGGATTGGGGCATGTTCGTTTAACGGACATCTCCTGGCAAAAGGAACTCCCAGACCCGAGCAAGAAGAACTTCCAGACCAGAGAAGGTCCATTTAACGGACATTCATGTCCGTTTAACAGACATCGCCTGGAAACACACAATTTCAGACCTAAGAAGGTCCGTTAAACAGACATGGGCGGCAGCACGACCTGTTTCCCCTGTTTAGGAAAACTAGGTTTCTTGGGACGAGGGGACTATAAGTACTCACTGTTTAGACCTAAAAAAAGGGGGGCTGGACATTGAAAACAAGGTTACTACATTTGGGAGGCACAAATTAAGAGGACGATAGGAAATTTGGGGGATTTTCCCAAGGATTTGGAGCTACATTCTCTTGTGTTTCTGCTACTTTCTCTCTCTACTCTTTCTTAAATGCTGAGCATCCTTATGTGTATGATTTTTGTTACAATGTTCTGGAACTAAACCTCATTTAAGGTGAGGGATGTAGCCCATTTGGGAGATGATTTGCATGATATGGATTGTTGAATGTTGAATGAAAATTTCTGGGTTAAGTTTGTCTTCCTTGAATCTCACTGTTGTTTCTATGTTTAATCTCCATAGATGCAATCTTAGGAATCATATTATGTACTGAAGAGTGAAATATGGTTCATGCTATAGGAAGATACACACCTTTGACTTAGAGGTAGAGATATCCTAAGCTAAGGTGAGAACTTGTAGTTGCTTGTTCTTCATGGACTTGGTTAGTAAGCTCACACATTGAGAGATGGTGTTCATCTAGCTGGGTACTCTTGTATGCTTTGAAAAGAGATATGGGTAAAGTTGTGCA
>JAOQMQ010000196.1:38231347-38243191 GCA_027563845.1 Erythroxylum subrotundum
TTTTCCAACAAAATATTGATTTCTTCTTTATTGAACGAGAAGTAGCTTTTATTCAGCCTTCACAATAACATTTTCCGTGAGCAATTGCATAACTAAATAATTATTTATTTGCTTTTACAATGAACCTATCATTAGAAATAAAATTGGCAGTACAATAGGACATGTTAGGCAAGGAGCCACTCCAGATTCTCCACTTCCAGCTTTTTATCACTATTTTTATTTATCTATTTATTTTGGGTCCCTCTTTCTTTAATAAGGTTGTAGGGAAACAAAATCTTCAGATAGAAAACATTAAAACAGATACTAAAAAATTTTTAAGAAAAAATTCATTTGTAAAGAAAACGTTATAGAAAATCTTAAACAAAGTATATATAATATAATTTCATTAAGAGTATAATTATTTAATTCCTTTAAATAAAATAAACATTAAGGACCAAACTAAAAATAAAGATGTTACTTAAAACTATTGCAAAATATTTTTCAAAATATTAAATAGAGTTTTATCATGAAAAGTCATAGTCTGAAATTTATGTCCATCTTAAATCTTTTTTATTAGAAACTAAAATATTGCGGTTTCGATAATAGTCTCTCACTCTCTCCATTAAACGTTGTGCATTGTGACTCACGATCCAGTGAAACGTCCCACCGCAAACATTTAAACAATTTCTTCGATCTGTGTGAAAGTTAGCACATTGGCTAATCAGGGTTTCAGTAATATTATTAATATAAGGTGTTTCAATTGCAAATCATATGTAAAACAATTATGTCCTATTTTGATGATTAAATATGCTAAAAAATATTTAATTACGACAAATTAAATGATAAAAGATACAAAATTTCATTTATCATTTATTTATTTTTAAACATATAATTATTTAAAATTATATATGCATATGTTATAATATTAAAAATTTCCACAAAAGTACTAAATTTTTATTGAATTATTTTAATAGAACTAGTTATTAAAACTAGGTTAGAGTATTATATAAACTCCATTACATATTTAATAATCAGTCATATGGTAATACATATTAAAATAATTTAATATAAATTTAATAAAATGATTTTTAATATTATAAAACACTTATATATAACTAAAATAATAGAAAATATTCGTTTTAAAAACTAAGAGCTGTATTTATGTTTTTGCTTTTCTTTTTTTTTGTCAAATTAGGAAAAACACTCCATTTCTTTTAGTTTTTAGTTTCATGTTTTAGTTTTTGGTTTCTTCCATTTATGAAAACTAAAAATGTGGCTTTTATTTTTTTATATTTTTTTTCATAATTTGGTTTACTGTCAACTAAATATATATTATTTAATTATTTAATATATTAATTATGAATGAGAATCATAAATAATCTAATTAAATATTATACATTTAATTAATAAATTTGAATATGAATATGAATAATTTAATTTAATTTAATTTTTTAATTAAATTATACTAATAAATTAAATTAAATTTAAAAATCTTCAAAATATATAAATTTCAATAAATTTTGATTTAATAACTAAAATATATTTAGAATACAATATAATTTTTAAATTATTTATTTTAATAAAATAAAATAATTTTTATTGATAATTTATTAATAAATATTATATAAGAGATTAAAATACATTTATTTAATTAAAAATAAATTATTTTTAATTTTTATCTAATATATAATTATCATCAGTAATAAAATATACTAATATCAAAATTAATAATCAAATAGAAAATCTATTAAAAATAAGAATGTAAAAAGTATTGTACTTTAATAGTGGAGGGCCATTGTCAAAGTATCTTTTATTTCACACGAATCCTTCTCTTCCCAAAATGGTGTTTCAATCTTGAGCCAGTTAATTTTATCCACATATTTGTATAAGTCTCACATAAATGTGTGGATGAGATTAATTGACACAAGATTGAAACTGATTAATAAGAACAGAGGATCTGGTTCTATTTTATTTTGGCTTTTCCCAACCTTTCGTCTTCATCCACTTGTATTTTACCTATTTCGAATGACAAATTCAAACAAACAATTTAGTTGAGAATCCAAAAATAAAGGAAGGCCTAAATTTGTTCTTAACATTTCTAGAAATTGAAAGTTAAATCACTTCATTTAACCCAATAAAGAAGAGGAAAGAGTATAGTAGAAGACCAAAACTACGTCACCCTACACTTAAATATGAAAATCATTCATGTTTGGCCAGTCTTAAAACATCTATTATTTTGGAAATCAAGCTTTCTCCAACATATGAATGCATCTTAGCTGTGTCCAAATGTCGCAACGAGAAAGCAAAGAAAGTCACACTAAATAGAAAGAACTTGTAACTGTTTATGAATTTCGAATATTCAAAATTTGTCTAAGACGTCCCTAAACAAGGATTTAAATAGGATAGTAAACCTAATAGAAATAAGAAACATCAAATTATGAAAATACCCTAAAATAATATAAATTAGGAAAAAAATCTATAACTCGCGTTCTAGAGGAAATTTATGGCCGAAAATTCACGTTCCACGTCAGTCCCTTCCACTTGAGAAAAACTCGATTTCGAGTGCATTGGATCATCTGGGTATAAAGGTTCATTTGTAAAGTATTAAGGAGAAATGTCCGCTACATTAAATGTATTGGAAATGTCGAAGGCATTTGGTAATCCCACCATATATGCATTGTCATTAATCTTCTGCAGAATTTGATATGGTCCATATTTATTAGGCTGCAACTTGCTGTAAGTGCCTACTGGGAACCACTCCTTCCTAAGAAACACCATAACCTGATCACCCAATTTGAAGACTCGTTCTCTCCGGTGCTGGTCGACAGCTTTCTTATATCTAACGTTAGTTTGTTCCAAGTTTTGTCTCACCTCTGTCTGAATATCCTACCATTGGTTAGCTATATTTGCAGCAGCTACATGAATTTTGGGCAATGTAATCAGATCGGCAGCATGCTGTGGTGCCTCCGTGTAGACAATAGAAAAAGGTGACCTGTCCAAGGCGCTATGACCAACACTGTTGTAGGCAAACTCAGTCTGCAGTAATGCACATTCCCACTGCTTAGGTTTATCTTTACAAACATTCTGGATAAGATTGCCCCAAGTTCTGTTCACTACCACTGTTTGACCATCTGTTTGAGGGTGAGTTGTGCTGCTGAAATTCAGAGATGAATTAAACATCTTCCACAAAGTCCTCCAGAAGTGACTGATGAACTTGCTATCTCTGTAAGAAGTAATGGATTTAGTTACTTCATGCAGACGTACAACTTCCTTGAAAAACAGTTTGGCCATATTGGTTGCATGTGTAGTCTTCTTGCAGGGAATAAAATGTGTCATTTTGGAGAATATGTCTACCATAACAAAAACATAATCCACACCCTCTGGGTTCATGGTAATCCGAGCACAAAATCTATAGATAAATCCTGCCAAATATTCTCTAGAATAGGTAGAGGAGTATATAAACCAGTATTTTGAGATTGACCCTTTTCTGTCTAGCATACATAGCACCTCTGCACAAGATGCATCACGTCCCTATGCATGTGGAGCCAATAATATCTCTCTTTGATTGCAGCATAGGTCATGTCATGGCCTAGATGACCAGCAAGAACTCCTCTATGTAGATCACAAACTAGCTTCTCCCTTAAGGAAGTTTTAGGAATAGATAGCTAATTTCATTTCATAAGAAAGCCATATGGATGTGAAAGTCACCATCAGTTTGTTTATTTATACATTTTTCCGACATTCCCTAGAAGTCTTCATTAGTGGCATTCAGACTCCTCACAATTTCGAACCCCACAACCTCTTGACTCATGGTGACAAGCAGGTTAGTACGCCTGCTTAATGCATTAGCCACTTTGTTCTGGATGCAAACTTTATGCTTCAATGTGAAAGTGAGCTTCTCTAGAAATTGGTTCCACCTAGCATACATATCTTTATCAATTTTTATGACTCTTTAAATATTTTAGGGCATCATGAGTTGTATACAACACAAATTCCTTGCCGAACAGGTAGTGCTCTTATGTCTTCACTAAACGAACCATAAAGTAAAACTCTTTGTCATATATGGAACACCTACACCTAGCATCACTGAGTTTTTCGTTGAAGAATGCTACTGGCTTCTTCCGTTGGGACAACACAACACCTATTCCCACACCACTAGCATCACATTCAACTTCAAATAGGGCTTGGAAGTTTGGTAGTGCTAAAACAGGAGCAGTGCACAGTTTTTCTTTCAACACAACAAAATTGGCCTCAGCTTCTTCTCTCTACTGAAACTTCCCTTTCTTTAGACACTCTGTAATTGGAGTTGCAATGCTACTAAAGTTCTTTATAAATCACCTATAGAATGTAGCTAGCCCATGGAAACTCCTCACTTTGATTACTGTTTTGGGGGTTGGCCACTTCCTTATAGCTTAGACTTTCTCTTCATCAACTTAAATATCGTCTGCTCTAATAATATATCCTAGAAACATTAGCCTATTTGTCATGAAACTGTACTTCTTTATATTAGCATACAATTTATTCTTTTGCAGTGCTATTAAGACTTCCCGCTCTGTCCGACTATATATCAGAATGTCATCGAAGTACACCACTACGAATTTGTTAATAAATGGTTTCAATACTTGATTCATGAGCCTCATAAATGTGCTAGGAGTATTGGACAATCCAAATGGCATCACAAGCCACTCATACAACCCCTCTTTTGTCTTGAAGGTTATCTTCCATTCATTCCTAGGCCTGATTTAGATCTGATGGTATCCATTACGGAGGTTTATTTTTTAGAAGACTTGTGCGCCATAAAGTACATCCAGCATATCATCCAGTCACAGGTGGAAGTCCTATAGGTAAATCTTTAGGAACTAGATCAATATGGTGATGAATATCCCTCATAAGTGGAAGCCCTATTGGTAAATCTTTAGGCACGACATCACTGAACTCCTCCAGCAGCGAATTCTCAGCATCTGGATGCTCTACTGCAGCTTGCTTCTTCTCTATTACCAACACTTCGCTCATAATCATAGCATGCACTTCTCTAGTCTCCTTTATCGCCTCTTCAAATTTAGCCTCAGAATGAGTTACTGTAAAGAAAGCCTTACCCTCCACTTTAGAAGCTTTGGGTTTAAAACACCTGTTCATTAATAGCAAGGTATATTTCTTTTCGTTCTTCTGCAACTTATATGTATTTGCCCTACCATTATGTTGTGTTGTAACATCAAACGACCAAGGTCTACCAAATAACAGGTGACATGCATCCACGTCTACCATGTCAAAATACATTTCATCCTTATACTTATCGATAGAAAAGGGTACCTTGCAGCATTCAGTCACCTGGATCTTGTCTCCTGCTTTAATTTGGCTGATTGAGTACGAGTTAAGGTGCTTCTCCACCTTCAATCCCAGACTCTGTATTGCATATCTCCCTATGATATTTTCATAACTACCGCTGTCAACAATCACATCATACACACGACCGTGAACGGTGCACCTGGTTCTAAATAATTGGCGCCTCTGGGTATCATCCTCCTATTCTGGGGGAGCATCATCCTCATGGTCACACAGTTATGTATTTCTTCATTTTCTACTCCACCAACAAACCCATACTCCTCTTCTTCACCATCAGGACCACAATATACCTCTTCTTCCTCTTTCCCACATTCTACCACATGGACTACTTTTCTGAAGGGACAGCCACTAGATCTATAACCTGGCTGATTGCACTTCAAGCACTTCCCTAAGATAGGCTTGGCATAGGGATTAGCAATTTTAGGTGCTTCTTTTGTTTCAGCCACCTTTGCTTCCCTGTAACTCTCTATTCCTAGGTTTTGATCTCTGTGATTGTTCTGCTTTTATCAATGGTAGTTTTAGAGGTATCTCTGCCATAATTCGTACCATAATTCATACTGTTATTTCTACGGGGGTATTCAGTCCCGTTGCTCTCCTACATTAATTGTTCATCCCTTAAAGCTAAATTTCTAGCTTAAGACAAAATTTTCACTATTTGTACCCCCAATTATGTCTTTAATGGCTGATTTCAAGCCCTCTAAAAATCTAGCTACCTGTTGCCCTTCAATTTCTCTTAGGTCATTCCTAGTTGCTAGCCTGGTGAAGTTCGCATAATATTCATGTACAGAATTTTGGCCCTGTTGGCACCTTTGATATTGCTGAAACAAAATTTGCTCATAATCTGAAGGGAGAAACTCGTCGTGCAATAATTGCCTCATCCTTCCCCACTTTTTGATAGGCAATTTGCCTTCACAGGACCTCTTAAACTGTAACCTCTCCCATCAAGTAGAAGCTCCCCCTCTTAATCTACAGGCAACTAATTTGACTCTCCTTTCCTTTGGAATCTCCATATACTAAAAAAATGGTCTATGTTTGCTACCCAATCCAGGAAACTCTCAATATTTAAATTGCATGAAAATGGGGAATATCTTCCTTCAATTTGTATTCCATTTCTCTGTCATCATAGTTATCCCTCTGGTAATCTGGAGGTCTTCTAAGAGGTTATTCTTAGCATTCTTCTTCATCTTCTTCAAAATCATCTAATACACGAGTCTGCCGCCCATGCTTATGAATTCCAGGAACAGGTAAGAAGATAGGCTGCCTATGATCTGCGCCACCTCTAGGAACTCTCCTGCCATCATTTTGGTTCTTGTTGGGGATGTCAAGCCGCTCCTTTAGTCGAATCAAGATCTTTCCCATGCGATTGAAACGTTCCTTATGACGCTGAAGCCTAACATCAATTTGATCAACTCAAACTGCCATCTCATCAATCTCCACCCTACAATTTGGGGTTAAGTCTGATCACCGTCGAAAGAACCGCCACCGACTCTACTTGGACCTCCTGACATCGAGCCGTCAAGCAACCGCTTTGATACCAATTTAACGTAACGAGAAAAAGAAGAAAGTTACACAAAATAGAAAAAACTTGCAACTGTATCTGAATTCCAAATATTCAAAATCTGTCTAAGACGTGCCTAAAAAAGGATTTAAATAGGACAATAAATCTAATAGAAATAGGAAACATAAAATTACGAAAATACCCTAAAATAATGCAAAATTAGGAAAACAGTCTATAACTTGCGTTCTAAAGGAAATTTGGGGTCGAAAACTTGCATTCCACATCACCAAACCTTTAAATTTTACAGAAAACTTCTCGGGATTCAACGTTCCTGAAATGTAAACAACATTATCCTATACAATTCACTCACACACAAGCATTAGGCTAGCTTTAGACCGAGAATTTTGCTTTTTTAAAATTATAAAATTTTCGAAGTTTTATTTTCTTAACTAAATCAAATCATATAAAAGTTCAAATTACATCAAACAAAATTATTTAAATTAATTATAATTCGATCAATAAACTTATTCGTTAAAAAATTATAAATTAAAATTAATTGAAATTTAAAAATAAGTTCAATTTTATAAAATTATGGTAAATGTTTGATTAAAAAATATTACAATAAAATAAAAATATTAATTTTCTCTAAACACTTTAACATAAAATTGAATAATTCAAAATATAGCATTAAGTTTAAGTTGTTAGTATCGTATAAATGGTCGAATTTCATAGTAAACTTTTAAAAATTTCTCTTTTAGTTTATACAAAAAAAATTAATTTTGTTATATATAATTGTGATATCAAATCTTATCTTAATAAAAAATAAATTATTAATACATAATTTTTGTTGTTAATATGTGAAATAGTTGTTTTATAAGTATATTAATATCATAAATAATATTATGCATAATCAAATTAATAAAATAGAATATGTTTTGTGCCATAACATTTTTCATTTAAAAATAATTACTAATGTAAAACTATTAAGTAATATAACTTTGTTACATTCTTTAATATTGCAATTATATGAAAGCATTATCATTATAAAAATAAACATAAACATAAAAAATATGAGTCTTATATTAAGTAAAGATATCTCAAAATTAAAAAAAAATGTGAGTGTTTTATAAAGTAAAAGGGTTTGTCTCCATTAAAAATGTTGAGCAAATATCTTCTTCTTTATTTCCGTTCAGTTTTTACTCTCTTTCTACACATATTTTCCTTAAATAAATTATTCAACTTTATCTAAAGTATAAATGTGTGTTTTTTGGACGTCTATTAGATAGACTATTTGTACTGATAACAATGTATATAATGCGCTTTAGGTTTAGTTTAACAATTTTTAAAGCCCAAGTCAAAATTGATATTCCTACGATCATTATTATTACCGCCACTGGGACTATTATTATTATTATTATTATTATTATTAGTGCTAATTTTTTTCTTTTTTTCTTTATTTTTATTTTTATTTTTTATTTTTTCTCTTTCTCTTTTTTTTATTAATTAAAGATAAAGTTACGTACTATTGGACCTTTTCAAATCTCACATATAAATAAGTTTTATATTGTTGTTGTAATAGTTTAAGATGTTTCAATAATTGGAACAATTAATTTTCAAAAAAATAATTGGAACAGTTTATCTTCAACTTAGCGTAACTTTAAGCATCGTTGCCAAGCAAAGATCACAATATGTAATTATCAAACTTTTAGTGTGATAAATATTAAATAAACCGCAGGAATAAATTTTAAGGTGGTCGTTGATCACGACAGGTGATAAATATTTAATATTTTCAAGCTTTCTTTATAATATGTGGAGGAATATAATTGTTTATTGGTCTCTACTCCGCGTGCCAATCAAAGTTCGAGTATTAGTAATATGGACTTACTTTTGACCCATTTGACCACCAAATTCGACGCTTGACCCATGGTGGCTATTATTAGTTTATCACATGTATTATTGGTTTTTTTTTTTGTATCAGCATAATGGGTTAAAGACTAAGAGTATGTTTAATTGAGTAGTTGTTAATGGAATAGAATAGAATGTAATATTACTCTATCACTTAGGATGAGGGTTTATAATGGAATAAAATGAAATATGATGAAAGAAGTGAGTTTCACGTTACATCTCATTTCATCCTAAACAGTAAAAATAAGTAACTTTCAATTTGGAAGGTTTACGATGAAATATAAAATAATAAACAACATGTCACTATATTATATTATAAATCTTTCTTTTAAACAGCATTTCACTATATTACATTATGAACTCTTCCATCTCTCTCAAACAACAATTTCTAATATTACATTCACTTATATCTCTTTCTATTATAAATCATTCCATTCTTTTCCATTTAATTTTATTTCATTAAAAAACTTACATCCAATTAAACATAGCCTAAATACTTTTATGAGATGATTTTCTTCTAGATTTACAAACCTAGTCCTTTTATGTTTTACATTGTACGGGAAATTGTAATTGTTGGATCTTAGGAACCCACTTACTTGGGAGATCTACATCACGAGCTTAGTGAGAGAACATACTCGTAGGCCTTGACACTACATTTCAACTCAAAATTTTAAGGCATTAGGTTTATAAGTCTTTTCCACTTATATGTCATTCACTAGTTTTATCTCTTTCCAATGTGAAATTTCTACTCACACTTGGCATCCCAACAATCTCGTCCCTAAGTATGAACTTCCACGTGGAGCTTGGACTCCTTGAGCGAAAGACTTTTTTTGCATTTTTCTTACTAGATCGAGTATATGACGTCATCAAGAGCCCTTCTACTCCACTGGTCTGGGCCCACCAGGAGTTTTCTTGCTCTTCTTTGTGGGGAGGCAACCACGGGATCTGACTATCGTCTCCATACTCGTCCTTTGCTAAACCATCGGCTCTAATACCACTTGTTGGATCTGGGGAGCTTACTTTCATGAGAGATCTTTATCATAGATCTAGTGAGGGAACATACTCATGGGCTTTGAAACCACACTTCAACCTAAAACCTTAAAGCATTAGGATTATAGGTCCTTTCCACTTATATGCCCTTCATTAGTTCCATCTCTTTCCAATGTGAGATTCCTATTCACACTTAACATCTCAACAATCTTCCTCTTAAGTGTGAACTTCCACATTGGGCTTGGACTCCCTCTTGAGCGAAAGCCATTTTTTGCCTTTTTCTTAGCAGCTCGAGTATATGGTATCACCAAGAGCCCTTCTACTTTACTGGTCTGGGCCGACCAGGAGTCTCCTTACTCTTTTTCGTGGGGAGACAACCAGGAGATCTGACTACCGTCTCCATACTCGTCCCTTACAGAACCATCGTCTCTGATACCACTTGTTGGATCTGGGGAGCCCATTTTCATGGGAGATCTTCATCATAGACCTAGTGAGAGAACATACTCATGGGCTTTAACACCACACTCTAACCTAAAACCTTAAGGCATTAGGTTTACAGGTCCTTTTCACTTATATGTTCTTCACTAGTTCCATCTATTTCTAATATGAGATTCCTACTCATCATTGACATCTCAATAATCTCCTCCTCAAGTGTGAACTTCTACGTTGGGCTTGAACTCCCCCTTGAGCGAAAGTCTTTTTCTTATCAGTTTGGTTTTTATTCTTCAGCTTTGGACAATCCTTTTACCAGTGCCGTTTTTCCCGATGAATGACACGTTCATCTTTGCTCAATTTGAGCCTCGACTTCGATCCCTCTTTCTTTCCTTTAGTCTGACTCTATGAACGGCCTCTAACTACCAAAGCCACTTATACGTTCTTCCTTTATCTTCTTTCTCAATTCATGACTGTACAAAGCATCTGTAACCTCATTAAGAGACACAACAATCTTCCCATGAAGTAAAGTAGTTTCAAGAAAGTCAAACTTCTTAGTAAGGGATCCTAGTAACATCAAAGCAAGATCTCTATCTTCAAATGTCACATCCAAATTTATTAAATTAGTAACTAACTAATTAAAACTGGTAATGTGATCATTTAAAGTGGTACCTTAAACATAAGAGAAACTAAACAGTCTCTTCTTTATATGGAGCTTATTCTGACTGCTTTCCTTTAAGAATTTCTCTTCCAACGCGTTCCATAATTTAGATGCAGAAGTTTCTTTCGAGAAAGCATACTTTTGCTCTCTGAAAAGACACGATTGAATTGTACCACATGCCAAACAATTTATAATCTTTCAATTTTTCTCCTCAACATTATATGGTTTCTTTTCTTTAATGGCAATGTCAAAACTTTGTTGAAAAAAAGCGTCTTGAACCTCACTTTGTCACATACCGAAATGACCTATACCATCAAAAATCTCCACCGCAAATCTTGCATTTGTCACAGTAGTCTTTGCTAGAATAGACGAGGTAAAAGCTATCGACGTGGTTAGTGTGGTCGTATCTCTGATTTCTGTCATCTCTGCTACAATTTCTATTCAATAGCTGTCAATGTGGAATATCAATAGCCCAAGGAAAAATCTTTTATGAGATAGAAGATCATACCACACTACACCCACAAAGCATACTAAGAAAAAACCTTGGCTTTGATACTAATTGTTGCGGAAACTCGGGTTAATTTTCACCAATAATAGCAATTTCACTTCAAGCACTATTGCCTAGGTGAATAGAGTGTGAACAATTGTACTGAAAAATCACACCAGGTAAATTTTCAGAAAAGGCTAAAGGAGTCACAAACAGTCTCACTTAAAACCTTACCTCCTAGACATGTAATTTAATAGCACAATAATTCACTACAGCTATACTCAACAATAGCTATTAAATAGACAAAAAAAGAATATCATAATTTAACGAAGTTAGGTCAATTATGCCTATTTCTTATGACATTACTAAATTAATATTTTACTATTTTGAAGCGAAAAATTACAAATGAGGAAGACGTTGAGATGATTAACAAGATGAAAAACTCTCCTTTTAAAACTTAAAGAGTCTCTCTCGTCTTCACAATTTTCTAATATAAGATATCAAAATATGTCATAAATCAACATTAATTTAGAATTATTATAAAGCAAA
>JAOQMQ010000196.1:38252470-38262677 GCA_027563845.1 Erythroxylum subrotundum
AATTTGTTTTTGTGTGAATTAACTTCTGATTTTATTGTAGAATTTTACGAAAAGCTTTAAAGATCTATTCAACCCCCCTTCTAGATCGTTTACAAATTTATATTACAATTTATATCCATTTACAATATATTTACATACTTAATAAATTATATATGTACCAAGCAAGCTAGTCAAGAAGTTAAAAAACTTTTTTTTTATTAATCGGAAAAACAATACAAATTACGTAACTAGTCTAGGAAGGTTAATCCCAGCGATGTCCTCAAGGAGGATCGGGAGACACCCGGAGGGGGCATTTACAAGAGCGGTAATCCTAAAGTCACAACAGACAGCAAAATTGGCAAGTCAGTCGGCACACTTATTGCCCTCCCGATATATATGGCGGGGACGGATGACCCAATTTCGATTAAGGAGCTCGTTGATGCCTACGAGGAGAGGGTTGAGGGATGATGTGCGCTTGGCGGAGTCGGACAGAAGACTAGCCGTGACTTGAGAGTCCAGTTCTAATTCCACTTGGCGATAGCCGAGATCCCAAGTCAAGTTTAGTCCTGCAGCTAGCGGGGAACATCATCCTAAGTTCTGAACAAAGCCACCCAACCAAACCCCAACATTGTCTCGTATAAGACTACCTGTTGAGGCCAAGTGGGGGAGCTTTTACAGGCTCCATCCGTGTTGAGTTTCACCCATCCAGGAGTCGGTTTACTCTAGCCAATAAGTTGCTCTTGCCGGGGTCGATATCCAGGAACGGTTCGGTTGAAACTTACCGTAGCTTGTTGTATCTGGTCGACAAAGTCTAATATACTGGTAGCTGGGGAAGTCGTCATGGAAGCGTGGGTGTCGAAGAGTGACCTATTCTTCCAGGACCACAGGAACCAACAAGCAGCTCCGAAGATGATAGTCCAATCTAGTTCGTTGATCTATCAGTGCTGTTGGAGGTTCGTGTGCAGCCAATCATGGGCGTTCATAGAAAAAAAATCCCGAGAGATGTCGTATAGAGGGAAGGTGCACCATAGACTACGCGCTCAGGGGCAGTCTCGCATTATATGTAGTGAGGATTCTTCAGCTCGGCAGTGATGACATTCCGTTGTCATGGTTCAACGTCTGTGTAGTCGCTGCTGATTAGTTAGTAAACGGTCTTAGGCTAGGAGCCAGATAAAGGATCAAATGCGTTGAGGGCTTGCCCAACGCCATATGGTCTTCCAAGATCCACCGGTGTCGTGGTGATTATGGTCCATAATCATCGAATATGCTGACACAGTGGTGAAGTGGCCAGTTCTCGATCTCCCCCAGATCATCTTATCAGGCCCGAGGTGTGGCTTAGGTGGGAGAATACCTGCAATGAATAGACAGACAGAGTGAGGAAGTAAGAACTGAAATTCATGCCATAGCCAGTTACCTGAAGGGTCCACATAGTGTTCAACGCGGTGATCGAGGACGGAAGTGGGTATGGAGACAAGCGTATGATCAATGAGAGGTCCCAAATCCTCTACTCAAGTGTCCAACTAGAATCGAGCAGTTGTGCCATCACCGATTACCCATTTCATCCCAAGAATCACGTGGTGCCAAATGGTAGTTATACTCCTCCAGATCATAGAACCGCCGCCAGCTTCGAGCGTGGTGGGCAGGTTATTGATATTGAGATTGTATTTCGGAGTCAAAATTCTCACCCAAAGTGCGGTCAGCTTTGAGATGAGGGCCCATCCTAATTTAGTAAGAAGCGCATCAGAGGCAATGTTGGACCTTGTCGATGATAAATTGATACGTACGTTTGTGGACCCATTCGCGCAACAAGGGGACTCCGAGATAGCGACCTAAATCTGTTGTCTGTTGAAATCCCATATCCCGGCTCAGATGACGTGCCATGGACAGGGGAACATTTTTAGAATAAAAACAACGGGATTTTGCTTGACTGATCTTCTGACCTGGCCCTCAAGAGGTGTGGCTCAATGGTTGAGAGCAGGGCCTGGCTTCGGTTAGGTCCCAGGTTCGATTCCATGCTAGCCCCTCTTGTAAGAGCCTGGAGCAGCCGGGGTTTTACCTGTAGATAGAGAACTAGTTGGGCCCTCAATGATGAGGTGCGCCCGCTTGGCCCGTCTGTAGGGTGGTGCGCCAATTGGAGCCTTGGAGAGGTGTACTCGCTTGGCCTACCTACGGAGTTTCCTCGAATCAAAAAAAAAAATCTTCTGACCTGAGGCAGTGCAAAACAAATTTAAAGTCTCTCCAATAACTCGAGTTTGATCGGGAGAGTATTCGGAAAATAAGATGAGGTCGTCGACGAAGAACAGGTGTGATAAAGGAGGACTTCGTCGACTAAGTCGAATAGATTTTCATCGACCTTGGGAAACAGCATGATTAATTAAATGGCCTAGACGTTTAAATCAGTTAAACTGACTCGACTAAAAGAAATCAGTAGAGAACTCTTTACCCTCACGCTTTTATGTGAAATCTTGAAGAATTCAAACTCATGAATTACTTGGTGCAAGAAATATTGGACAGCTTTCCTCATTAATCGGGCCACCATTACAAGATCAGAATCGTTTTTCTTTCTTAATCATGCCATCAGAACTTTTGCATATATGTATGTACAATAAAGTATTTACCACATTCAAGGACGGAGTCACATGGTTGTCCCCAATGGACGAAAATTCCATTTTTTTTTTGTTATAAATTTTAATTCTAATTTTCTTTCAGATAAAAATAAACTTGTTTGATATTAATCCTAACGTAATTATATTTTTATTCTTGATGATAATTACATATTGAATAAAATTTAAAAATAAATTATTTTTAATTAATTAAATTTATTTTAATTTCTTATATAATATTTATTAATAATTTTCAATAAAAATTATTTTATTACATTAAACTAAATAATTTACAAATTAATATTATTTTAAATATCTTTTAATTATTAACTCAATTTTTTTAAATTTACATATTTTGAATATTTTTAAATATAATTGTATTTTGAATAATTATTAAATCAATTTAATTTAATTACTAAAATTGAATAAATTATTTATAATTTTAGTTAATTAATTAAATATAAATTAAATTAAATTATTTATAATTTTTATTAATAATTAATATGTTAAATAAATAAATAGTATATATTTCGTTGATAATAAATCAGATTGAGAAAAAAAAATCACTTTTTATTATTTTCATAAATTTAAAAAACTGAAAGAAATCAAAATGAAAAACAGAAATAAAAATTTTTCCCAAAAAGCATAAAGTAAAAACGCAAACAAATAGTTTTTTTATTAAAATTGAAAACATAAATAAAAAAGACCAATTTTCTACTTTAATATAAACATAAAAATTGAAAAACTAAATAAAGATCAAAAACATAAATAAAAAAGACCAATTTTCTACTTTAATGTAAACATAAAAATTGAAAACATAAATAAAGAACAAAAAACATAAATAAAAAAGACCAATTTTCTACTTTAATATAAACATAAAAATTGAAAACATAAATAAAGAAAGACTATTTTTCTACTTTAATATAAACAAGGATCAATGTTAAATATGAAGTCAATAAGAAGTTTAAAATTTTAAAATTAATATTATTAATTTGATATATAATAAACATGGAATAAAAATTATAAACATAAAAAATATTATAAAAGAAATTGTATTTAAATAAAATATGAGCATTTATTAATATATAATTAATTAATAACAAGTCTAAAAATTGATTATAATATAAATTAATTATCTTTTTTTTGGGTTTAAAGTATTTGCTTGTATACGCAGAAAGAAAACTTTGCATTCAAAATTGAACCATTCCAAATTTGTCTCTCTCTTGTCAAGATCTTATTTTATGAGTAAGTGAATTAGATGAAGATTTCTTCTTTATTTACATGTCTTTAAAACCCAGCTCATTTTACTAGTCAGCGTCTCTTTTCGGCCTTTTTCTCTATAACTTACCTTTCAGCTTTCAAATGAAGGGATTGATTTGGATGGTAATGGTGGTGGTAGACTCAAAACCGGCTACCAATTTGAGTGAGTCGGATCCAGTTTTTAGTTCATTGGTTATAACACAGTACATGAAGGCCTAAGTTAATGATTCATGGACGGGGACAAAAAGGCCCAAACCAAAAGTAAAGTTCAGATCCTTGCATACAAGTTTACCTAATTTTGAGTCTTACACAATTTTTTTTTTGTACAAAATAATTTAATATAATTTATTTTGATGAGGATGATAACCCTATAAAAGCCAGAGGAGTTTATTTGGTTTAAGATTAATAAAATTTCAACCATTCTAATCCCCTAACTAGAAATATAGGATTATTTAGGTCTTAGTATAAAATCAAATTTCCTCTTTTATTTTCAGCGTGCAAATCAAACACATCCAAATGTGCCTTAGCCTTACATTACATACCCTTTTATCATATCATCAATTATGAGTCATTAGCTAATAACTCAAAGCTTGAAATGCAACAAAGCTGAAACCCCATCAAGGCCTTTTGCGGCGAAGTGATTTGTAAATTCTTGAACAGTGGTTTCCCTGTACTTGGGAGGATTTTCTTCTGATAACAACTCTTTGATGGGTCCATAGAGCCTTGAGTTGGGCCTGAAATTTGTGCAAAAAAATCCTGCAACTGAGACTCTTGGTCCTTCGCGGTTCGCCAGGACCCTATGCTCCGCGCTTATAAACTTGTCATTCGTTATAAGCTGAAAATCAACGGAAGAAAAGCAACTTTAGACATATTTAATGAAGATTAAATTCATATTTGTTTAAATTTTTAACATATTTAAAATTTTAAACTTACTTATTAAATAGAATCTGATCTTTTTCACTCAGGACTTTAGTCATATTTAAATTAGTTTATTAAAAATATAAATACAAGTATTTGAATAAAGCATCTTTTACCCGAAGGCCTATTTGAATCTTTTTTCATCCTATTTAGACTTAACAGACGTATTCTAGGGGCAAAAATTAACAAATGCTAGGGACGAAAACTTACCTGCAAAAGATCCCCGATATTAACCACTAAAGCTTCAGGTATAGCAGGCACATCAACCCAGCGATTTTGGTTAAGAACTTGAAGGCCACCAATATGGTCTTGCAGAAGCACTGTGAGGAAGTCATTATCTGCGTGCTTGGAGGTGCCCAAGGTTACTTCTGGTTGTGGACATGCCGGGTAATAGTGGCATAAACAGGTCAGCCCTTCAGCGCAACCCATATCATTCAAGTGGTTTGTGCGCAGACCAAGAGATTCCGACAGTAATTCCAACAGCAGCTTCCCGAGCGTCATTACTTCGTCGGAGTACTTCATAAGTATGTCTCTGTCAAACAAGAGAAAAAGAAATTCTCAGAGGCTCCAATACGTCGATCGTTTACCAATCTCCAAATCAAACTCCAAATAACTTAGGTGTAACACAGTATAAGAACATAATCTTAATGAACAATCCACTTTGACCGTAGGAAGAAAGATTTCAGCTCACCTGCATGTAGTTGGAAATTCTTCTGGCTGGGGAGGATTAGGGGCCATATTGAAAAGAGTGGTATCCCTCCAGTTAGCTGCAGGAGATCTGTACAGATCAAAGTTGCTATTATAAACAATCTTTTTCTCATTATCCCGAGTATAGAATTTCCTCTTTAGCTCAATATCCTGCTCATAGAACCTACGAACACCATCCTTCATGTCCTCGAGCACGCTTAGAGGAATCCCATGATTGATGACTAGGAAAAACCCCCATGTCTCTGATGCATGTCGAATGTTTTCGACGATCTCCTTGCGTATACTCGAGTCTTTAGTAACACCTGTCAGGTCTATGATAGGAAACCTGAAATTGGTTTCATCAGCAGGAACAGAACTCTTGTCCAATATATTATGTGGTTGATGGAAAAATGGAGGAACATGGGTGATCCCTGCATCTACAAGTCCTTTGACACCGGCTTTTGTCTCGTCGAAAGCTTTTAGGTCAAGCGATCGATCATAACCAGGATACAAAGTAGAACCCATTTTCCTCTGCACTGCACGTACACTAACCTTTAGTACTACTTAAATAGAAATGGTGGATATACAGAGAGAGCAACGACGGTTTTCCAGTACTAAATATCAACCAAAGGAAGGAAACGTATACGGTCCATTAATGGGATGGAAAATTCGGAGTGGAATTCCTGCGTGCAGTGGTCCAAATCTGTTCGTCTGGTACTCTGGTTCACTTGATTAATATCGGAGATACGTGAACGATGCCAATACTGCGCACGTGTCCTTTTGCAGCTAATCTCTTCTGGGAAAAAGTTTCAACCTTAAATTTGGAAATGTTGCAATCAATTTAACATAGAGAGATTAGTAAGTGAAGTTGAATTAGGCGTGAACAGCAATATTTACTTGTACGCCTTCATTATTCAATAAATTATTTGTACAAAATAGTTATAACATAATATCTAACAAATTTTCTTTTAGATATAAATTGTCTTAAGAATTTATTAAAATTTAATCCTTACAAAAATATTATTTAAGCTTCAAAGAATTAAAAAAAAAGTAGGACTTTATTTAATCAAAATAATTATTATATTTTTTCTTTGCTTTCATATAAATACAATAATATCTTTTTTCCTTTCCTTTTTCTTTAAATTAACATAACAAAATTTATTATTTGATTTTTTGATACATTAATTAAATTACCATAGAATTATATATATAATCAGATAATGACTTATTGTTTATTGGCTTAGAAAGCGAGTAGCATCAATTGAAAGCTTTATTTGATTTTTATTAAATAGTGTTATAGAATTCTTCTTTAAGTTATTATTGTCATTATTAAGGGAGTAGATAAGAACTAACGCAGTAATCCGCTGAGTGTAAGATGTGGTTCATGAAAGGGACCAGTGATAAGAGAAAAGACAGCACCATAATGCCTAGTTGTTGGACCACTCCGGAAAAAGTTTACTACAGGTCTAGATTTTAACCGTCTCTCCTTGAAGCGCGGTAAGAAAAGAAAATTTAAATGTGAATAAACTTGTTGTAGAGAATCAACACTTGAAAAAGTAATCCCTCACATCAATGTTTATTTTGATGTGAGGGGTTAATTTTTTAAATATGTAATTTCTTTTGTATAATATTTATAACTAGCTTCTTTTTTCAAATATGTAATTTCTTGTTTTAGTTATTATATCTCTTAGTCTTTCTTGAATCTTAATAATGATAATAAAGCAAAACATCCAAAGACTTGCTTTTTATATTTATATTTATATCTATATAAATCTAGATCAACTAAATCATGAACTCTCTCGTTAGACTTGCTTTTAATCTCAAACAATCGTCAACGAATGGTATTAATACAGTTTGCCATTTCTTATAAATTCTGAGTCATTTTTATAGTTTCTAATGCTCCTTCCTCTTATTTTGGTCCCTCTTTAGTTTTTCTTTTTGAAAATTAAAAGATGATTTATCTATAGATTTATCCAAATCAAAAAATTTACATAAGTTATTGGCCTGACCTCAACTCTAGAGATTACTAATATTTACAATGATACGAACTATTTTACTAGAATATGAAACATGAACCTTCTTGAAGTAGTTGAGAAGTATCTATTAGCACCAAGTTCGCTGCATATTCATAAAGAATGATTGATTTGTATTCTTGGCATAGAGATGAGCTCGGAAGAGGTTAATAATGTGATATGCTAGATTGTATTTTTCCTTTTTTGTACAAGTAGTTCGGCGGCAATTCCTTTATTTCCATATGGCGTATATTGTGATTGTAAATGTGACTTTGAAAAGAGGAGCATTAACCTTCCTAGTTACCAAATTACTAGCAACCCAACTCAATGAATGATTTATAGTGAGTAGTTGATATATGGATTAGTTTAAATGTAAGTTAGTTATAGTAATCAAAATGCCCTAGATTATATTATTAATGTTAATTGGTGATGTTGATTAAGGATGTTAAGGATACACTGGGAAGATGAATAAGATTTTAGAGTGGAGGTTATATGGTAGAAATCTTTATTGAAATATAAAGAGTGGGAGCTTGTCTCACATTGAAAAAAGAGAAGAAAGAAGATTAACATATAAGTCTAGTGAGCTACTCCACCTATCACCAATTAGTATAGAACCTCACTTAGATTTGTATATCGTCTAATTTTCCTTCTCGTGTGAGCCCGAGACCCGTTGTAAATTCTAACAATCTTAAAGGTAAATGATAAATTAATTGGAAGGGTAAAATAATAAGTTTAACCTCATGATAATGCCATCGTCATACTTTTTAATTTTTTATTTATTTTGTAGGTCCCATATGTTGTGGGGCCCACTTTTTAAAAAATATCAAAATCTTGACTTATCTTCTTCTTCATTTCGTGTTCTTCTTCTCCTTCTTCTTCTCTTCTGTGAAAGACCAAATCCCAACTTCACCGCCATAAGCACCGTCATCACTCAAAACATACAAACTAACAGCCTCATCAATCTCCAATGTTAAATCTTAAAACGAAGCCAACTATTTCATGTTAGAGTATCTCATATTGACTAAATATAAAAATATTAAAGAGTTTATAAGTGATAAGAGTCAACTAGCCAAATGACTAGTTCTAGTCATTTTGATAATAATTGACCAAAGCCCAATTTTTATTAATGGGCTCTACATTCTATTCATATTAAAAATTCTAATATGGTATCAGAGCAAGTTTGGTTTGGATTATTAATTTCTCGATTGTCTGTCTGGATATCCAGTCCCAGCGGCTCGATCTGATTACCACTGCGTTTATTTCAAATGACAACTAAATTTTCAGTCCCAATTGGAAAAGTGTCTTATATTGACTAAACATGAAAATGTTAAAGAGTTTATAAATGATAAGGGTCAACTATTCAAATGATTAGAATGTCTCGGATTGACTAAACATGAAAATGTTAAAGACTTTATAAGTGATAAGGGTCAACTATTCAAATGACTAGAATGTCTCATATTGACTAAACATGAAAATATTAAGGGTTTATAAATAGTAAGGGTCAACTATCCAAATGATTAGTTCTAGTCATTTTGATAATAATTAATTTAAGCTCAATTCTTATTAATGAGCTCTACACTCCACCTATATTAAAAATTATAATACTTCATAAAACTAGAAGGATATAGCTCTTTTTCAATCTTGGTAAACCAACCCTGGAGAACATGTCCCGTCGCGCAAAGAATACCGATCATTTCATTATACTAGATAAGGATTTGACTCTACTTCTTCAATGTGTACTTGGCCTGAGCAACTTCACATTTGAAGATTTAAGTGCGATGGAACTTCTCTTTTTCTACTTGGTGTAGGATCTCAGCCTATCATGCAGAAGGAACAGAGGTATCCAAGTGCTCTGCACGAGCTTAAAGAGAGAATGCACTCAAGTATCCCCAAAGACATCTCACTATCTATCAAAAAGAACCAAAGAATGAAGCTCACAGTTTGCGAAGCTGCAAATAAATAGGCCTGATTAGCACAATGAAGGAAGAATAAGGCATATATTTTGTACAAGAAATCTACACTATCAGGTTGTAATTTCTACAGAAAATCGAGTGTCTTTTTCAAGAATTTCTGATAACAATATCTCATATTAGGAACTGGGCATCAATATCTTTAGGATTTTGAGGTTAATTCTGTCGAAGAGTTGGCTTAAATTTGTGAAGTTGCACTAAATCACAAGCATTTGCCAAAACGCAGCAAATGGATTTATTAAGTTTTAAAAGGTCACTTTCAACTCTAACCTAAATAATAGAAGACAAGCATAACCTTCTAAAACAACATATTTAACTAATGACAATCATCAATAAAAAGTTCAATGACAAGTTACTGAATATGTAGTGTTAAATGACAACTATTTAAAGTTTCTAAGGGAAACAACATAATATAAAGATATATTGAAAGGATTTTGAATAGATTCAACATGAAGACTTGTAATCCTTGCAGTGCACGCATTCAAAAGGGTGACAAACTCTCGAATAGCCAGTGTCCTCAAAATGATAAAGATAAGTTAGAGATAGAAAAGGTCCCATATGCTTCTGCTGTTGACAGTCTTATGTATGCTCAAATTTGTAAACGTCCTGATATTGCTTTTGTTGTTGGTGTACTTAGGAGATACTTGAGCAACCCTGGTGTGGGTCATTGGCAAGCTATGAAACGAGTTCTGAGGTACCTGTAAGGTACTAAAGATTACATGCTCACTTACAGGATGTCTGATCACCTTGAGGTGACAGGTTATTCTGATTCTGATTA
>JAOQMQ010000196.1:38267601-38277798 GCA_027563845.1 Erythroxylum subrotundum
AAATGAAATGAAATGTAATATTATTATATCGTTTGAGAGGAAATTTTATAATGGAATGGGATAAAAAATGAGAGTTTCATATTATATCATATTTCATCCTAAACAGTAAAAATACAAAACCTCCAATTTAAGGAGTTTACGATGGAATGTAAAATGATACACTATATTACATTATAAATCCTTCATCCAGACAACATTTCACTATATTATATTATGAACGCTTCCATCTCTCCCAAATAATAATTTTCTAATATTACATTTATTTACGTTCCATTCTATTATAAATAATTCTACTTCATTCCGTTCTATTAAAAAATTTACATCTAACCAAACAAAGCAAAGCCAACTTCATGCCAAATGCTACCTCACATGCCCAATCTGCACCAAGAAGGGTTTTATAGACAATGAATTTGATTTAATATGAGAAGTGAAAAATGAAAATTCAATTTTACAAGGATTATACTTTATTAAGCCTACGAGTATAGATAATGTTGAAGCAGGATTGTTCAGTATAACATAAAAACAGGAAGATGGACCAAGAAGTTTGAACTGTACATTCACCTCTCTATCCAAAACTGTTACTCTTTTGATTTCTATTCTACCCAAAATATTTATTTATTTGGAAAGAGATATAGCCAAGTTTATTCCTTTTATTGTGAATTTGTCACAATTTTTAGAGTAATGCTAAGGGCAAGAGCCATGCTTTCTTTACTTTTACTTGGGATAAGAAGCAAGGTTCCTTTATAATTTAACTAATTTTTAAAATTATTTTTAATTTTAAAAATTATCAAAATTTTTCTTTTGATTTTTAACTTTTTTTTTAATCTTCTATTATATTTCTGTTAGAAATTAATAGCAAGATACTAGTAACAAGAATAAGACATGTAGATGAAATTATATATTATTAACATGACAACTTAATTTAACTCTTAAACTTGACTAAACTTGTTTCAAATTAATAATGCAAGATAATTATAATAAGTTATTAAAATTTTAATTTAATTTAATTGATTCATATTGAAATTAAAAGTTTTGTTGAGTTGAATATCAATAACATTTAATTGATCTATGCGTGTTTTGGTATTATTTTTTAACATAAGTATAAAAGAATAAATTTTATGAAAAATTAAAAATATAAAAATTCAATAATTTTAGTATTTTTTAATTAATTAAACTACAAAAAAATTATATCTTTTACCCTTCGATAAATTATATGTAATTAAGAATTACGATGAATATGGGATCAGATCACATATTCCTATTATTTTGTACCTACTTCGTTCCATAAAAATCTATTCATTCAATAAATGAGACTCGTAAAAATTGGATGGACGGAATGACTCGGAACAAAGGGAACAAAGTAGCGGGGAATAGAAGATCTGTTTCGATGAATACCTAATATATGTTCTTTTAGACATGACAATGGTTCAAGAAATTAATAAGCAAATGATTCTTCATATATTACAGGAAAACTACACATTAGGAACTTTTTTTTTTTACAAATTGAAAACAAAGGGAAAAATTAAAATCAAATTGTAAGGTCGTCGGGGCTGCGTAATTTGATTTAAGTCATTTTTAAACAACTTCATTTTAATTATGTGATTAAACGATGTAGTTTCATTAATCTTCATTTGTTGTATTAATTTTGGTTGACGTGTTTTAATGATTAACGTTTCTGAAACACGTGGTAAGTCATATCAGTAAACTTAACGGCAGCACTAACATCGGACTAGAATTGAAAAAAATTGAAAGTTTGAGTATTTTATTATCATGTTTTAAAGTTCAGACTATAATTAAAAAAATAAAAGTTTGAGCATTTTATTGTTACTTTTTAAATTTCAAGCTATAATTAAAAAATTAACAAAAATTTGGACTTTTTAAAGTAATTAATCCTTTAAATTATTATGGAGTAAGAATTAATACATATGATATTAAAGAAACTAATTTAAGCTAAGCTACACTTTAAATTAGTTTGTTTTCTAATATCATATGATTTCAAATAGTTTTTTTTCTAATATCATTTTTTTTAATTCGAGAAAACCCCTAAGGCGGGCCAAGCGGGCACACTTCTCCAAGGGCCCAACAGGTGCACCACCCGACAGGCGGACCAAGCAGGCTCACCTCATCATCAAAGGCCCAATTGGTGCTCCACCTATGGTTAAAACTCCAGCTACCCGAGGTTCTTATAAGAGGGGCTAGCATGAAATTGAACCTGAGACTTGACAGAAGCGAAACGAAGCTCTCAACCATCTAGCCACGCCCCTTGAGGGCCTAATATCACATGTATTAATTCTTAACACATATTTTTAACTTTAATTTATTGTAAAAATAATTCCTCGTTAATTTCATAATTAACTGTTTTATATGACAATCACAACAGTAGACCCTTTTAATTATGAAATTTAAAATTTAAAATTTAAAATGTTAATTTTAAAATCCTCAATTTTCTTCTTTGAGATAGGATTTTTGTCTTCGCTGCATCACTAGTACTAACTTGGGGAGCAGAATTTTTGTTTCAGTTAATCACTTTCAATTCTATTTTATTAAATCTTGTTCACAAATTTATACGAAGGTTGAAACACTAAGTGAAAGATGGTGCTCCAACCCCTAACTTGTGCTTCTTTCCTAATCGTCTACGGTAGCTCTTGATACTTTTAAGACTATCCAATTTTCCTTCGTTTACTTGAATCACAATCACAACTAGATCTACATGCCGGCCGATAATGTGAGCAGAACTTACAATCAACCGTAATAAAGTGGAGCAATCATCCAACTATTTCAAGTGACAGAATTTAAGCACATTTGGCACCAACAGTGATCCAACTACAAATAAATCCAAATTTATCCTATGTATTTGTTGAATTTTAATATACAAAGTACATAAAATTGTGAGAGACAATTTTATAATTACAGCAAAAAAGAGATTTGAAAATTTTTAAACAAATTTAGAATTATAAAAAAGAGAATGAAGTTTTTAAATTAACATAATTTTTAAAAATTATAATATATACTATCTTTTAAGGTTTATATGTTTGAAATTATTAATTATATAATTAAGAATAAAATATTTTTTTGACAGATTAAAAGTTGACTTTTTATTATTACTTTTCATTATTTTGAATATTATTACTGTAAAAATTGACTAATATTAAAAAAAAAGGATAAATGATTCTCAAATAATGATTAAAACTTTCACATTTAAAGGAGAAAAGCAAGATGAGCTTAAATTTGGGAAAAGTACAAAGAGTTTGGATCCTCCGAGTTTTCTCCTCAGGGCTACATGACCAAACCCTCTTAAATTATAAAGAAAAGAACTTTTAGAAAGGAGTCGGCAGCTTCCTCCCAGGTTCAAAGCATGAGCTTTTGATTGGAAAATAGAGATTTAGATCCCAAGTCATTAATAAAGAAATACATCAGAGGAAGAAAAGTAAAGAACCATTGCACATTACCTTTTAAGTTCACATTGGATTCCACATGGCCACGTAATTTAAGGCTGCTTGTGACTCTTAAAGCTGGACTCATCTTTATTCTTTATCACGATAATTTATTATTTAGAACATAATTTTGGAGTTATAGAAAGACCTTTAATAATTAATTTCAAACAAAACAAAAGATACATCACTATATTAAACAATCCTTCCTAAATTATATTATTAAAAATAAAATTTATTAACTCAAATACAATATTAAGACATTTAGTTTAGATATATATAAAGTTTAAGCATTTTTTTCATAACGTCCTCAAGGGGTGTGACTCAATGATTGCGAGTGGAGCTTGGCTTCGGTTAGGTCCTAAGTTCGATTCCATACTAGCCCCTCTTGTAAGAGTGTGGGGTAGCCAGGGTGTTACCTGTAGGTGGAGAACTAATTATTGCCTCAATGATAAGGTGCGCCCTCTTGCCCACCTATGGGATGGTGCGTCAGTTAAACTCTCAGAGAGGTGTGCTCGCTTGACCCGTCTATGAAGTTTCCTCGAATAAAAAAAAAAATTCATTAACAACATTAATATTTGATCTCATATTAATAATTATTATATTTTCTACATTTATGTACTGAGATTTATAATTTTTAAATAAAATTATTATAATATTTAATGGTGTTATTATTATAAAAGATCACAATTTATTTAAATTTTTATATCTCTTATTTCTAAAAGACAAATTGTCATTATTCAAAAAAAATTTGACTGACCATATCAAACGAAGATTCCTATAATATTTGCCTGGTATTGAAAATTTGTATCAAATGAAAATTATGTTATTAATTTTAAAAAGAAAAATAGAAGGAAATTTCATTGTATATTAATTGAACGAGTTATATGAAAGTAATAGAATCAATATTTATTATCATTGTTAATATAAAATGATGGACTTAATTCGTGTTTTTTTTTTAATCCGGGAAAATAGAAGTAAGGCGGTCTCCTCGTGTTGCATGTTACCAAGGAGTGAATAGATATTCCTAGGATATCGTTTCCTCCGTTAGTGTCGTATTAATCTTAACAGTTTGGAAATTGAAACCCCAAAATCGGAGAGTGTTTCTCGTCTTTGCAATCCAAATCGAAAGATGGGTTTCGCCTCTTTCCTTGGTAGACTGCTGTTCGCTTCCCTATTCATCTTCTCCGCTTGGCAGATGTAATCTCTTCCTCTCTCCTTCTCTCTCACTATTTCTAATCGATGTTCTTCTAGATCCACTCGTACCCCCTTTTTGCTTGCATCTTTCTTTTCGTTTGAATTGCAATTTTTGTGAATTTTACTGTTTGCTCAATGGTCGCTGAATAGCAGTTGCTTGTGTGGTCATGGCCCAGTTCATCTGTTAATTGCATTATTAGGAGATAATTGAGACTTTTGCTTAATTATTAGCCGACACCCAAAGAAATAAGAAATTTATATAAACAAACACCTTGTGTAGGTTTGAATCTGATTCTGTCTGTAGATGTAACCTGGTTCCTAAGAATCTCATGAAGATTTGGGAGAAATATAAGCCATGGAGCTGAACAGCTTCTACTGGTTACTGATTATTGTTTTTCAGTTTACGTTTTGTGATAGTGGTCTAGCTAACATTGATGTTCTTTCTATTCTAAGAGCTGAATAATCCGATCAGATTGCCTACATGGATTTGCTGTCTTACTTGGTCATTCAAGGTTTTAAATTGTGGACTGCAGGGTATACTGCAATTGCAGATTGCGGAAACATTCCGGATCGCAATTGCAGTATTGCGACCCCAATTGTGGTTGCAGAATGTAATTTAAAACTGTGCTTGGAATTTTTGAATGCTTCTGAGTTACTGTTACCTCGGAATTACAGGTACAATGATTTTGGTCAGGATGGTGGGCCGGCTGCCAAAGAGTTGATGGCCAAGCTTGCAGTTGCCAAGAAACATATGTCCTCAAATTTGGTGGAAAAAATACCTGATATTGATGTAATGTCATATTTCCTCTGATTGTTACCCTAATAAATCGTCAAGAGCTATTGTAAATTCCTGTCATTCTTTTATCATGTACATTTTGCTGATTGGGATGTACTTTGTACAGCTGGGGCTCCTCGTTACGGCGATCATTGTTCAAAAGGGTCTCGGAGGCCTTCTGTTTATATTTGGCTCCCTATCTGGTGCCTATCTATTGGTTGGTGTCCCCTTCCCTTTGATATTTCAGTCAAGCCATTGTGAATGTTGACATGACAATCTATTACTGATCATTAACCAAAAGTAATGCCTTCTATCGTTTTTTTCATTTATTTTAGCTTCTCAATTTGTTGGTTACCTCTCCAATCCTGTATGACTTCTACAACTATGGTCGAGATGGTCATGAGTACTCCACACTCTTAAATGAATTCTTGCAGGTTTGTTTAAATTGATGTCTTTAAGAATTGCTTTTCTTTTGTTATACATTTATACATGGCGTCCTGTTTTATATTAAAATTGATGATATTTTTGCAGAATGTTGCACTTTTTGGTGCATTGCTTTACTTCATAGGGATGAGGAACTCGATTCCAAGGAGACATAACAAGAAGAAGGCTTCCAAAGCAAAAGCAAATTAAGTTTGGCCAAAGCAACTTCTTGCAGGCTCTCAAATGCTCTGTAGTTGTGAACTTATCTTTTTATGATGCCAACTTAGTAGTTTTTTTTTTTGGTGTTAGGATTGCCAAAGTTAGACGGATTTGATCTATGGGTTGAGAGAGATGGTAACTTAAAGTTCAAACAGGCTCAGCATACTTGTTAGATTTTGTGTAAAGGATTTGGCATTTGAGCTTAGTGTCTTAATGAATTATTCCAATCTTGCGGTTTCTTCAACTACTGGAGTACAAATTTTGGTGTAGTATTTGATGATATATTGCCTTACCTTGTTGATTGTTTATGGGCAAAGCTCAACTTTGTTTAATGTCCATCCACTCATCTGCTTTAAGTTTAAGCAAACTCTTAAACTCTATAAATGAACATGTATTCTTAGGCGATTTCACTTGCAAATTAAATACAAGGAGAAAAATCTAATTGGTAATCAATTAGTAGTGGACTTGTACCAATTTGAGACCATCATTGGAACAACGTACTTTTATTTTATTAAATAATAAAAATGTGTTGTTTAATTATAAAATACGTTCTCTTTAACTATAAAAGATTAAGATGATGTTAATATATTCAATCTCTAAGCCTAATTTTTTTGCTAATTAATTGGATTGATACCCTAATTGAGACTGTCACGGGTAGCAATATCCTTTTATTTTATTAAATTAGAAATGTGTTATTTAATTATCAAATACGTTCTTGTTTTACTTAAAAAAGAAAATTTAAAACTAAATTAATTAAATTAAAATTGAAGTTATAAAAAATCGAGATGTTAAGAACATATTCAAGTCGATTTAATATTCCAAAGTACAGCTTTCGCCCTTAGAATAACTTGATACAAAATAAAGTTAAAAAAAAAAGAACAATAGTTACGAAAGAGAAAGTAAGTGAGGTTATAATTGTCCAATTAAGACCCAACAACCAACTATCCTTCTAAGTTCTAAATGACTCCCAAGACGTGGCTTTTAAAGTTTGAAAACTCTCTCATAGTCAAAAAAGAGACAGAGGAAGAGAGAAACTCAGACAGAGAGATAAAGAGGGAGACAGGGAGACATTACTTGAGGTCAAGCCATCAAGAAATCAATCCGAAGAAAAAAAATGGGGTTCTTCTCTTTCCATGGCAGAGTCCTCTTCGCTTCTCTCTTCATTCTCTCCGCTTGGCAGATGTAATACTCTCCCTTTCTATAGATCTGTTGCTTTTCTTTTAGATCCACTCCTACCCTTCTTCGCATCTTCCTTGTCGGTGGTTTATGTGCTTAGCTCTGCCATCTTTTTTCCTACTGTTGCATTCCTCGGTTTTAGTTATTGTTGGTATTTTAACCAAGTAGGTTTAACGATCTTGTTTTTGGACAGAGACTGAACATCACTTGGTGGGTAATCTAGTGATGATTGAACTGGTCGTGTTGAACTTATCAAAGTTGCATACTTCTTTTGGTTTTCATTTTCAGTTGAAACAGAGTATTGGTTATGGGCTCGTTAGATAGTTCATATATCTTCTAGTTAACCGCTTTATTGTAAGAGAAGTTACGATCTGCTTTTCCTGTTCAAATTTTCCACCCAGTCTTGGACTTGTTATCTGCAGTTTGTGCAAGTCATCTAAAGTTAAGAAACGTCATTATGTTACTAGATTGAAGGTTTTGTTCTTAGACATGTGTGCGAGTGTATGCAATGCTTTTATGTAAATCCAGATGCCTGACGTGTTGAAGGCAAAAGAGGAAACGTTTCTGACCGAGGGAGATAAAGTTTTGCTAGTCCTTTTTCAAAATAGGAAAGAAACAGGAAATTATACTTCATGGGCATGTTCAAATTATTAGTCAATCCAAATGCCACGCTTTGGGAACATGCTAGTCTGGCTTAAGAGAAAACCATGAGGCGAAAAACTAAATTTAGAGATGATAGAATGCTTATTTTCGTTGCTAGCTAAGTACATGGAGCAATGAGGTTCTGTTATTTGTCCTTTTAGTTGTATCGTCATTTGGGTAAACCTTACTGTTTAGGTGCCAAAAGCTTCCAGTTGTTAAACTGGATCTGTATTAAAGTGGAGAAACAGTGCTTTGGATCTCTGCAAAATTTGATAGCTAATGTCTTTTGTTGGATTATTACCTAATTCACACTCCATTATGGAAGCCATTGCGCAGGTCGAATCTGAGTCTAGCTTAGAATTGATTGTAATAGTGTCTCATGAAAAGAAATGACAAATTGGAAGATTGACCTAGAAATATAAGTCCTTGAGTGTAGTACCTTCTTATGGTTATTCTTATTTATTACATTTCTTTTTTTTTTGGTTTTTCTTTTATTTGCTAGGCACTTTCAATGATTTTTGCAGCTTAATATCACACATTGATGCTCTATTCTGTCAGCTAATGCTCCACAAATCTTATACACTGTGTACTTGGTTATCTTCTTGTGCTTCTGAACTAATGTGGCTTGTCATGCCAGGTATAATGATTTTGGTCATGATGGTGGGCCTGCTGCCAAGGAGTTGATGGCCAAACTTGCTATTGCAAAAAAACATATATCATCGAATTTTGATGTGGAAATACCCGAAATTGACGTAATAGATTCTTAACCTCCGATTATCACTCTAATAACCCTTGAGATCTTAGTTCTTTTCCCGTCATCGTTGTTTATTGATATACTTTTACTGATTTGGAGGAACTTTGTACAGCCTAGGCATCTCGTCTCGACCGTCATTGTTCTAAAGGGTCTTGGAGGCCTTCTTTTCATATTTGGGAGCCTTTTTGGTGCCTATATACTGGTTAGGACTTCCTTTGCTTTGATAGTTTATTAGATTGAACATTTGTTTCACTTAACAAAGTCTTTTACGTTTCATTTTGCTTTAGCTTCTTCATTTGGCGGTTACCTCTCCACTCTTGTATGACTTCTATAACTACAGTCGTAATCGACCCGAGTATTCCACACTCTTAAATGAATTCATGAAGGTTGGGTTTAAAATTTGTTGTCTTAAAGATTGTTTTTGCCTTCATGATTCTTCCTTTACTAAACTTTATGATATGTTTGCAGAATGTTGCACTTTTTGGTGCGTTACTCTACTTCATAGGGATGAAGAACTTGATCCCAAGGAGACAAATCAAGAAGAAGGCTCCCAAAGCGAAAGCAAGTTAAGAAGCTGCATCAGGAATGGGATTATTCTTGCAGCTGTTAAAGAATATCGGGTGGAGAATCGGCTGCGGACATCTCTGGTCTTGGAGTGTTCTGCAGTCTATTTTTGACACCCAACTTAGCAGTTCTTTTTGTTTTGGGGGTTGTTGAGTTGACACTATTTTAGTTGAGAAGTGTTGTTTAAAGCTCAAACAGACTCAGCATACGTTTTAAATTGTCTTAAAAAGAATCCAGATTTGAGCTAGGGTCTTTTATTTAGATTTTTTTCTTGAAAATATTTTATTTTAATTTTGATAAATATAATTATAAATTTTAATAATATAAAATTAAAGAATTATTTTATACTTTTAAAAAATTATCTAAAAAGTCGACATTGAATGTATGTGTATAGTTGTTTCTCTTTATATGGAAAGATACAAAAATATGTCTTATTACTAATTTTATTAATAATTTTTATGATTTAAAATTCTAAAAAAAAATTTTATTAGTTTTTTCACGAAAATTTTACAAAACTAACAAATAACATAATTGGAAACATGTTAACTATTAATTCTAAGTATGGCGTGAGATGATAATGACACAATTTCTTAACAATCTAAATGAATTCTCAATTTGTTATCTTAAGCCATTCTTTTTTTCAGTTTGAGAATGAACTAATTTTAAGTTTTTAGTTCTTAACTATTTAGTTAGGAAGTTTAATTTGAAGATTTTAATCTCAAAATAATGTAGATTAATTAAATTTAACGCATATAGTTGTTTGGTTCTACTTCTATTTTTCTGTTATAGTTTTCATTTTTAATTTTTTGTTTCTGTTTTTCTTTCAAATAAAAACAAAAATCTTTTTGGTTGTTAATAGGAACGTAGTTATATTTTTATTAATGATAATAATTATATTTCAGATAAAATTTAAAGATAAATTTTTTAAATAAATAAATTTATTTAATCTCTTATATAATATTTAATAACTAATTATTAATAAAATTATGTTATTTTAATAAAAATAAATAATTTAA
>JAOQMQ010000196.1:38278027-38302226 GCA_027563845.1 Erythroxylum subrotundum
ATAATTAATTTTAATTTATTAAATATATAAATATAATGTTAATTAAATTATTCATAGTTTTATTAAATAATTAAATAATATATATCTAAACGATAGTAAATCAGATTATGAAAAAAATTAAAATAGAAAACAAAAATCACTTTTATAATTTTTAAAATTTTTGAAAACCCGAATAAATTAAAACCAAAACTAAAAACTCAAATTTTTATTAAATTTTAAAATAAAAATAAAAAATAAAAAAATAAAATGGAAATAAACACTCCTATTTAAGATTTCTATTTTATATAGTAAATTATGTTAACAACGATAAGTCGTTAAGAATAGAATTAAAAAAGATTGAAAATTTAAGTATTTAATTAACGGTTTTAAAGTTTACAAAACTTTTAAAGAACAGAGTGAGAGCAAGTGCAAGTAGCGGAGTCTTTCTTCTGCTACTTCTTCTTCTTCTTCTTCTTCTTCTTCGTCTTCTTCATTACAATGGTAAAGAGAATCATTCCCTAAGAAATGTTTATATTCTTCATTTTGTAAGAAGAATAAGGTAGTTGAAATTGCTTTTGTTTGTGCGTTAATTTGGCAGGATTATTTGAAGACGGTGATTCCTTCGCAGCTCGTATCAGAACGAGGCTCCAATTTGGTGGTTATCAACCCTGGTTGGTTTTTTAGTTACTATTATTGTTTCTCTACTGTTCTACTCTCATCAGCATTCATATCTTCTTCTAAATTTCTTTCAAATTGCAAAATTAGGTTCTGCGATTGTAAGAATAGGCCTTGCTAGCCACGACTCTCCCTTCGCTATTCCTCACTGCATCGCTCGCTACACCTCTCAATACCCTAAACTCCATGTTCAAGATCAGGTTTCTTTTTCCCTTTTTCTTCTAATACTTGCTTGCTTCTATTCGTTTCTTTCTTTTTTATTTAATCGTTTCGCTTTTCGCAGACGCTGAATTCGCAAGTTACGACGGAGCAGCATATGGAGCGTGAGAAGGCTTATGATATTGTCAGTCTTCTTTTCTTTGTGTGATTTTTTCATTTTTTACTTTTCACAAAAAACTATAGTTCATGGTACGTGCTTCCTTATTCTTGATGTTGTCTTTTTCTTTGTTGTCGTTTGTTTTGAAGATTGCATCGTTGCTGAAAATTCCATTTCTGGATGAAGAGGTTGCCAACAGTTCGTTTCCTCGTAAGGTGTGCAGAATGCATTTTTGTTTATTTAGACTTTATTTTGAGTCATTTATGTTTAACTATGTGTATTTTCAGTATTATTGTTGATGCCATTGCACCTAGTAAATTCACGGATTTTATTTTGATAAAGAAATAATTTGCTAAAGAAAGACACAGATTGAGAGTGGTTCTTTTTCTGGAAAAAGGTATATATTACATAATGCTCCATGTTAACTTCTTTTTCTTCATCTTCTCTTCCTCTGCAACTAGTTTGATGTGGTGTGCTAGTGAGAATTGCTACCATTGTGAGCACCTTGTTTGAGAGAAGACAGTTCTTGATGTGCCCCACAACCCTTACTGGTCTATGGTTTAACTTGATGTGTGTGGCTTGGGCTCGAGGTCATGGCTTGCCAACCTTACAACATCGTAACAATTTTCAGTTTTGATTGGTCATTTAGTCATCATTCTCTCCCTTCCCACTTTTTATGCATAATCATCTCCTCTTTAATACCTCATGCTCTCTCATAATCAAATATTCAACTTTGATAACTGTAGTTACTGCAGGTTGAGTAGTAGGTGGGTGAGGCCAACTAATAAGTCATTCCTTTTGTTTTCTATTTGGTTTCTAGTTCTTATTATTAACTTCTAAACAAAACTTATCATGAAGATATGCTTGTGGAAAATTTCAAAGAAACTTTACGTTTATTTAGTGTTGAAGGCCATTTGCAAAATCTGAGAACATTTCAAGACTGGGGAGCAACCTCTTCATTTACGCTTGCGTTGTGCTTAGATGTTAAGAATTTGTTGTGGCTCTAAAGTCAATGGACTTCTTCTGCAGATAGGACGAGTTGATGGATATAATCCGCATAGTGGTAGGAAAGATATGGCTTTTACATGGGCCAATGTGTATGAGCAAGATTCTAGTTCTTCTTTGCCATCAGGTAATGGAGATAAGTTCCCTTAATCTCATTGTAACTTATAAGTATTAAAAGGCTATGGTTGTTTTGTTGAGGGTTGGGATGTCTTTCAGCTGTTTTGGTTGATCAAAATATATGTTACC
Source organism: Erythroxylum subrotundum (assembly GCA_027563845.1). Classification (NCBI taxonomy): domain Eukaryota; kingdom Viridiplantae; phylum Streptophyta; class Magnoliopsida; order Malpighiales; family Erythroxylaceae; genus Erythroxylum; species Erythroxylum subrotundum. The sequence continues at coordinate 38,280,249 of JAOQMQ010000196.1, forward strand.
TTCAGTTGCTTTATCTTGATAGTATATTGTACTGCATATATTTGTTTGTTCTCTGAACTTTTCTTTAAGTATTGCCCTAGTGGAGCCAATTTATGCTTGCATGAAAGTCTAAATACACTGAGCTAATGAATATTTAATAAACTCTTGAGCTTGTATCCTAGTTCTATTTATCTAGTTTGGAGGCAATGATTTTTTTCAGAGGCAAAATTTGTTACATGACCTAATTGCTGCACATACCTTCCTCGTGGGCCCACTGGAAGGTGATAGTAGATTGGAGAAGTTGTTAAATTTCCATGTTGTTATCGCATACATTTACTGTAGAAAGTAGAATGTTCTATTGTCCTAATTAGGTTTCAGCCACCCTTTTATTTATAATAGTAGGTCAACATAAGCTATTAGTAATATTTGAATATAGGACACTTGTATAATTATCCAACAATTCTCAAGTAGAAGGTTATTCAGCATTTTTCCTTTACCTTTTTTAACATGTTTTTTTTCGTTTTATGTCCTACATTCCATGAGACATGCTTGGCGTATCTTAGTTCATCAAAAAGTTTTCATTAAGGAAGAAGGCTCTGAATTTCTGACTCTAGAAGCCTCTATATAACTTTTAATCACATAAAGCAAAGTATTCAAGTTGTTTGTTGCAGAAAAGTCAGCAAATGAAGGTTTAATAGATGATTCCTCAGAGAAACATGAAGGCACCGATGCTAATGAACTCATTGCTAGAGAACCTAGATTGAGAAGCTGTCTATTTGGTGACGAAGCATTAAGAATTTCACCAACAGAGAGGTACTGTTTGCGCCGTCCTATCCGTAGGGGTCACTTGAATGTTTCACAGCATTATACTGCACAGCAGGTATGTTCATTGTGTGATAAATTTTCTTATACCTATGGAACAGATGTTGGTGGATGCAATTTTGATCACTAAGCAGTTTTTTTTTTGGCTGGGATGAGAATGCAATACATTTTTCCTTGTAAAATGCCATTTGCAGCTAAATATAAAGCCCCTTTGTTTATGTATAGACAGATTTATGTTTACATATTACATGAAAACTGCTGCATTGTGTAATCTTTTTCTTTAATGCTCTAATGTACTATGAGTCTTCTAAGCTCTAATGGCAACAGGAACATAATGTAAGATTGTATTTTCTAGTTGTTTGTAACTAGTTTTCCTTCTTTAGGTGCTTGAAGACCTGCATGCTATTTGGGATTGGATTTTGACAGAGAAATTGCACATACCACAGTCTCAAAGAAACATGTTTTCTGCTATTTTAGTTTTACCAGAAACCTTTGACGATCGTGGTAATGATATATTAAAGCCCATTATATCTTTCTTATCTTTAAATGACGAATCTAGATTGTTGCATATCTCATTTTCAGACAGTTAAAACAGGAATCATTTAAAGGGTGCTGTGTTTTTTTCCATTTTTACAACCATGGTTGGAAAACACTGGCCTGTAATTTTAGAATGTTTTATATCTTCTAGTTTACTTGTGCTTTATCGTTAGCCACTGCTCAGTTTCTATTTTGTAGCACAAAATTTAAGGATTTGAGTTCTTCTTTACCTTGTTGGCATATGGGGTTTGTAGGTTATAAGTCCCCTTTAGGTTCCATAAGACAAAAGGGAAACAAGACTAATAATGATGGTCATCAGAAGTAAAGCATAATGACAACAATAGTAATCCTTGTACTTTACAAAAAAAACAATAGTAATCCTTGTAGAAGACTCCCAGTGCTTAAGAAGCACATTCAACCTCAAATTTGTGCTTTGTGGCTTGTATCTGCTTTCAAGTTAGCATTGTAAAGTCTATAAGGTTGGGTTCTGGTAGGTTAGTTGTGTCAGCTCATAAACTAGCCAGGCTAGCCTTGTCCACATGCATTCTTAAGAGTTTGGTTACTAGTGATGTTGCGTTATCTTTTGCTCAAGAAGTGAGGTTTTCTCTTCTGTCCTAGAAAGAAAAAATTGGCCATTGTTCTGTGGCTCATGCCATATATCATCATTTAGTAAACACAAGCTTTAAATTCACTAGACATTGGACTTTATATCATGCATATCTGGTTTTCTCGATTTTGGGCATGCTATTGCAGCTTCTATTTTAGTTCTGTTTTATTTTTGTTTGCATCTTTGTTAATGGTCTAAATGCTTTAAGGGTCTCATTCTTATACATGTCTGCTGTTCTACAAGTGAGGTAGTAGCAAGTGCATATTTGGAAGTCTTGTAATTCATGTGATTTGTCCTGAGCAGAAATAAAGGAAATGCTGACCATAGTGTTACGTGACTTATGCTTCAGTTCAGCAGTTGTACACCAGGTTAGACACCAACCTTGCTGACAACTAGTGTCTTGCTGATTTCTGGTCTTGCAGTATCAGAATATGTTGGCCAAATGGTTAAACGTATCAATGAATTTTACTTAATTTTCCAACTGCTTTATATACTTGTCATCTCTATACAATTGATAGTAATTCTGATACCTTTTTCTTTAGCTAGTAAATTATCTCCTTGCTTGATGCATGAATAATAAGCCCCTATTCTTCCTTTCAAGAAGCAGTTTTTCATTTAAGCTACTTTTAACACATTTTCTCCTATTATGCTTTAAACATAATTATGAATCCCAAGTCCCATATTTAAGATTTCTTTTTAGCAGTCATTCTTTGTCAATAAACCTCCTTACATTATGCTCTTATCCTATGCCTCCTTTATGATTCAGCTAGTGTGCATGATTGTACAGGAAGGTCTTGCTGCAGTTTTTGGGAATGGATTATCAACAGCATGCGTGGTAAATATTGGTGCTCAAGTGTCATCAGTCATTTGTATTGAGGTACTGAAGTTTTTGAACTACATAGATTTTTCTTTGCATATGTCCTTATAATTCTCATGGTCCTATTTGACAATAGTAGTGCATGCTTTCAATAGAAGGAAGGTTGCATGTGTGGGTTCTTGTAAGGATTGGATTGCATAACTTTATGATTATCCAATGACAATAGCCGTTTTTCACTTGATAAGATACTTTTTGACAGACACTTGGCTTCTATTCATCACCACCTCCAGCCTTATTGTTGACTTCTTCCTTTCTTCATTTAAATCACCTGCCATCCTCTCTTTGCTAAATCAGCCATTTTCCATTTTAGTGCAACCAATTAGGACTCATTACCTTTACTTTCTTTAAGCTTCTTTCATGATGCTGAAATCACAAGTAATTCAGCACTACCAGCAATTGCAGCTACTTTGCTGCCACTATTAGGAGTCTATTAGAGGAGTATGAGTGTTTTATTAGGAGTCTATTAGAGGAGTGTTTTATTTTTAGTAGGAGTCTATTATTTCCCTATTATTTCTTCACTAGTTTCTGTTATAGTTATGTTAATAAAAACAGCTTGAATAGGAGTCTTTCTAGGAGTCCTAGTTTAGGTGGAACTTTTGTGTTTTTTTTGCCTATATAAGGCTATTACTTTATGCAATAAAGTAAGCAAGAAGTTATCGTAAAAATTAGCTTAAGAGTAGAGTAATTAGTCCAATCTCGGCAGACCTTGTTCTTGACAAGTGTTGCTAGTTTTTCATCACCAAAAATAGGTTCTGCAAGGAAAGGAACCAACGTAAATAAGGGGAAAGAGATTAACTTTCTTGAGAATCGTCTTTGGACTCGATCCCAAGCACGGGCCCGTAACATATTGTCAAACTAGTATTTGAATTATTTTTTGGACCCCATCCAACAACTATTCTCTTGAATTGAATGGTTTTTTAATATGATATCAGAGCCTTTATGATAGAGAGGTTTTGAGTTCAAGATTCATTGTTTTGGTTTATGGTAGATTTGTGATTTGTCATGTTTGTCCACATTTATGTTCAACTTGTTAAAATATTATTTGAACCATTTCCTTGATTTCATACAACTTCTTAAGCTTTTAGGTTGGATGACTTCTTAAGATTATCCAGGGTGCTCCCCTCTTAACGACGAAGTTTATCCACATCATCTTCATGATAACCTCCTCTCATATTTTACAATCAAACAATGAACTACTAAGATACAAAAACAAAATTAACGTCTTTACATGGTTGTTACCTTACCATTTCTCTATTTCTTCATTGCCAGTAGTTTCTTCTTCATGAACTCTTGAATGTTCTTACCTTTACATATTAGAACTTTTCTTCAAGTGATCATGATTATTCACTAGCTTTTTGCTTTGTTGTTATGCTGTCTTCTTTCTCTTCATTTTTCCACGAGGTTCTCCTCCATGCACTCTGGTTGTTCTTATTGGTACCATCTTAGGACTTTTTCCAAGTGATCATGATTATTCACCAGTTTTTAGCTTTGTTGTTCAGGATGGAGTGGCCCTACCTAATACAGGAAAGACTTTACCTTTTGGTGGAGAGGTACATCTGGTTTAAGTTTTTTTCCCATCTGCATGCCGGGAAATTACTCTTATTTGAATGTTCAATAACTTACTATCTTTGGGTGGTTTTAAGATTTTCTTCATGAAGCATATTTTTGCACGTGTAAGGTGTATATGTGCTCGTCAAGCTGATTTCTGTCTAAATTTCCACCAGGCTTCTCTAGATAACTTGTAAAATACATCCTCTGATCCATATTAAATACTGTTTTCAGGACATAAAGTTGCATGATTAAGTCAGAACTAAACTTTGGGACTTCGTAAAGTATGAAACTACCGAATTGAACATTGTGCAGCAATTAGCCACATTATTACATTCAAAATTTTGTTTGCAAGTATGTAGCAGTTTGTTAGTACATGTCACCGAGTCTGTCGTTTGTGATGATTATTATGATGCTTCCTTTGGGTCTGGTTACAATGTGGTCATTTTGGTTTTTCCTTTTCTGATAGATATCTACTTAGGAGTAGTAGCTTTCTTCAATAGCTGTCCTATTTATGTTGTTCTTGCAGGCCATGGTGCAACATAATTTTGACACCATTTAGATTAGAAATATGGTCTACCATAGATAGGCGACGGCCCATAAGTAGCACTCTTACTCATGACACTATTTTTGCAATTTATGCTTAAGAATTTTTTTTAAAAAAAAGAGAGAAATCACCGTCCATGAGGAAATTCTTTTTGATATGTGTATTTCATCAACTGTATTTGGCTTATGCAGGAGCGTATTCCTATTTATATTCCTCTTATACAGGATCATATTCCTATTTAGTTATTTTCTGTGACGTTTTCCAACTTTTGTTAGCTTTCATTTTTCAGTAAGTCCATGTTTTCCCAGTTACTAATTGTTTTCCTATTACCAATATGAGCTCTGCTACCACTAGTACAAATTAGGAATTCTATAGCATATTACATCTAATTTTTGTTGTCGATGAATTTTATTCAAGAGCTTTTCTTTAAACCCTATAGTTCCGGTCACAATCTCGTTACTTCTATCTCTAATTTGTTGAAACTTGCTTATCATCCTCTCTCTCTCTCTCCTCCCCTCTCTCTTCTGTTTTTCTTCTGTTTTGCTTTTGACGCTTTTTATCAGTTAGGTTTTTTTCTTGCAAAAGAGCATTGTGATCTAATGCAGTGCAAGTCTTAGTTTGGAAGAAGACTTCTAAGCACAGAAATACAATAAAGCTTGATAAATGGATGGGTTGTAAATGTTAGTGATTAATCGAATGTGATAACGGAACTGCCTGATGAATGGGTGAATTGTAAGTGACGATGTTAAATATGCGAACTTCGGACCAACTTAGTATAGATCCCCATTTGTAATATAAGTACTTCAAGTTTTGCTTAAAGTATAGCTGTAGCAGTCATAATTTTTAGTGTTTTCATGTTCTTGTTTAGGGATGGCAGCCAGCCTGAGCCCGGCCGGAGGCTCAGCCTGATGGGCTGAATTCCCTCTGCCACAAAACAGCGTCATTTTTGGTCTTAAATTTAAGAAATGGGATGCACAAAATAAAGTCATTTTGGGGGGGGGGGGGCCCAGACTTGGGCCTCACCTTTGCCAGACAGCCAGGCCATGTCATCTCTACCCTTGTTCTATTCATTTTTACCTTTCTGGCTGGCAACCCTTGTTTCTGTATTATCATAAAAATAAGTTCTATTAAGCATCTCTTTCTTGTTGTTGGTTATGTGATTTCCATAGCCAAGAATTCGTTTGTAGTTGGTTACAAAGTTTATTACATCAGGATATATCAAGATGCCTTCTCTGGACTCAAAGACATCATCAGACGTGGCCCCAAATTCGAACTGACATTCTGACAAAGCCTATGGATCTGTTGATGCTTAACAGACTGAAAGAGTCTTACTGTGAGATTAAAGTGAGCTTTCCCACCTTCCCCTTCCATTCTCTTTTAGTCCAAGTTTCTGCATTGCAAGTTTAGTTTCATTTTGTTAATCAAGTTGCATGTTGCATAGTCATCTAATGTCCATCTCTGCTATCCTGAATAACTATTGCTCTTTACCTCCATGTTTTTCTATTGACACTTGTGAGATGCAATATTAATAGACTCTAATCTTTGTAAGCTACCCAATCTGCATTAAAGTTTATCGAAATTCTTAGAATTGACCATATTCATCCTTGATTTGTTAGAATTAGAATAAATTATAAAATCCAATTTCTGTAAATCAAGAGATAACAAGGCTTCATGTAAAATATTTCTCCATATAAACAAGGTTTCATGTACAAATATAACTGAACAAATAATCATGCAGCTTGTTGGTTGTATTAATGGCGATAAGCTAAACCTGTCATATTATGTCCTTGATTAATTTTTATTATGCCAATTGGTGAAAGGTATCAATGATCTTCTTAAATTATAAAATGACCCATTCCTTCTTTTGGAATATTTATACCAAAATATGTATGTAAACAGGCCAACCAGAGACCTTGATTCTTGGACTAGAAAATGGATTTTTATATAATGCAATTTCTAGTAATAGAAGTTTATTCGACCGTCTGGTCTTATCCCCCATGCAATTTTGTTTGTTGTACGCAGGAAGGAGAACTTGATGCTGTTGCTATAGTCCATTCTTATGAGGATGGTACACAGCCTGGCTCACATAAGACTAGGCTAACTGCTCTAAATGTATGTATGCTAGAAATTCACTATTGTTTTTGTTTTTTGCTTTTTGGAGAGATGAGGAGCTAAGCAGAACTATAACCTTGACAAATATTGTCGACAGGTACCTCCAATGGGTCTGTTCTATCCAACACTTTTAATTCCAGATGTTTATCCTCCACCACCTCGGACTTGGTAGGATGATTCTTAGTTTCATGCGGTGTTGTAACATTCTTTCATCTACTTCTAAAGGAAATCTACTGAATTAATTGTGTACCATAATGGTATACCAAACAGGTTTCATGACTATGATGATATGCTGGAAGATACGTTGCACACTGAATATCCGAGGAGAACTGACATGTCAGATGGTTTATTTTCTGGAATTAATGTTGGATTACCAATGTGGGACAACTATCCAGTTTTCACTTCTAAACCCAAGAAGGAAGAGAAAGGTGGCCTCGCAGAAGCTATCACTAACAGCATCCTTTCAACAGGTGAGATTTGCATGTCTTCATCTTGCATTGATCTTGAGCTTGATACTGATTTTATTATGCTGTATCAACAGGCCGTATTGACCTCCAGAGAAAATTATTTTGCAGCATACAGTTGGTGAGTTTTGCATGTAGAAAATCAAAATTTCTTGGTTCTTTTGTGTGAAAAAAAAATATACAAGGATGACAATTTTCTACCCTAGGTTGGTGGAGTGGCTCTAACAGCTGGCATTATTCCTTCCATGGAAGAGAGGTTGGTTTTGTTCTTTGTTAGCAGTAAGGTTGTGCTGTCTGAATGGACCTCTGGATGTGATAGCTGTTATGTGCTGCATAGAGGACTATGATAAAGGGCGAACTAAAGTTAAATAAAGGATAAGTTTGAAGCATATAATGTAAACGAAATTATGTATTGGAAGTTTCAGAATGCAATGTAAAAAATGTGGCCAGAATTACTTCATTTGGATGTTACTTGAAGCACAGTGGTCTGTTCAGTTCGGCCGACTAAAGTTAAATAAGGATGAGAAAACAGTATTTTGAAGCATATATTGTGAACAGAATTATGTAATAAAACTTTCAGAATGCAATGCTAAAAATGTGACCAGAATTACTTCATTTAGATGCTCTATTTGAATCAAGCTGGTTCAGTTAGTTTTTTTCGGATATTGTCTCCTCAACTTTCTTTTCGCTATTCATAGATTGCATTTCTGTTTTTTTTGAAAGAAGATTGCATTTCTGTTGCAGAGTATTACATGCAATTCCTTCAAATGAAGCAATAGACACTGTGGAGGTTAGCTTGCACAACATAGATATGTTGCCTATCGCCCATCATTTCATGATATCTTTTTTTTTTTGTTGTTGTCTTTGACCTTTTCAGTAAGTTATATACTTTCTTTTCTTTTTTGCCTTTGACTCCTTCACTAAGTTATTGTAGTAGGAAGATAATACAAGCTACCTCTAATGTTTTACTATATGATAGAAAATTTTTCAATATAAGATATCTAATTAATTTTCCTTTATAAGTTACATGACATAATAATACTGAAATCTAACAATTTCATTCCAATTCCCAGGTCTTTTTGCATCTCAAGTGCTGTTAATTTTCTTATATCAAATTCTAATGCTTGTTAATGTTTATATACTGTTTCTATTCTTAAACAGGTTTTGCAGTCAAGAACAAACCCAAGTTTTGTGCCCTGGAAAGGCGGTGTGGTAAGTTGAGCACTTATTGAAAATCAAGGTTTACTGATGCAAAGTGGGGGGTTTAGATGTGAGGTCATAGCACTGCAATATTCTAAATTTGTGGATCTTGATCACCAAGCTTGCTTGCCTTAAACTAAGTCAGTCAACGAAGTACAATGTGGCATACAATAAATGTCATGGAGAGAATGTCCTGGAAAATGAAAGTTCAGTTGTGTCAATATGTGTACTTGTGCCAGGTTTAGAAAGAAGAAATCACCTATTCTCATTATTCTGTACCTACTTTGTTTCATGAGCATCAATCTATCTAATAAATGGGTCCTTATAAAACAAGGTAAGCATAGAGTAACGGAAACAGGTGATTTGAACCCTAGGTCCTTTTTGCTTTAGGGTGTATCTATTGGCCTAAATGAAATTACTGCCTGGTACTAGTTTGAGCATATGTCATATCCCAGGTTCGATACTCAGATATTAGGAGTAATGCTCTTGTATTGAAACTGCTTGAATATTATGTCATTCAAACTGAACTTAGAAATTGTTGTATTGTTTTTTCGGTGTTTAGAGATTCATTCCTAAACAGAGTTGGGTCATTTTGCTTTAGCATGCGCTTTAATTTTCATCGATTGTGTAGCTACTTTCTTTTAAGTTTTAACAGATAGATTGGTCTAGCCTCTAACTAACTTTACGCTTTATGGACCTTACAATGATGTCAGATCCTTGGAATTCTTGATTTTTGTCGGGATGCTTGGATACAAAGGGAAGACTGGATCCGTAATGGAATTTACATTGGAAGTGGCAGGAAATACAAGGACTCTTATTATCTTCAGGCACAAGCAATGTGCTATATAAATTCCTAAAAGGTGACTGAAATTTATTGCTCTGGTTCAAAAGTAGCAATTATGTCGTTAACTGAGTATCTTATTTGATATCTTGTGAAATGAAAAATAATCCTTCAGGAAATTATGAAATCTAAAAGAATGTTCAAGAGTGAGCTATCAGAAGATTCAAAAAAGTTCTATTCCCTCTTCCCTCTTTTTTAATCCGCAGTATTTATAGCTCTACCTCTCACTTTCAGGTTCTGAAGAGATCGCATACAGCCTGCCCTCGAGGAAACGGGATCTGTGGGAACTGATATGTACGGTCGAATATTCAAATTCTGATCTGCCCGGCTGCCAAATGAAGCAGCACAGTTTGCGTAGAAGGTAAAGCAACCCTACTGATTTAAGTATCTAAAACCATACGTCGTCTTTGTGGACAGAAACTTGGGAAGTGCATAAAGATCATAATGTGGGATGAAGCTTGAGATTCTGTTCTTCCAATGAAGAGGTTGTAACGAAGTAGATTCCCTCAGGTAGGACTCCGCTTTAAGGATTGGAATTAACTACAACTTGTGAACTCGAGCCTTCATAGTTTCGACTATCTTTACAAGCATTCAGCAATATGTATGCGTTGAGAAATATATAATTTAAGAGCTGATAGGTTGCACAAAATAGACATTGAAGTATGTTGCCCACATCGAAAGTAAGAAGAAAGGAGGAGAAAAGCAATTCCATAAATAATTCATCTGGCTAAGCTGAAGAATTTTAAAAGGGTCGGTTGGCTAAATATGCCATACCCGTTCTGTATTGACGGGTGCCGTATGGCTATCAAGACATATGGCCGACATAATTTGTGGAACTGCACAGGGTTGGCTCGCTCAGCCGACCCTCAAAATCCCATTATAAAGTTTTCAAAAAATATTTATAAAAAATTATCTTGTTTATGTTCAATATGAATTTAATCCCCTTAATTTTAAAGACTTTAAAAAATAATAACAAAAATAAATTACTCATCCCTATTATAGCTTTTTCATTTTTATGATTTAATTTATTCTCTTAGCAGCACTTAAGCAATAACGAGTTACAAAAATCACAGATTAGAATTCACTTTCTCAGCACCCAATCCAAGGATCTCACATAACTCGGGATACAAACTCTTCCTTATCTCCTTGTAAACGTCGCCCTTCCACTTCCTCGCCCCTAACTTCTCTCCAAGCCCTATCGCTGCCTCCGCCAAGCTCTTCTCGTCCCTGTGCGCCTCGTCCACGATTCCGAGCCTCACCGCGTCCCCCGCTTTCACCTTCTCGCCTCTCAACAGAACATCTCTCAGAGCAATAACCGACCCGAGCTTGGCGCGAAACGTGCTGACGAAATAATCCGGCAATGAAAGCCCTATGTCGATCTCGCTCATGTACAGCACGCCTCTGTCGCTTCTCATGAGAAAGTAGTCGTGACTTAAGGCGAAGAGGAACCCGGCGGCAGCTGCGTGACCTTGGACGGCGGCGATGGTTGGCATGGGGAGCGAGATTAGCTCCGCCACCACCGGCTTGAACAGACTGACCATGTGGCTGAGTCGCTCGAGAGACTTGGACGGGGAGCCGGCGGCCTGAGCCCAGGCGAGGTCGAAGCCGTTGGAGAAGAACTTCCCTTGTGAGGTAGTGATGAGGACGGAGCCGCGAGTGGCCTCAGACTTGGCCTGGCGGAGGGCGGAGAGGATAGATCCGATAACTGTGGGATTGAAGCGGTGGTCATCGTCGCCGGTGAGGGTTAGAAAAAAGATTGAGCCTCGTTTCTCTAAAGTGCACATTTTAAGCGTTGTGTTTGGTTACAACTTACAGATCTTTCTTTCTGTTTGTGTACTCCTTTTATGAACACGATTAGTCGGTAGACAGTTGACGCAGACTAGTAGTACGGCATAGGGAACCAATCCCATTTATCAGGACCTATTCTATCTCACTCATTTACAGCCATAGATTTAGTGAGTCCAGCAAAATCTATGACTCTGGATGAGTGATGAGTTTTGGTTAATATAAATGAATAAATTAAGAGTGGAAATGTGGAACATCGAGTGTAGACTATCATATTAGACTACAAAATGAAGGATATCATTTTGATTCTTATTAAGGATTAGTAGGTAGACAACTGACGCAAGCTAGTAGTACGGTATAGGGAACTAATCCCATTTATCCGCGACCTATTCTGTTCAACTCATCCACAGCCATGGATTTAAGTGGATCCCAGCAAAATCTATGGGTGTAGATGAGTTATATAAATGAATAAATTAAGAGTGGAAATGTGGAACATCGAGTGTAGACTACAAAATGAAGGATCTCATTGTCATCTAAGCTATTAAGAAAATCAACTTGGACGATCAATTTTGATACTTCTGATGCGAAATTAGCAAGTGGTACAAAAAATAGTATTCTAACGTTTATTTTCGGTAACTGTTTTACCACAATAGTTTAAGCTGTTGTGTGAGGTCAACTTAATTAGTTTTATAAATTCACTAACACACCTCCTCAAATGAAAGCTCTTTGAGCTTGAAACTTGTACAGACTCACTCTGCCTTGTGCTGAATAATAGGTGGGTGGTAGAATTTGAACTCACGATCACTTGGTCACAAAGGCTCTGATATCATGTTAAGTAACCGTTTCACCATAATAGCTTAAGCTATTGTGTGAGGCCAACTTAATTGGTTTTATATATTCATACTGACATAAATAATATGAGCGAAACATTGCAAGTTTTATCTCTGCGTTCTGGGTGGAACTACACGGGTGGTTTCTCCTTCCGCTGGTATGTGAAATGTTGTTGTTGGATTTCTGTTTTGCTTTGCAGACGAGTTCTTTCAATTGTTTAAAGGCACAACTACAAAAAATATATTACGTTCATAGAAGTCTTTTAAAAAGAATTTAAAATTAATTTAATAAAAATAAACTAAATGAATTTATATGCACTTGAAATAAAAGTTAAAAATTATTTATTTGTTCTATAACTGTTAATTTTATGCATTGGTTTAAATTGAAAAATTAAGTTTAAAATTGAATATTTTATTTTTTATTTAAAGTACAAATTTGGAGAATATTTTCTGTAACAAATGTTAAGTCCTCGAGCCTAAGCTAAAACCTGGGGCTGGAGATAATAAATTTTACAACCAGATTTTCATGCTCGTATCCTTTTCAAGACTCAAGAGTCAAGAGGGGATTAGTATTTAGTAGGCTCTTGGACTCTGGGATCTTAAGATCAGGGGTTGAAATTGATGGAAAATGTAGGCTCTCTTAACAGATCTTTGTTCGAAAAATAAAAACAAGAGAAACAAGGCCGTTCAAGGTGATCTAACCTTTTTATATATGAGCATGTAATCCTTAGTGTCTTGTAAGTGCTTAAACACTTCCTTTACAACTTTTAGCAGCCCATTACAGGATTACTTTACTATCGACCTAACATTACAACAATAAAGATGATATCCATTTAAATGCAGATATGAGCATACATCAAGCTTATAACCACTGACGTGTAGGGAATAGATTTCGTTGCCTTTTATTCCAAATTGTTTTAAATACATTGCATGTCATTAAACTTGTGCACTTTCTAAATTAAAACTATTCCTATGGAGTATTTTTCTATTTTGAATCTCTAATACTTTATTGATATAACTTTTTTTAGACAATCCTAATATTCCTTGTGATATAATCATATAATATTTCTATTCCTATCATATTGGATGCTCCACTTATATTTTTCATTTTGAATTTCTTATAGAGACACTTGTTTACGTCATGGAAAAAGCTAACATCATTAACAACAAGGATATCATTAACATGTAGGACCAAAACATTGAACTTGCTCTTACTGACCTTTATGTAGATACACCAATCAATAATATACTCTAAAAAACCATATGACATAATGATATTACTGAACTTAAGATACCACTATTAGAAAGCTTGTTTCGGTGTATATATTAACTTTTTTAAAACTTACGCATTAAGTTATCCTTTCTTATAGTGGGAAACAATTTCCGTAGGGCTATATAAACTTCTTCTCTTAATTTACCATTAAAAAAGTGATATTTACATTTATTTGGTGAAGCTCTAGATCATAATGAGCCACTAAAGCTATAACAACCCTTAAAAAATCTATCTTTGAAATTAGACTTTATAGTCAATATCATCTTTTTCAGTGTAACCTTTGACGACAAGTTTAGCCTTGCATGTTTTGATATTGCCTTGAATCTTGTTTGTCTTGAAGACTCATTTGTAACTGATTTGAATTGACCCTTTAGGCAACTCAACTAGTCTCCTGACTTTGTTATCATCCAGTGATCTCAGCTCTTCTCTCATAATATAAGACTAATTAGAAAGAAACTTTTTTTCTACAAATTTTTTGTGCTCATGTAAATTCAGTTCATTCAATATCAAAACAAATCAAAATCAAAATAAAGTTGATCCAACCAATCTTTGCTTACACAATAGAAAGCGTTATTAGTTTATCTCTCCATTGAATTAAATTAGCTAAAGGGATATGTTCATTAGCCTATGCTAAAGTTTCAATCGGTTCCTACTACCCTGCATGCACAAGGATAAAGGTACAGTTTTATTAACTTAACATACTCCTAATCATATCCATAAGAGTACGATTTCACCTTTCAACTACATCATTTTGTAATGGTGTATTAAGTGTTGAATATTATGCACATATGCCTTAACTTTCAAAATTTTTTCTAAATGGACTAAGATATTATCCAATTTCATCAAATTTACTATAATATTCACCACTTTTTCTAGACCTCGCTACTTTTACTTTTCTATCTAGCTACTTTTCCACCTCGTCAACTAATACCTTAAAGATGTACACTGACTGAGACTTTTTATACAATAGATACAGGTAATAATATTGTGAGAAGCCATCAATAAAATTTATAAATTACTTTTCTTCATCCTAAGATGGAACTTCAAAAAGACCATAGATGTCAATTTGTATTAACTCATAGAGTTAGACTAATTCTTATAATTAGATTCCTTGGCATACATCTAGTTTGCTTGCATTTAGTATGATCCATACACACATCCCAATCAAAAAAATCAAATTGAGATAAGATTTCACTTTTCACTAACGTTAACATTCTTTCTTTGAATACGTGACCTAGCCTTTAATGGCACAATAAAGTAAAATACTCATTATACACACTACATTTACTATCTACACTATATTTAACATAAAACTTAGATTTAGCAAAAATAATATCAAGATTGATATGATATAAACAATCAACTAAAGTACCATAACTATAATAGTACTTATGTTTATACAATGAAAAAACATCAATTTCAATCTTAAAAATAAATCCTAACTGGGAACATAAAGACACTTTGCTAGATTCAACCAGTATCTAACATCAATATGATCTACCTAATTCCCTTTATCCATGCCTTTATTCTTTCCTTCATATGTAAGGACTTTTCAGTTATGTTTATAGGTTGGATTGAAAGCAATCCTTACATAATATGTGACACGTGAGTAATTTTACCATAATCTAGCCACCATATACTTTTGGGCGCTTCAATAAGATTTAATTCAAAACATACTAAAACATAGTATATACCTTTCTTTTCGAACCATGTCTTTCTTTATGAACAATCTTTTTTGAAGTGACCAACCTTCTTATATAAGCAATACCTCTGCTCCTTATGGACTTAGCCTTTCTTCTTATCTTTCTTACCCAATTTAGCTTTACTACTACTAGCTTTATCATGAACTGTGAGAAGGACAAAGTGCTTCGTCCCCCTAAACCAACATGACTTTAATTTCCTGAAAGTTTTGTTTTTCCTTACTCAATCACATCTATACCCATTGATTTTAGCTTTATCGCTTGATTTGCCAAGCTCGTCACTTAATCATGAATATGTTGTGACTAATCAAACTTTTTAATCATCAGCTCACTCTTCAGATTCCCACAATAAACTTGTCAGTTATATCCTACTATGAGTACTACTTAATTTTCATTATAAATTCCCTTTCATTGTTCATTTTGGGCATTGATGACTCATCATTTTTAACTATCATCTTCCACATCAAGTTCAAGCTCATCCTTTTGAACTACTCCTAATCCTCATAAAAATACTTGTAAACTTTTGCACTAGTCTCAATAATGGTTCAGACTTTTCAACCGAAACTATTGCTAGGTCTAAATCTATAACAACTAATTGAAACTATATTTACTCAGACTAGTCCACATAGTTTAACCCATTGAACTTAATTAACCAATTGCTTAAAGCAAACAAATTGGTAGAAGCTGCAAACATTACACAAGCTCATGCATTAATGCTTCAATTAATCTTGATGGATTTAAACAGACGAAAACTTTGATCATGTATTCGAGTTCACATTTGGATGATACATTAATGTATAATTTAAACCAATAATAATGTTAACATAAACTTTAATAGGCAATTAATCATACTCAAGTCAACATATATGTTATCTTCAGATATATAATCACATTCATAGAGTATATCAATACATCTCTTTAATATCATTAATCATAAGCAATAGTCCATCCTTAAGTTACTTATTTAACATTATAACTAATGATTTCAATTTTTCAGGCCTTCTATGTCGTTTAATAGCATCATATAAACAAGAATAATTGAAAATACATAATCAAATGCCTAAATATCTTTCTAAGCTAGGTCACTTTAGGGATTAACAAGAATTCTACATAATAGGCATTTGATTGAGTGAGTTTCGAACAGAAAACCATGAACAAATTCCTTTCGAGAGGTGAAGCGAAAGCCTCTAATGCAAACCACAATTGGTTCAACTCAAAACTTTCATTTTCATTTTTTATAGACTTCATTCAAAACTAGTAGCCATTCCATACCAAAACTCCAAAATAGTTTGTTGCAAAAACTTATCGTTTGTGCAGATGAACCTTGATCCATCGCCAAAATAAACTAAAATGACTTATAAACTTAGTCAATACGTGAAAAACACCTTATTGTGATATTTTTAGCAATCATTCATGCTAAAAACAATGCGAAAGCACTGTAAACATTCCTCAACGTGTTCTAAAAACTCATAACACTATTAACGACAGTACAAGTCTAAAATTAATTTTAATAGTTAATCAAAGGCATTATTACCTACCCCGATACCGATTAATATGGTAATTTCGGTTTTAAACTATATGAACTTACAAGTTTAACCTTAAAATACAAGAGCTTCTAATGTAATTTAAAAGCCCAAACATTCGACTTCTATACAAATAATAGTGACATTACATTGATCCATGACTAGTAGTTTGGCCTCTTTTGGTAGTCAACCAATCAGCTATTTTTTTAGCTGATTGGTTGTCTTAAGATGTTTGACTCTTCAAATAGCTACGAAAGTTATTTGGAGAGTAGCAGATCTGATGGCTGATTTAAGATAAACAACCAAAAATGAAAACGCTCATATATCAATTAGCCAAAATTTTAACTATTAAAAGTCAATTGTACCCTTTAATTAAGGTTCTTAGATACCTACGTTTTAGGAACAATGTTTGTTCTTATAATTGTTTTATGCAGTTATATGTTAGAAATAAAATGTTGATCTTAAACGAAAATGAAAATAGAAAGAGTTGCATAAATTTTTCATAGAGGATTGAACAGTACAGGTGAACATGACTTCTTTAGAATCTAAATTCTTATAAGAATCTTCAACAAAATACTAAGATATATAATATTCATACCGTTATAATTTTTTAAAATTCAAGTCCTCATAAGTCATTTTACGCATAAATAGTTAATACTAAACAACTAATTTTACCTAATATCTCTAATAAATAGCTAATGCAATCCGCTGGTCAAATCAACTGACGTAATCCGCTATCAGCTAACAGCTAATGCAATCAGCTGATTGCCAAATACGGTATTTACCTTTGTGTGAAAAATTTAAAGCCCCCTTTTGTGATTTCTTCTCTCTCAACTTTCTTAGTCTCATCATCATCATCATCATCATCACCCAGTCCGAAATTCCGCAATAAAGCAGGGTCTGAGGAGGTTCGATAGTACGCAGCCTTACCCCTACATAGTAGAGAGGCTGTTTCCGATGGACCCACATGCAAATGAGACAACATAAGAATGATACAGGTAACAGAAACAATTCATAAAACATAAAATAAATGAAAATACAAGCAATGAGGAAATAAAAGCACTAAATAGAAATAATAATAAAAATACCCAAATCTTAAGATATAGCTAAAAAAATGCAAATAACATTAATAATACTATTCACAAATAATAATAATAATAATAATAATAGTAATAAGGACAAAACCAAAACTAATAGGAAACTCAAATACAAGTGAAAATAATTGTAATAATAAAAATACAAATAATAGTAATAATAATAATAATAATAACTAATAAGAAGACACGAAAAAAGAAAGAGCAAAGGACTTATGAAAATAAAATGAAGATACGTGCGTCTATGAGCCTGCTAGAGAGAAGGAGCGAAGTGCAGAGGAGAGGAGAGAATTTAATGAACGAGGCTTTAACAACATGGTAAGGAGAAAAAGGAAGCGTCTTGTAACATTTGGATTTGTCAGGAGACTCAAGGAAGCTAACGAAGGACGTGTATTAGAGACAGTAAATTAAAGTCTATCAAAAGTCGTGTAGTACGCCGAACCTCTGTGTCCGAAACATTTGTTTGGCTGAGCTGACAAGAGCTATATTGGAGTAAATAGGATCTCAAGCTAACTCTCTCACCGACGAAAATAGTCGGTAGAAATTATGTACCGTTAAAACTTGCTCGTGGCTCACAAACCACTCAAAAGAAAAACCATGAGCTTACAAAACACTACTCCAAAAAAGGAGATCACTGGGAGGCAAGCACACACAAGCAACTGCCAGTAAAACTGGTTCTACCACGCATGCATATGGCTATAAACAGTAGACTAACGTGAAAAAGACCATAGTTACAGACAACAAACTTTAATAGAAATTTAAGGAAGCAAAAGGTATAAATGTGCACCTGCTGGTCGTTATGAGCTGATGCAGTTACCTTGCACTATGGATACAGTAATAGGACTATAAAGTATATAATATATATCTATGTATAACTCTTACCTGATGTATTGGTATGGCAGATTGTACCGCAAACTTCCACCGCCGGGATGGTAGTTGCAGAAGGTGTCTAGGTGAGCTATCTCGGTGAAAGTTAGCATACTACTGGCTGCATGGTGTTAGGGATCCACTTCCACCAGAGTCTTCATGTACAGGGCCAAGCATTGGGCCAGGTCCTTTAGCTCCAAGCCCATCTGCCAACTCTCTCCCTACACCTGTTGACGGTGGAGTATCCCACTCTCAACAAACCTCTGGTTACAGATAACAAATTCCTCTATGATGTATATTCTGTTACACCGAATAGTCTAGATACAAGCATCACCTTGTATATAATGTCCTTACAGTAAACACAACAATGAATAAGAAAGAAATACATTTTTCGGTCTCTCTCTGTTTGCTTTATTTTTCATCCTCCAACATGGTATCAGAGCTATTGCATTGACCAACGTCAAAATGGCTCATAATTCTTCATCTTCTACCTCCACCCATGTTCGACAGTCTAGCAGCACACCTCTGCTAGACTTTTCAGCTTTGGCAAAAACACTCAATTTCAATCTGCCAATCAAGTTAGATAGGAATAACTTCATCAATTGGAGGGCACAAGTCATAGCAGCAATTAGATCACTGGAACTAGAAGATTATATTTCACCTGATATTTCTCCTCAACCACAGTTCATCACAGAAGCTGCTTCATCATCCACAGAAGCTTCTCAGCTTGTCACAAATCCTGATTATCGACTATGGCGTAGATCAGATCAGTTACTCCTCTGCTGGTTACTCTCCACAATAGGTGAGGATGTGGTTGGCCAGGTAAATCATTCTACATCTTCTCTTGAATGCTGGAAAATACTGGAAAGCTTATATGCCTAGACATCAATGGTTAGAGTTCTGCAACTCAAACGGCAACTATCAACCATTTAAAAAGGTTCTCAAACTATTTCAGAGTATATTAAGAAGATAAAAACAATTGGAGACTCCCTTATGGTTGCAGGACATGCTGTGCCTGATCATGAACTAATTCTCAGTGTATTAAATGGTTTGGGACATGAGTATGATTCGGTGGTGGTTCTTTTAACCCATACTATGAAAAACTCAACTCTACAGGAGGTGCAATATAGTCTCATGATGCATAAAACTAGACTTGAACAACTAAATGCAGTTTCTCACACTTTCAATGTTTACCCCCCTTCAGCACACTTTGCATCATTTAATAGAAATCCATCTCACAACTGCAATCAAGGCAGCAGACATACCTTTCGCGGAAGAGGAGGTAGAGGCAGAGGAGGTCGATGGCATGGTGCAAACCGCCTCTATTGCCAATTATGCCAAAAACCTGGTCATGATGCTCTCCGCTATTACAAGCGCTTTGATCAATCCTGGCATGGAAATCAGCCAATGCAGAATCAGTTTCAATCTCAAAATCATGGGCAACATTCATTATAAAATGGCTCACCTCAAACCTTCCTAGCTCAGCAATCATTCAGTTCTGAACCACCCAATTCCTCTACCTGGTATGTTGATTCTGGAGCCACCAATCATGTCACTGCTGACCTACACAATCTGTCAATGAGTTCCGATTATGATGGTAATAATCAGCTCACAGTATGTAATGGTAATTCTCTTCCTATTGCACACATTGGTTCTTCATACATTAAATTCCAGAACAACAAACACACACCACTATTTTTGAATCAAATGTTACATGTTCCAAATATCACCAAATATTTATTAAGCATTTCCAAAATCACAAGTGAAAAATAGATTATTGTGGAATTCTCTGACAAGTTATGTTTGTTCAAGGACAAGGACACGGGGAGAGTTCTACTCAAAGGGATGCTGCGGGATGGCCTCTACAGCCTCGATGCTCCACCTCCTAACCAACACAGCTCTCATCCGAAGCCCTCTACCCCACTCTCCTCACATCAGTGTGCTTCTGCTCTCCATCATCCACCTCAAACCTTTACTGCTAAGCTTTCTAAGAATGATGCCAATCTTTGGCATGCCAAACTTGGCCACCCATCACCTATTGTACTCAAGCATGTTTTTCATTCAATGCAAATTCCTATTAATATCAACGATTTACAGTTTTGTGACTCATGCAAGCAAGGCAAACTTTATAAATTACCTTTTCAAACTTATGATATATCTGCCACTCAACCTTTGGAAATTATCTATTCTGACATTTCGGGTCCCTCTCCCTTCTTATCTACTGAAGGCCATCGCTACTATATAATTTTTATTGATGCCTATTCTCGCTTTACATGGCTATATCCTCTAAAACTCAAATCTGATGCACTTGCAACGTTTGTTAAATTTAAAACTTTCATTGAACTTCAACTAAACAGCAAAATAAAGGCTCTACACACTGACATGGGAGGGGAATATCAAGCCTTCCTACCCTTTCTTGCTAACCATGGGATCCAACCTCGATTCAGTTGTCCATACACCCATCAACAAAATGGTGTCTCTGAGAGAAAACATCGCCATATCACTGAAACAGGCCTTACCCTCCTCTCTCATTCTCATCTTCCTCTCCATTATTGGCTTGAGGCCTTCTCCACTGCCACTTTTCTCATAAACAATCTCCCATCCCCAAGATTGCACAACTTATCTCCTTTTGAGCTCCTATATCACAAAAAGCCCAACTATTCCTATCTTAAAACTTTTGGTTGTGCATGCTTCCCTTACCTTCGATTCTACTCCTCCCACAAACTTAATTTTCACACCACAAAATGTATTTTTCTAGGCTACAGCCCTGTTCATAGAGGTTATAAGTGAATCAGTCCCAAGGGTAAAATCTATATCTCTAGGCATGTTGACTTTAATGAGCTTGACTTTCCTTACCCTACCCTTTTCCCTTCTCCCACTTTTGCTCCCTGTCTTCCTCCAAGTTTGCCTCTGTCCACCTTGCTCCCTACGGTTATCCCTCAACACCCTCTTCCTCTGAGGCAATCTCCCAGCATCTCCATTGTGCCAGGCTCCTCTCCTGTGCTCTCAAGTCCTTCAGCCAACAATCAGGTAATTCCTCCTTCCTCTTCTTCTTCTTCTGTTGCTTCCTCACCCTCCCTTATGTCATCTTCTTCCCCCACCTTTGCTCAGCCTACTTCTACTGCCCGCCCACTCACTGCTACTGCTCCACCTGTCCTATCTTCCCACCTTATGCAAACCAGAGCCAAATCTGGTATTTTCAAACCTAAAGCATACTTTATTTCCCTCAACCCTTGTCCCTCTTGTTGGACAAATGGTGGTTGACAAATTAATCCTACTTATGTTTTGATAATAAAAAATATATAGAATTGGTTAAGAAATTTATTGCAGGTGTTTTGGATTGAAAGAAATCTAGAAGACATTATAAATCAT